>CACRXP010000780.1:16400-129468 GCA_902702965.1 Spirometra erinaceieuropaei
TAAAATTTTATGAGATAGCACATCTCCTTTATATAGATTCTCACTTCTTTATGTGCGTAGCAGGCAGCGAGAGCGGCGCAGCACGGAGGAAACTTCGAGAAAACGATTTCCATTAGAAGAAATTTCGGTCAGATATGGTCATGCAGCCGCACCTGAAGTAAACAGACTCCAGCTACCTGTAATACGGGATCGGTGGTTAATAGGGGTTTTACACGTGGGGAAGGGAAACGCGCAGACGACCAGTTCAAGTAGTTGTATGTAAAAGAAAAGCTATTGGGAATGCGCGGTTCTACTTTGAGTGGTTGATTAATAATCGCCCTGACCCAAAACCCTCATCCCTAACTCTAACCTCTAACCCTAACTCCTAGCCCTAAGCTGTAACCTCCTAACCCTAACCCCTAACCCCTAGCCCCTAGCCCTTACTCTAACCCCAACCCTAACCCAATCCTCTAACACGAATTCTAACCCTAACGGTTAACTGCAGTCCTAAACCCTTACTCTGAAACATCCAACGCGGATGTCAGAAGGAGACGACAGGCAGAAAGTCAAGAAGGGCCGAAAACTGTAGACACGATAACAAAGAAACACGAATGCCAACAGAACACACACCACAACGCACAACAACACCATGCCAAGGTAATCACAAAAATTCAAAAAAATTAAGTAAATCAACAGTATTGTGTCCATCAGGTGCGGCTAAGTAACCATATCTTACCAAAATTTCGGGATATTCCGCGTGCACCAGAACAATTGCCCTCAAGTGAGTGCTTTTCATTCATCCGTAACATGAAAAACCGTCACATCCCGTCTACTAAACTATTGCGGCTTTTTTCCTCTGATATTCGATAGGCACCCTTTTATCGAAAGAAAACAGGACGATCCCTTCTTCTACTGGCTTTGCAAAATTTTATGTCTCATCCAAAATTTCAACTTGAGGGAAACTTTCATACTGGCCTTGTGAATGCTCGGATTTGTTCACGATCTCGAAAACCTGAGCCGGGTATTCGAGCATCGTGCTGCCTAAATATTTAATAATACTGCTCCCCGAATATCCAGCAAAAGCAGCAGATGGTCTTCTTTCTGGTGGAAATGACGGATTTTTCTCGAGCGGGAGTGCGAATTAGACAGTTCATAGTCCTCAAGCACAAACTGAACAGACGATTTACTTTGTAATAATTAAGGAATGGGCGGTTTTCAAACCAAACGACACATTATTTGCGAGTACAGAGAAGCAAACGTAAAACGTCCAACGCAATTGGGAGGATTGTTTTAAGTCTCTTTTTGGCGATGCCCACGACGCGAAAGGTGTGGACACGTGTCTGTGAAGATAGCCGGTGTCCCTCCCCATGCATCGGCAGATGCCCCCTCCCCTCAACGCTCTCGACGACGCTTTCTCTGTCCTTTCTCGTCAGCACCCCTCCCCACATTTCTTCCCAGCAATTTCTCACTCAACGATCTTTCAAGTCAATTACAAAAGTTTCATATAAAGAAGAAGTCGCAAGTTCTGCAGGGTGAATTTTACCGTCAGCCAAGAATGATTATCAGAAATCAAAAGAAACAATTAGTGCCTTTTGATACATATATTTAAAAAAGGTAATTGTTCACATGTTCTCGAATGTCCGTTGTTCTTGAGAAAAAATTAATTTAAGTGCATAGCGATATACACGGTTTTGAAATAAATACAAATCCGGGAAGATCCAGTCTGTTACAAAAAGTATAAAATAAGCATGTGATCAATTTTTCCCTGGGGGGTGTTTAGTAGTTTTATATGCGACAAGCAAATAAGAAAACCAAAGTATAATCGTTATGTACTGATTGCTGACAAGACAGGACAGACTGCTTAAGTGGGACTTTAATAATTATTGGCGTTAAAACAGTTCTAAGTTTATTCGTATAAAGCGTCGTCCTGGTTTTCGATTGTAATTCTTTCAGTCCTTTTGCATAAATGGCCTTAACGAAGAATGCTCCAATGACCATCACCAGTTACTCTTATTATTTTTGGAGTCCTGTTTAAATTAATTCACGCTGTCACCTTTAATTTGTTATGGCTACCTTCGGCATATAACGGTTGCTCAAATCCCGATATTTGCGGAAAAGTTGCATGTCGGTTTTTACTTATGATGCCCTTTGATATTCTTGCGTGATTCTCCATGTAGTCTAACATGCCTACCCATTCCGAAATCGATTTCTATACATATATAAGGCAGTCTGTACCTTCTGAAATATTTATGAGCAGTAGGCGGCTTCTCCATGCGGATACAGCGATGAGGACGAAGTTGCAACGAGAAAAGTGCATAACTTGGATTTTGGAGGCCTGACGAAAAAATGAATTTGAAGCATTTTGTCCCCGGTACGAAGCTGATGTAGGCAAGAGCGGCAGGATTTATTGGTACCAAAAAATTTCGCGACTGCTCTTCAGCTGCTTCCTGTCGCTCCATAAGAGAGATAACGAGTGAGAAGAATACAACAGATTTGAATTCGTGCAGAAAATCCATGCAGAAACAGCAAGGTCAGAGATTTGGGCAAAGCTGGCTAATCGATAAAGTTAGTAACACAAACACCGTAGGGGAAGAAAGTGAAAAAAGGGGAACGTTAAAGAGCAAAAAATGAGAGGAGGGAGGAGGAATCATGGAGCTAGAGGCTACCATGGCAATGCTAGGTTAACCACGTGTTCCAATTGTTTATAAAGATCTGGTTTCACTCGTCGTATATAGGCCGCCTCCAGGTAACGCAATGTCCGAGTTATTCGTGCCCGAACAAGTACTCGGAAGGAAGTTTTGGGGTCGACAGTGTGACCAGTATCAAGTAGGTGTTTCGTAATGGAGGAACGCGGGATCTTATTTTCTTGTCTTAAGTGCCACTTGGGCAGGTGCTCAATAGACCTGGCTGCCAACTGCCTTTGCGTTCGCCCAATGTACTTGCATCCGCAAGTGCATGTGAATTCATGAACACAATTTGACGTGGCGTGCATTGGCAGGGCATCCTTTGCCCGTGGAATCGGAAGTGGCTTAGTATGACTGCATAATACTAGTTCGGCTGCATTGTATGTCCTTTCAATGGCGGAACGTAGCCGTTGTTTGATAGTATTTAAAATATTGCCACCCTTAAAGGGCAAAGATATAAAGATGGGCTTTTTCGGAGCTGAATGTTCTGTCAATTTTGGCCGTGTAGAGTTGCTGTATTTGTGGATGAATGGTATTGGTGCTCAAAAGTAAAAGTGGATCAGTCGAATTCTTTTACGCAGTCTTACATCAAAGATCACGTTCGAGGACAATTTGATTTACCTCACGCTGAGTACATAATATCAGATATGTACGTGTCGCTGCCTGAAGACATACAGTGCATGACCTATCTCATGAAATCTGATAACGGAATCTGATGAGAGAATTTCTGGATGCCTTAAACGTTGAGCATTTTGTTCGCTCATCCACTTTCTTGAATAAAATGTCCTTTCCTTGTGCAGAAATTTTGTTTACGTAGTTATATCAAGTAAAATATCAGTAACTGTGAGCGAAAATGGGCGTTGGAATATATTCATGCAATGTCCTATGCTAATACATGTCCTAAACTCCTGTTACGTATGTAAACGACTTTTTTTCGAAAGAACATTAATTTACCCGCGAGAGATTTAATAAACAGATTAAGCCGGACCAGAAATTTTATTTTATGTCCGATGTCAACCATGGTGATCAACCTGCTAACAAAAAGGTTATTTTAAGAAAAGCAGAGGTTTTATCAATTCCTTAATGTTAAATTAGCAGATCCGTGCGATTTTGTGCCCTAAAGTACAGTGGTAACGCAGATAGGGATTCCTTCGTTTAAGTGGGCTAAAATTGTTTTGCCGTCTGGAAAATTCTACCCGATGCCACATAGATGACCACCACGGAACGGTCATTTCAAGCTTTAAACATATAAAAACTACTTGTCGTGTAGTTTAGCTTCTGTGCATACTTTATTCAGAAATAGAACTAGCAAAACATTGATAGTTTCATCAAAATATCAGTATTTATATAGGCGCTCTGCCATGCATTCAAAATCGAAAAACGGAGTCTAAAAGCGAGCAAAAACAGTGGAAATGGCCTCAATGTATAGAGAAAGGCATGTCCTTGCGTTTACAGTAGAAAAAGATTAATATTGTTTAGGAACGCGAAAGAAACCGCCATAAGTGTCAAAATTTTACTTGACCTCGCCATGCAAAAATGCAAAATCCGTCAACGGCATGCAGTACTAAAGCAATTGTTAAAGAGGCAAATTATAAAGGAAGGTTTTCTTATTGATCGAAGGCATATTCTTTGCTGACTTTCGTTATGGACAGTAATTTTTCTCGAAAATGAAGTTTGATGTTTGAATGAGTCTTCACCTATGACCCAATCGACCATCTTCGTGAAAAGGAGCGTCCGAAATCTCAGTAATTCGGTAAATTCCTTCAAGAACAATCTTATTTTAAAGTTCTCAACCGACGGGTAAGTCAAAATCTGTCCTTATGTGCGATCGGGTGAAAACACTGAAAATCATGAAGTAATCAGCAAAATATCGAAGCCGATCTGAAACTCAACGTAACCAAAAACGAACGAAAAGTGTGAATTTATTAAACGGAAAAAATTTCTCTCTATAACAGAAACTGGTATGTTTACGATCCCGCCTGTCAGTCCAATTTAAATTTACTGGGCACCAACCGGCCTCACGGCATGCCACCTCATTAAAACGTTTGTTCCTACGGCGTCCCAATCGGTGAAATAAAGCAAATCCCAGCTTCTCTTGTTGAAACCCATCCCATTTACTTCATGTGCGCCAAAAACAACACTACTGACTGAAAGACTGTTTTGGAATCTACACTCAGAATGTAGGCAGTTGACAAACGGTCACATATGAAATTAAACTATTTATTAAAAGATATTTAGATGTGAACTTCACTAATACACTTTTATTAGACGTTATTTTATGTTTACCTTCATATTTACTATGTTTCTGGTATGAGAATACATTATATACATCTAAAAACGAACTTTACTTAATTAGAGCCATTACTGACATTTTCGGGATATTGCGCTTTTTAAAGCAAATCGGAATTTCTAAACAACGCAACACTGCCCTTAATGTTTCTTTAATGGTTTTAATTCTTTTTAACTTGTACTTAATTAACATAGACATTTGACTCATGAAATGGTGTTGGTTTGCGAGTGATTGGCATTCGTAAATTTCGACATATTTCCTGAGTTAGGCCTGCAGCCGGGCTATGTGCAAAAAACGACATACAAACCTAGTTACTCGTGTTCAGCTTATGGGACTGACCGAAACGTTGCTCCTGAAATTATACTCAAAACTGTTATGTCACAGAAAATGTGCTATCACATGAAATATTGACTGAAATTCTTAAATATGTTTTTGTTTCGAAATAATTGCTTAAGTGGAAATGTAACATTAATTGTCATGCGGCATGATCCTATGATATTTCAGTCATACCAGAATGCCGGCTTCTGAATGAACTTCTTTCCGGCTTCTTTCCAGCTTCTTTGGCCTAAATTTTTTCATTGATTTTCAATTTCCTTAAAAATTCCATTGCATGTTATGGAAAAGGTGCAGAAAATATCTTTTCTGTGCATTATTAACAACCCGTTACGTTTTTTACAAACATTTCGCTTGATGAGAACTATCTTCAAACATTCAGGAACTTTTCGATCCCGGGATAATTTTCAGCCTAACTTGTCATTGTACTTGCATTCAGGGTTTTAAAACTGCATGCTGCACATGCTCTGTCAAAGGAATAACACACATTTAACCGTTTTTTTGAAGAAAGCATATAGAATTCGTAAAAATGTACAATGGATGCGATGCCGTTTGAGTGGATATTCCGCGATCATAATAGAATCCCAAAATTAGAAGCGTTTTCAAAAATAAGAGATACGTCTTCATTAAGTATATGATTAAAAGAGGACGTAACGTGTTACTAAATGCGTACCAGAAAAATATTTTGAGTATACTTTCTATAAATTATAAGTGAATTTATAAAGACATCGAAAATCAGTAGGAAAAATCATGCTACATGATAAGTCAATTTTACAGGGTGTGGTTGTTGCAGGTGGCCGGTTACAGTCTACCTCAAAAGCCGGCATTTTTGCGTGTGCGAAATTTCTTGGAATTATGCTTCAGAGTACTTAATTTCACCACCCAATCTTTTCGACCCGAAAACGTATTTCAGAATTTCGGTTGACATTTCTTGAGATAGCACATTAGCGGTATTTACTGCATAAAGGCGTAGTTGAAATAACATGCCGATATTGAGTGGGCTCACGCCGACCAAAAATACCGTGTTGGGCTGGGAATTGTCGGCATGTAGCTTTGAAAGGATTAACTCGAGATTGCCTTCCGGGCCAACTTGAACTGCAACCTCGTGTGAGTGATCCATTGATCCAGCTGCGTAGTTAGAAACATCAATCGGTGTTCCATGAGGTTTTGCCAAGGTCGCACTACGCCTTTGTGAATAAGTTTGCTGAATGGTGCACAATAAAATCCAAAATAAGGAAACTTAACCCCTTCCTGTTCTCAGAACAGCGTAGTTCAGCCGAGTGAGAAAACTTGAAGAGTTAGAGCGTTATCTAAAAGTGTCCCAAAACTAACTAGTTCGACTGCACTTTTTTGCAGTTATCCTAATCACATTCACAAAAATGCATTATTAATAAACACCTGTTTACACTGAACTTTGATACATCTGCTGATTTAATCACACACCTCATACAGGACGCACAAACGTTTTTCTTATACTATTCCTTTTGGGATTTAGGTTCTCTTCAAAGTCTTTGACTGGAAGAAATGCACGTTTCAGTTTGAAAAAATTACTAATTTGAGTTGATTTTGGAATGCAGACAACTTTCGCGATTCAAAATTACCTAGGCTAATAGGTACTGAACTTTGCACCAACAATGCCCCCCCACACACACGCAACTGGAATTATCTTAATACTACAGCCCATCTGAATAGTAAGCTCCGAATGCAGGCGCTAGCAGGCTGCCCAACGCATACATTTAATGTAGTACAGGACTTTTTCCTGCCGCAAAACGACGCAGATTTAATCTCCCAGCTTCTAGTTCAGACAACGTGCGCGGTTTCCACGCTAACGCCTTGCTGGTTTTTCCCCATCCATATTATGGGTAATTTCAAAAGCGTTTGTTACCCTGATGACCCACATAATGGCCGTTGTTCTTCTTGTTCCTCTTCTCAGAACCACTCTGCAGCCTTCCACACTAACCGCCGCGGTTCAGTGTTCGGGGAAAAGTTGTTATACTGGATTTGGGCCGTACATCTCGGCCCAGTTTTGGGTTGCCGGTTTCCTCTGCTGGTAAGCCATGCACCTGTGTAAAAATAAAACTTAAACTGGGGCAGTGCAAAAAAGTCCTCATAAATTGGCCGTCAAATAAAGTGCCCAAGGAAATAAAATTATAAAAAAAACACTAATTCAACTGCCAAGTAAACGTTGATTTTTGAACACAGGCGGCACATATTATGAGCTGGAAGGGAGGCCAAAGACGCGTCAGCAGTCTGCGCCTGATCCCGTCTCTAATAATCCTTAATCTGACCTGACAGTGGCTCTAGAAGAGTGGAGGAAGAGAGAGTGTGGTAGATGCAACGTAAATGCATTATAAAAATATAGCTATATTTCACGAACTTGGGCAACGTTAAGGGTACGGCGTATGCAAATCAACAGGCACAGTGTGATCTCTCGACCAGCTTGGAACCTATTAACTGTAAGGACTAGTAGTTCCCATAGTAATATATCTTCTGCATAACCATAGTCAGCGTACAAAGCTTCCACATCCCTAACCCTTTCCTCCTCCTCGTATACACATCGAGTCCAACTGTTTTAGAGGTTTTCAGCGGCTTGCGAATCTGCCCTATGCACTGGCCTGCCTGCCATCACAAGATTATCCCCAGTAAGTTACTGTCCTACTCCGAGCAATGAATACCTACCACAACGAAGCTTGTCCTACCTCTGAAACACGCGGCAGAATCGTCTGAACCGCGATCCGAGATGCAAACTGTATTAACACATCTCATTGTCTCTGACCACCTGCTGTCTAAGGGAGTAGTTAAAAATTGTGATATATTTTAATCGGAGGCCGGGGTTGATCCGTTTTTTCCTGCATCAAAAGCGCACACAGACAGAATATAAGATATTCATTTATGTGGCCTTCAAATGGGGAGCGACTCATAAAGTGATAGAAAAAGCCGTTATTCCGAACATTCTTCTCCGTCTCTAAAGTCTAGAAGGTCTCCTTAGGGCTAGCCCATAAACCAGAAATTAATTCACGTCAGTGATGATGTTTTGTTCTTCTATAAATATGTCGCTAGTTCATATGAAAAGCGACAGTATTAGGAACTTCAAAATGCACAGATAGAAGTTTGCTGGAATTTATATGAACGTCAACAATCTTTAGTCATTGCTCTTCCTCAAGGCACTTTGCATCTCTTTTGCATTGCATTTACCAACTCGAACTCCCCGGACCACCCCGGTCCTCCCATTCCCTTCTAATATACTAGAGGGGACAGCATTCTCCACGGAATTTCAAGGAAGTCTGCGTCTGCAGTGTCTATTCAGCAGTCCCATACTCGCTCAGTTCAGACGCCTTATTTTGGGTTGATGAGCTACCGTAGTGGTTACGTAAACCAAGACAGTCAGCCTGTCGCCAGCAGAATCCAATCCTCTCTCGTTCGAAAATTTGGGACCCTGAATGGCGGTACTAACCGACTTCCGCGTAAAAGTGTGCTCCAAGTCGTGAAGTCGTTCGTAGGTAGTGTCAGCAAGCACATACTACCTCCAGATTTAATCAGTAATTCTTGACGAACAAGATCATTATCCGCTTAATGTCTATTTTGAGTAAAAAAAACAGTGCTTGTATGCTAAGTGGATTCGTGTAACATGGTTTGATGTAAAGATTTGGGTGGCCGTGAACAATCGATTAATCGCTCATGGTGCATGAATTCAGCCTAATTTACATATGTAATTTTATTCTGAGTCATCGTTTATCGATTCTTCCTGCTAAGAATTAATTTCAGAAGTGGCCGTCATTATGTGGGTTATTAGGGTTCGTAAATCTCATGTAGTACCTATTTCGTTTCCTATTATACCGTAAATTGGATTATTTTGCACTACAGCACGACATTACACCAGGCGACGACGGTCCTGAAGGGTAGCATCAGCTCAACAAAAACCCTGACATCGGAAAGAAGGCATGAGTGCGTTGGAGACACCGATTGGTATACTAAGTAATCCGAAAGTAACGCATGTAGGCTGGTGCACCAAATCTTTGATAACCAGAACCCGTTATAATTGGGTGAAACGTAGCTGACCGGAAGAAGTCGGTGGTCGCGTCAATTCGCTTTCGTACATTTCGATGCTTGCAAAAGCTCACTTTCATTAAGCAGAACGGGCGCAGAAAAATAGGGAGACAACATTTAAGTTTCAGTCGATTCTCATCAAATCGCCTTCTTACTAAAGCACAATCTGCGTCCTCTTTTGTTCCTATGATTTGCAAAATTCATGTTAGGAATTCTCTGCAAAGTAAAGTAGTTGTGGTCCATACCCGTATGTGAAGGTCTCTTGTAAAATTAATTGGATTTAGGCTAATCTGTTTACCTTTTATGTTGATATAATAAAACTACAGATTTGGAGTTTAAAAATTGAATAGACGTCTACTAAACCCCCATGCTTGTGAACAAATTTGATGTCCATTTGGTTCTGTTCCACAAGTACAAATTTCAATGCAGATACAGTGAGTGACCTATCTCATGAAATGTTGGCTGAAATTCTAAAATGCGTTTTCGATTAGGAAGGATTACTTGGTCGCGGTTGTAATACTGATTATCTTGTGGAATACTCTTATAACATTTCGGACTTGGCAGGATGTCGGTTCTTAAATGCATTTCTTTTCGATTTCCTGTAGAAAGCGTGCTCGGTAAAAAATGACTACTTACGTAGCATGCATTTTTCCCATTGATTTTCGATGGTCTTGAAAATTCAAATATATTTTATAGAAATCATAAACAAAAATACGCTGTCTTTCAGTCAATCAATAGAGAATCACGTCTTCTTTATATTTTATACTTAAGAAAAGAGGATAATTAGGTTTTAAAAGAGTTTATAATTATGAGACTTTTTCAGACCGCAAAATGTCCATTCACATAGCATCGTACCTGTGAGGTTTACCACTGCTCCTCACGGAATGTACAACATGATTCGCATCCATTGCAAAATTTTACGGACTCTGCATGATATCTCTTTAATGGCATTCAAAAATATGTGATTTTCTTTACGCGGAACGAATGCACCTCGTAGAGTGAAATCACTAAGCGCTAATGCAACGAATGATCAGGCTCCAAATTATCCGTCAATTAGAAAACGTTTTTAAAACCCAATTATACTCCTTCCTTAAGTATAAGATATAAAGAAGACGTGATTCTCCATTGATTGACTGAAAGACAGCGTATTTTTGTTTATGATTTCTATAAAATATATTTGAATTTCCAAGACCATCGAAAATCAACGGGAAAAATGCGTGCTACTTAAGTAGTCATTTTTTACCGAGCACGCTTTCTACAGGAAATCGAAAAGAAATGCATTTAAGAGCCGACATCCTGCCGACTCCGAAATGTTATAAGATTAAGTCGCAAGATAATCAATTTTACAACCATGAACAAATAATCCTTCCTAATCGAGAACGCATTTCAGAATTTCATCCAACATTTCATGAGATCGGTCACTCACTGTATGTTAGACCACAATCAAGTACAATAAATCAAATCTTCCCACGTCTACCTTTGAATATATAATTTAATACTTATAGCTGGAAATCAATAAATGTACTTTTTAATTAATGGCTTTTAATTCCTGTTTTACTTGCGTAGATTAGAGGAGGGTTTCTCGAGCTGCAGGGTATGAATCGACAAGAGTTTGTCCAACATGCATGCCAGTTTTTTACCTCTTCATAGGCGACATTTCTATCCGGAAGGCCATTACGGGATGACAATTTGTGCACCATGCTTTTTGCCAATGTCACAAAATATCACGTGATTTTCAAAGATCCTTTGGCTGCTTTTGAATGGAATGCTATCTATAGAAGCGGGGACGCGAGGTTGATGGAGCGGCTGGGAATGGGACAGGATCGTTGGTACAATAGTTTTTTTGCTTCCGTTTCAGAATCATGCTAAAGTCCATCATCAAAGACAAAACCAGACGAGGATAATGCTTTAAATAAATTTTGCAGCATTTACACGATGCGGTTGTTGCGCCACTACACGCCTGTCAAAAGCAGTGGCTCCGTCATTCGCCTCAGACAGTTGCACATGGTGCTATAATGGATTGATTGTCCTCATCCGATTCGTTAACTTAATCTGATTCGGTCCTTGAAGGCGGATTCTAGTTTGAGTCCGAAATGTTTTGTAGACGAAACTCGTGTTTCAGCGATCGTATATTTGTCTTCCCGAGATGCCTCTGCAGACAAAGTACCGCGAAGAAAGACGCGCACAACAAGATAAGTGTATCGTCAAGGTGATGAGAAGGTTATCTCGGTTGACGTGAAGAAGGAGGAGACAAAAAGTCGCAGCATTAATTAATGACGACTTGTCGTCACTGGAGATGGGCTGATTCAGGGGTCGGTAAGATTCGATTCGGGTAAGATTCGATGTGATAGATATTCATTGTATGGAGTAGGGCTGTAACCTATAAGAGATAATCTCGTGATGCCAGGCAGCCAGTACACAGGGCAGATTTATAAACCTCTGAACACCTCTAAAGCATTATGATCCGATGTGTATATGACAAGGAGGAAAGGGTTAGGTATGTGGCAGCCTTGTACGCTAACTAAGATTATGCAGACGAGATATTTCCAAGGAGTCTACTAGTCTTTTCAATTTGTAGGTTTCTAACTGTACCTGCAAGATTGTATCCGCTGTACAATTAACGTTGACCGAGTTCGTGAAACATAGTCACATTACTCCAAATGAAGGGCAGGTCTTCTAGACAAGCAGAAAATCCGCACTTCGCTTGAAAGACAGGATAAATATCTGAACGCCCTTCCTTCCTGATTTGAAATATTCCTGCTAACAGTAGACGAGGTATGGACACTTGGTTCAGGTGGGAAATTACTTAAACCAATGACCAGCCGAACCTGGGTTCAAGCCTCGGTCCATCACAATCGAGGGACTAGGGCGTGGTTAGTTGATGACAGGATCCTGGTTCCCGTTTGCCTATCAACCCTTTTCCCTGGATCCCGAATTGTCTTCGTTAGGCGATCCTTGTCTCCGGGCGGAGCCCCTGTCCTCGTGACACAGTGGAGCGTTTGTAAATTAGTTGTATGGAAATCTCATTGTTCTCTCAACGCCGAAACCAGCAAATTTCTTCCGAGAAATACGCGAAGAGTGTCTGACTACGGATGGTTGGGCAGTCCAAAGGATTCGGTGGTGCGGTGTACTACGTAGTACTGCTAATAAATTCAACCTACTGCGTACATGCATTCTGACTAATCTTGTGCCCGCTGCTGTTTGATTTTTGATTTGCGGTCAAATCAGTTTTTTGAAAGTGCGGTAATTGTTGAAGTGTCAGATTTTGCTTCCAACAGGCCAACCCTGAGGATATCGTTTGACTAACTTGACTATGGCACAGTCGTGAGATAATTAGCAAGTAAAGAAAGATGACCCAAAAATTGGCTAACGTGAGAAGTAGAAAATAACCTAAAAAGAAGAGAAAAAGAATTGGAAAGGCGTTTACCGATCAGGTTACGGGACATGCTCGTTCCGTTGCACCGTGGAGTGCAGTCTAGGGTCCTCGCAGAAACAGCCGCTTGGCGACAAGTCATTATGGAGGAAGATTACCGGCGTAGACGGGAAGGACTGAAATGATCAATGAATGTCATTCTATTACAGTTAATAATCCTGATGGAAAACAAGTGACCAGATGTAGTGCGTTGAACAACTTCATGCTCAATGACCCAAAAACCCGTGCTTGGTTCCCCCGGGCTTGCAAATTTGATTTTGATTATGGTTGCCCGATGATGGCTAATAAATCGGAACTGCCTCCCAAGTCTCCCCCCTTCATCTCTGTCGTATGAACGATCCGTATGAACGATCGGTGAGCGCCCCCTACCATTGGTTGAGAAATAGTTGCGCTAACCCCTAGCCCTAACCCCTGACTATAAACCCTGACCTCTAACCCTAATCTCTAACCATAACCCCTAACCCTAAGCCTTAACACCAACCCCAGAAGTATTTTGTCCATCAGTTGGGGCTACTAAACCACATCTTACCTGATGAGGTGCATTTCGTTGTTGCAAATACTGATTTCAATTTCTGCATTGGTGGGGTGGTTCACAAGTGAATAGAAGCTCGCAATATGGCGACTGTGCGTGCATATGACAGCTTTCAGACTGCACATAACTTAGTAGGGTTAATTTGACGAGGGCATTGTAGAAATGAGCTGAGGATAGTCGTAGTAAAACATAAAACACTGGATGTTGTTTGCTTTCGCAAAGAGTTGATGATATGGCTCGGTCTGTGGACTTTTCTGGGGCATCGTTCACTGAAGCATCATCTGTGGATTAAAACTTGGAGATGACGCTTGTGGGTGTCACGGATGTTTAGAAAGAAAACCTCTGGACATAAGTACTCAAGCGTCTGTATCCGGCTAGAAGGAAATATGAATGAAGCCAATCTGCGTGTCCTCAGTCCTAAAAGTAACATGAGTACTCGGACTCTCCAATGAAGAAGATGCTGGTGTTGTGCGGCTAGCTGCATGTAATAAAAACGAACTGAGTAAGTGGAAAACGCAAGCGCCAAACAAACTAACTCATTAAAAACGTTGTCTTTCGAGTTATCTTAAGTGAGCTTTTCGGCGTCCTTGGGCCTGCTTTCGATAACCTTGGGGGCTAAAGCGTAACTTTTATCAAATCGAGCTAATAATTCTCAATAAACCATAGCCTCTTTTTGGTTTATATAGTATTAACACGGAAACCAGTGACTCTCTGATTGGCATGCATTGCGATTTGGTATCTGGACTAAGCAAAACTCCACCAAATAACATTTCATGTCATCGTTGAATAAGCCGCTTCAATTTTTACGACTTTTGCTGTCACGAGTCCTTTTTGCATACTCTTCGGAATTTTCCTTTTAAATTTCTCCTGCTTCCAAATGACCCTTCCTATTTTCCAGTCCACTGTCCGAGCCGGTGCGTCATTCGACGCTGAGATTGGATGCGACGCCGGGCGCGACGTGGAGCCTGCAATAAGACGTGCCACTCCAACCCCCCTCCGTGTAACATTCATAATTGAGTGCGCAAACTCCGCGCAGCCCACTTAACGTGTGCCGTGAACAAATTTGGCCATGCTTTGGTTCGGCTTTACTCCATTACAAGCCGTTTAGGAAGCACACATGCACGGGAACGACAGTGCGACTGTCGCAGACGACGATGTCCATTATGTGCCCCACAGTGTGGCTACACGGGCCGGCGACCTGCACGTGAATTCATTTATAGTGATAGCAGACTTGCGAAGGATCTGACGTACCCCCTTCTCCCTCACTCACCGGAGCTTAGTGACGATACAGTGCCAGGACAATCGGACTCGGTTACAGCTGCTAACAGGCCTAAACAGTCCGTCTACAGGTGCAGCATACGGACTGATTATAATCATATGCAACAGAGCTCTGTATAGACGGCTCGATCTCATACTAGTAAAAATGGCGTCGAAGCCGCATTTAAAATGAGCCAAGTAGCCTGACACTCAGCCCTCCAGCCAGTCACACCGCATTCGCACACGGTATTAACAGTATTGACAATAAGTTGCCGACAGAGGCCAAGAGACGATCCCCAGGAAGTGGTCGTGAAGGACATACGATGGCTAGAACAAGAGCTTTACTTGTCTGACGTTTCGGATTCCTGCTCGAAACCATCATCAGAGGCGATACCAGATACGGGTAGTTCATGCGTAAGGGGCTGCAGTACTTAAAGCATGCAGTTGCTGTGCTACTGCATGCCCATGAAAATTCACGTCTTTCGCCTTCATCCGGGATTGTTGCATTTGGTGTGATGACTGCTTGAGGGCCGACCTTCGAGTCGTTAATCGTTGCAATTTTATAACGGGTGTTGGACGTTGGTGTAATAATTGCTCGACCATCTGATCCACCGACCCTGGTGTTGGGACCATTGTTCGCCCACACGCTCCTCCTGCGTCTATTAGCAAAAACAATGATCTTTCCCTTCTATATTCGGTGGTGAGACTTCGCCTAGTCTGAGTAATTAACCACGCGGGGAGCGCACAGGCGAACACTGTTCCAAACGCCGGGGTTGGTGGCCCGATGGTCGGCGCGTCAGATTTACAATACCGAGAAGTGCATTGATGTGCCTTGGGCGGCCTCATTTCCTGGTCTCTCGCCCATGCATCAGTCCGCTGTCTGAGCCGGTCGGGAGTCTGATGCTGGGATTAGATGCAAGTGGCTGGCGTGGCATGAAGCCTGCGCCCAGGTGTGCAATAATATTTCTCCATGTGTGGCATTTATTATGGGATGCGCGGACACAGCGCAGCCCGGCCAACACAAGTCGAGCCCGACTCTGGTCCCGGTTATGTTCCAGCGCATGTCAGTTGAGGAAGGACGCACAGACACTGGACTCGCCATGTCGAGAGATCACGTTGACTGTTAATGTAAAGTGTTTAGTACTGCTGTTGCCATAAGTACTTGCGCTGTAGATGCCACTAGTGATAACTTGCACACAGGTCACAGAAAACACTAAATGCAGTCTATTGCGGCCAACGGAAAGTTAGAATATCGAGAAATTCTTTAAAGTTGGCGTCTAAAGGTCTTTTTATTTACTGTAGGTGGGCTAACTCATGATATGTCAGCCGAAATTTCGGAATGCGTTCCCGTTTCCAAAAGATTAATTAAGTAGGGTTGTAAAACTAATAATTTTGCTGCATAATTCTTTATTAATCCAAATTCCTCGGGATGCCGGCTTTCGACTGAACTTCTTTTCGATTGTATGCAAGAACTATATTGCGCAAAAAATGACTACATATGTAGCATGCAATTTTCTCATCGATTTTCGATGCTTTTAAAAAATCAATTATATTTCATGAAAAATATGCACAAAATAGTCATTCTATTGCTCATTCGGTAGAAAATCGCGTTTTTTCCAATTTTATACTCAAAGGAAAAGTTTCTAATGGTGAGATTTTTTTATACCATGAAATGGCCATTCATAAATCGCCACGTCTCTGCATTTACTATTGTGGCTTCTAAAGTTAACAATATGGATCAATTCCACTGCTAAATTTTATGAACCCTGGATGGTTCCCCTTTATTACCGTAGAGAGATATGCGGTTTTGCATACACAGAAAATATACGGCTTGTTGATTGGAAACCCTTAATCCAAATGTAACAGTAGAGCGGGTTCAAAATTATTCAGGAATTGGAAAAGTTTTTGGAAACAGAATCATACTCTTCCTTCGAGTATACAATTTGAAGAAGACGTAATTTTCTACCAAATGAGCTATAGAATGAATATTTTTGTGCATGTTTTCCATGAAATATAATTGAATTTTTCAAAGCATCGAAACTCAGTGAGAAAATTGCATGCTACATAAGTAGTCATTTTTTTGCAGATTATAGTTCTTGCATGCAGTCGAAAAGAAGTTCATTCGAAAGCCGGCACCCTGAGGTAACTAGATTATTATAGAATTATGCTGCAAAATTGTTAGTTATACAACCCTACTAAATTAATCTTTTTGAAACGGGAACGCATTTCGAAATTTCGGGTGACATTTCATGAGTTAGCCCACCTACTTTATAAGGAATTGAGGGACGAGAACAGGGAATAAAGACTATCAACTGAAGCCTGAAATGACCAAAGCAAACGAGACAGGGCGCAGTCTGTGATCTTAAAAATGGGGCATTGCCTTTCGCTTTTCAATACACGATGGGCCCAAAACAGTGAACTGGTAGAGATGAATTATGAGCTGCATTCAGCAAATTAAGTAGGGAGAAAGGTTCCCTCAGTATTCACCGGAGAGCCAGTTAAAAGAAGTGAGACTGAATTTAACGGAGTAAAGTCCACTTGCAGGGCCAGATGGCAATAGGAACAATCAACACAAACACACGCAAGTGGCGTCCACCTCTCTGGCCCGGGTGTTGAACCAAATATGGAGCGGCCGTGGACAGGCGGACATCAAAGAGCAGTTGGTAGGGGAGAATTCTTGGGAAACAATGCCAGGATAATTGGAGTTGCAGGGTATTCAGGAAGGGGGGATGTGTGTTTGACTGACTGGGGACTAAAATGAGCCAAAATGTCCATCTAGGGTCCACTTTTGCCCTTCCTTTTCTATCATAAACAATTTAGGGCATTTGGTTATTTGCTAGTAAATTAGCCAACCAGGCAAGAAGGAATATCGATATAGCCTGAAAAGTAGGTTAGTTGAGTAGGTAGACTTTCTCATTAAGTCAGTATTCTCCCAAATGACAAACCTATAGTGCTGTGGCTACCCTCCTAAGTAGCCTATTCCAAGGAGTTTTGATGCTCTGCATGGGCCGGCGGCTGGTGTGGCTTACGAGAATGCCCACAGAGTTAGTGGAAGAGTCCTGTATCTACGTTGTCTACTAAGCTAACTATGTTGCCAACCTCAAAAAAGATTTGAGTATGGTCAGCTGGGCTTGAATCTGGAGGGTCTGAGCTTCACCGGACAGAGTTCAAAGTGAACGAATACACTTCATTAGCTTCACAGAACTGTTTCAAATATTCTAGCATTGCACATGAAGCAGTGGGCTTCATCACAGTCTGCTCCTTCGTCAGTCACGTTACTGAAGAACAATATTTCGACATATATAGGTGGGAGGGGGTCTATTAAATGCCCTATTGGCGACATAGAATTATTACTTCAGCGGTGGGAATAGATTAAAACTCAATATTAAAATATTCGTGGTCCATTTGACATGTGGATGTACCTTTTCATCCGTTGGTGCAACCTGAGGGGCATTCAACTGTACTCTAAGGTTAGTTATGGGGATGTCGTAAAATGCAATGTTCTCACGAACTAACGGGTTATATCTCACGAGCGCCTAGCCTTAAAGGCAGCAAGTAAAACTGAGCAGTGAATAGCATAGAGATTTTGAACGTTAAGAAAACTGACAATAGGATACCACAGCGGAGCACGCTAGCAAGGCGGGTTGTACAGGTGTGCAGTTTTTCGTCACATTCAAACAAGCAATGCGGTCAAAGAAAATGGGACTACAGTAGATGTGCTAACTCATGAAATGTCAACCAAAATTTCGAAATGCGTTCTCGTTCCGAAAAGATATATTAAATAATGTTGTAAAACTAATCATGATGCATCATAAATCTATAATGATCCAGTTACCCCAGGGTGTCCGCTTTCGAAAGAACTTATTTTCGGCTGCATGCAAGATATATACTCTGCAAATAATGACTACTTATGTAGTACGCAATTTCCTCATTGATTTTCGATGAACTTGAAAATTCAATTATATTTCATGGAGAACATGCATACAAATATTCATTATTTTACTTATTCGGTAGAAAATCACGTCTTCTTCCAATTTCATACTCAAAAGAAGAGTATAATTCGGTTTTAAAAAAGTTTCTAATTGTGAGATTTTTTAATACCGTTAAATGGCCGTTCATAAAACCTCATGTATCTGCATTTACGAATGTGGCTTGTAAAGTTAACGATATTGCTCAAATCCACTGCTTAATTTTATGAATCTCATATGGTCTCCTCTTAACACCGTAGAGAAATGCATGGTTTTTCGCACACGGAAAATATAGAGTTTGTAGTTTTGAAACCCCGAATGCAAGTGTAACACAGGTCGGGTTCAAAATTATTCGGGAACTAGAAAAGTTTTTTAAAACCGAATTATACTCTTCTTTTGAGTGTGAAATTGGAAGAAGACGTGATTTTCTACCGAATAAGTAAAATAATGAATATTTGTATGCATGTTCTCCATGAAATATAATTGAATTTTCAAGTTCATCGAAAATCAATGAGGAAATTTCGTACTACATAAGTAGTCATTATTTGCAGAGTATATATCTTGCATGCAGCCTAAAATAAGTTCTTTCGAAAGCCGACACCCTGAGGTAACTGGATCAACAACAATACTTAATTTGTCCTTTCGAAACGAGAACGCATTTCGAAATCTTGGTTGACATTTCATGAGTTAGCACATATACTGTAAATTGTCAAAGGTAAATTAGCCAGGTACCTCACCACAGGTAGTCGGAGATTCCACCCATTTGCTGCGATGTACTGAAGTATCGGGTTGCAAGATACCATACTTACAGCACAGGCACTGGCCAAAAGCCCGTGTTTCGCCGACATTCTGCCGCTGCATGGCGCAGCTGTGTGGGGTTGGACTCACCGGTTGTTCCCCCCAGCACTCCCCATGTGCTTTCTAGTAGACACTCCAGGTTTTAGAAATTGTTGTTTTTAATTTTCTCGGAAATTAACAATTAACTTGGAGTCAATCAATTTGAACTTAATTGCATAGGGGCAGCGGCGTGGCACGTGTCTGGGCTTTCAGCTAGTACCAGTGCTGTTAGTATGGTATCCTGCTATCCAATCGATACTACCAGTTGTCCATCGGCAGTTAATGAATACTGACCGGTTATCCCGCCTTGGCTGATGGACATCGGCCCAAGTACTCATACACCGAATTTCGGCCTACGTCCCTAGACCATATATCAAACTGACCTACTGCATGTTAACAATTAATTTCTGAGATACCAATGGTCAGTCTCTGCAGTAGCTCAAAGAAAGTCTATTGACATTAAAAACCTGGCAAGCTCTATCCCTTAACTCCAGTGCACTACCAGAAGAAAACCAATTTCCTGAAATCAACTCCTCATACGTCATTTGCATAGATCGGGACGAACAGAGGTCCTTTGAAAAAGCCTTTAGAGACACTGCTACTGACTAATTAGTCAAACGATGTGGCACTTCCATAGTGTACGGGCAAATCCTATAAGCAGGGATGGTTGCAAACGTCTATACTGCAGTATTGACGGGAGAAAGACGTTAAGGATTTACTGGAATACGGCAATACAACCGTTTACGTAATGTAGGTGGTCTCGCACTAAATTGTGGTGGGATTCCTATTCACGCTTCCTCGCCTTAGCCCTAACCCTAGCCATCCTACCTCTAACTCACAACACAACCCTCCTCATATCTCTCATTTCTCTAATTTTATGTCTCATTGAATTTGGCGCGGAGCGAATTGCAAAAGAGGGGGGGGGGACGAAGAGAGAAGTCCATATTCCTATGCCCAGCCTAGGTTTTAAGAGCGTATTCAACAGAATGAAAAGCCATCGGAGATCACGAAAGATGACTTCGATATCGTTAGAACTGTCTGACCTCCCGCCAATGATTCCAACTGTCATAAGCACGTACCTAAGGAAGCCTTGTTGACTGAGGACAAAGAGTATACCGAGGATATTTCCAATGATTCTACGATCTGAACTGGTAATAATAATCGACCGATTGCTAAAACCCACTCGCTAAGAGTCTTCCTTAATAAGCAGGAGATAGATTGATCAGGAAGCCCTGTCACATTCTTTGGGAGGCTTCCTGCTAAGGGCTGACCATGAGCGTGTTGGACAGAGGCCTGGCTGGCTAGATAGCAGTTGGTAGCCAGGAATAGGGGAGCCGACAGCGACCTTAACCCTTATCCTAATCCTAACCCTAACCCTAACCTCATCGTTAAACGTTAACCGTTAACCCTAACGGCAACCCTTACCCTAGCCCTAACCGAAATCGTAAACGTAACCGTAACCTTAGACATAGCCGTAACTGAAAAACCGAACGGTAATACTGAAACCTAATTGTACGCTCAAACCCTAACCGTTACCCAAGAACCTAAGCCTAAAGGCATAGCGCTAACCCGAAAATCGGAGACCATTAGCAGGTACCTCAATCTTAACCTCACAAGTAAAACGGAAGCCAAATGGGTCAGATGTGATTATGCAGCCGTACAAAATAGCCTCAGAGGGACAAAGACCTATCCAGTTAAACAGCATAATCTCCAAAGGTGGACAAAGTCAGCGGATCGGGTGATCATGTCTCCCTTATGGGAGAGACAACAGTTATATCAGTACCGGGATAATGAACCCAAAAATATTTGCGAATTTAGTTTGGATACACAAAGCCGACTGCTATGACCAGAGTTTGGCGGATTCTGCCAAAAGGCGGCTAGAATGTCTTTGCGAATAAATAAAAAGACTTCTAGATGAACCCTAGTCACAAAAAGGCGGGTCCAAGAGGTAGGTCGGTCAAAAGACAAATATTGAAAAGAGAAAAGTTGTGGCGAGTGCTTCTGGAAACCATCTGTAACAGGGAAACTCCATGACTGCAAGAGCGGAAGGATGGCTAGTGGGAAAAGCACGATGAGAGGTGCGGACAATTTCCGTATTATTGCGGCTCTGCAGAAACCCAAAATATTCACGCCTATAAAGGCTGAGTTGACCCAGTTGTATATTAGACGAAACAATATAGTTATAATTACCGATACAAACAAAAAAACACGTTCCAGGAAGCAACTGAAAAGAAGATGCGATCGCTAGAATAGCAATTTTATTCGCCCTACGGTTCGCATTCCCACTCCGCATACTAGTAGAGACAGTCTCCGAGATGGATGATGAAGGCACAGGAGCGCAATACTCACAGGATGCAGTTGCCATGTCACTGCAGACCTATGAAAGTTGGCGGCTCCCGCACTCATTACCAGAGGCCATAGTTTGTATTATGGTTTCTCGCTAATGGCACGATAATAACTAGGCAGTTTGGCTCAGTAATACTGCTACTGGAAGGGGTAGCTGTTCTTGTTCTCCCTGTGTGGCCTGTAAATCTGCCCAGGCAAAATTTCAGCGCTGACTATCAAGGGGGGATACCATGACGTTTGTTCATTTACTGACTCGAGCATTTTGCTCAACAGGCGTTCGTCACGTCTCGTGAGAAATTCGGCTTCGTCGATCTTGAGGCTGGAATTGAATCCCTTTGAATACGTCACAACCTGAAGGATGGCGTCATTCTTATTTACTGCTGCAGGTTCAGCCATCCGCGTCGGAAGTAATCATCCAGTTTCCCTGACGAAGTTGCTCCGTTTTTAACTGCTCCGGATCCAGTAACGGCACCCCAGAAAACTGAAGTCTTATCCGAGTCCTGTCAGCCCAGTATTGTGCAATAATTGAGATACACACCTGTCATATTGTTGCGAGGTCTGCCAATGAGTCAGCAGCATTCCACACTGCCAGTTGATAGCCGTAAACTTTTATTTACCAGAAAACTGAACAACGTCGTGCCAGCTCATGTGATTAGTTCGCGGTCCCAGCTTATCAACTAACAGTTAACTTGCGCCCTCTAAAATTGCCTTGACAATGCAGAGTAGACTTTTATCAAATCTACTTCTAACTCACAAATCTCCTTGCCACAGCGGAACCGTGACCAGTTTGCTAATAGCAAGGCGTCCGAATATATCGAACATCATTAGCTCTTTCAGGAGCCACACAACCTGGACGTTCGAGGCAACTTACTGTACTGTCTGCGGATGGCAACCGGTAGCGGTGAGGAAAACGTCGTCGGCGAAAAGTTTTGGTAACGTTTGCGTGGATAAAGTTTCCTTTTGAGGCAGCCTGTCTTCGGAAGATTAGGTTACAACTTCCATAATGGGCTGCGCTGTGAGTTTACTGGACCAAAACGGGCTCACGTCACGCGTTTACCGAGCAGCGCGATGTCCGAACGAGTCCACGACTTCTACCCTACGCACATGTATTTTGTTCGTCGCAGACGTAAAGCTTCCATGCCGTGTCAGCCACAGCGCTCAATTCCATCATTATTTGTTTGACAGGCTCTAGTGAGCATGAAAACTGGAAGACAGATTGAGGCCTGCACAGAGAAACCTATCCTCATGGCAAACTAGCGCATCCCTCACCGTGCCAAATCAGACGTTATTAAGTTTGTCGGTAAGATCGCATTTGGTGGCCAGGCACTGAACGTTGATACAGTCGAAGTACGTACTTGTTATGAGTTGGTGTGTTTACCTCGCCTAGTGTTCTACTGCGTGAGGTAGGTCGGTCGTTTCGGTCAGGCTGTTGGGCTTAGTGAGGGTTACGGTTAGGCGTTAGTTAAGTTTTAGGATTAGGGTTTGCGTTATAGGGTCCGGCTTCAGAGTTAGGGTTTAGGTTTTGGATTATGGTTTGGCTTTAGAGTTGGGGTTCTGATTCAGGGTTAGGGTTGCCGGTTAACGATTAATGGTTAACGGTTAGGGTTAAGGCTGGAGTTATCCAATCACAATTTACCTCTTTCATTTTCCGCAAGCTTTGCTGTTTTCCGCGTAATTGTTTCCAATTTATGCCAATACCCTATCTTCCTAAAACTTCCCAACACTTGTTTTGCATATTTTTTCCCGACGGCTGACGACGGCTAATAAGCCAGAAATGGCCATTCCAGTCTCCCTTGTCTTTGTCGGTAATGGCATTCTACTCCAACATTCGTCTGGCATCACGTCCACTTACCCCACCCATATAACTCCCTTTCCCACCATTCTCGTAAGACAGGTACGTCGCCGTCTGCCACCCATTCCTGGCTACCAACTGAGGTCTAACTAATTTGTCATGAGTCGTGGCTTGTAAAGTGTTTAGATGATGAGCTAGTTCGGTTCTGCCGGGAACTGAGATTCAGGCCGCAGTGGCCACTTCTTAATGTGACCTTATGTCACACTGACTTATGAGAGGTCTGGGCCGCCTTACAGAGGCCCTCACATGTGCACTACTCGAGGACGGAATTTTTAACTTTGTCCTTGATCCAATGTCCGTCGCTGGTGGCCCTAACAGTGTCTTGTTACAAGGTCTAGGTGGGTGAGGAAGGGGGAGGGGAGTTGCGGCAGACGCTGCGCAAGTCCATCTCAGTCTAATTCGCGCTCAAGTTAGCGGTCATACGCGCATAGCGCAGAGCATGCGGTGGAGGTTATTGCTTGCGGTGATCGAACTGTTGGATGAGTTCAAGTCATAAGTGACACTTTTTGCAGATGAAACCCCGAGAAATGCTAAGAACAAGAATAACACCGTCATTCTCTGAGGGAATTTAAAGATACAAACCATATAACGAGGAACGTATGAAGTTCAGCGTTGCGGGCTGCGTGATAATGAATTCACACTGCAGAAGTCAAGAATACCTGAATATGGAAGCACAATTCTCAATGGCGACGGAGCTTGCGGTAGTATTGGTTGATGTCTATTTTGTGTATACTCGTCAATCCATACGTTAATACAATCCGCTGAACTTTTGGAGCCTTTGTTCGTCTTCCCTTGAAAGGAACAGTTAAAGCCAGTAAGCCATGTCAAAAGAATAAAGCGGGGAACTACAGGGTTAAGGGACGTGAGGCCAGAGTAGTGTCCAAAACGAAGCTTTTTAAATACCCTCGACAGATGCTTGTTGCAAAGATGCTTTTCTTCGGTTATAGGTAAAACAAGTGTCAGTTTTTACTGCTGAACCTAGATGTACTTTTCGTTTAGGCCTACCGTGGGCTCGATATCGTCATTTGGGGAGAGCACACAGCAAAGTGTTAAGGACGTCGTCAGACCCACCGTTGGTTGCCATCACCTCCAACGGAATCTCTCAATTTGGTAGAGGCGGCGAACCGCATAGACTGGGAGGAGTCTGCGGACACAGACACAGCAGCAGAGCTGACCCCCCACTCCCACCGCAGTCTCATGAAGGTTGGTGTGAGGCCGCCTCGCGGGTTTCTGGATCTGAACGACCGTACATTCAGCTCGCAAATTCGGACGGTAAACACGGCAATCTCAATGATCGCCTACCTCCTCCTCCTCTTCCTCCTCCTCCTCCTCCTCCTCCTTCTCCTCATCATCATCATCACCATCATCATCATCCTTCTCCTCCTTCTCCTCTTCATAAAATAATAATCTTGCATAATAAAACTTGGGCTCGTAAACCAGAAATCATATGCTCATGAACGCACGTGCAAGCTATAACACCCACCCCCACCACGTGTGATGGCCGTACTAAAAACCTTAGTTGGTGCAAATAGGAAAACGAGAAAATGTGCCGAAGACATAGTCGATCTTCATAAATTGCACAAAAATTGGGAGCGTTTCATTAAAGAAGATTGAAGAAAATGGAAGATAACGGTAGACCAAGCAGCCTGCTGGAGACTAACTGGCGCACTATGAATGTTACCTTATGAGTGTTAACCTAAGACACTTTCAAGAAAAAATTTTCAAACTATGTATTTCATTCTCTCTTCCACGTATTTGCTCACATTCACATAAAATACAAAAAATTAGGTTAAATTACCCGTAAAATACGCTTTTAAACACTACGTTCTACTTAAACATCAGCTACTTTTACCCAACGTATTACGTATCACAGCACACTTTGGTTTTGTTTATGTTTTGATCCTTTACTCTTTAATTGTAGGCTTAAACCGGTGTTTTTAGATCGCTTCTATGGAGAATGCCGCATTTCAGAGACCTTATACCAGGACTACAAAATTTAGTCCATATGCAGTTCTACGCCAACGTATACTTCCTGTTCCTTCTTCCTCTCTCTCTCTGCATCGCTCCTTCTTGTTGAGATATAATGTGAAATAACTGCTCCATTACAGGAGCTAAAAAGCACATGTGAGCGGAGGTTGTAAAATGCATAATATCCGGTTAACAAGGTTAATTGGTAGCCCTAGCCAACAGCTCTAAATCACATACAAAGTTGAGGTAGGGGTCTTAGTGTAGCAGACCAATTTTCGGAACGGCTCGTCCACTTTGGAAAAGCATAGAGAGCATGTAAGAAAAATGGCTAGTCTAAACCCAATAGAGTGTAGATTTACGTTGTATGCTTGCAGAGGATGCCGGACTTCGGACTATTCAATACCAGAGGTTTTATCATTCACAGAAACCATAGTTGCGGTTTCAGGGAGGTTTGTAAAGCTAGCTAACTCTGAGGAGAACTGCGTGCGTTGAAAGTTAGCGAAAACCCACTGTTCGCATTGGTGCAATGCATCAGTTTTTCGTTAGGGTGTTGAAGAACCTGAAATGACAAGTCGATTGCAGTTTTCGAAAATAATATGGATGAGGCCGACTTCTCAAGATGCAACAGAATAGCTAGCAAAACATGCGATGCTTTCTATGAACAGTTCTCAGTTTTTTTGAACCAAGCCTGCCGCTTCGAGTGACTGCTGAAAAGGCAAATCTTTCGTGAGATGGCTTGATGCACAGCATATTTTGCAGAATGTTTTCTGGTTCTACGTTACAAACTGACGAATTTCTGGAGGCAAATAGCTCCAATCAAAAACCACAAATACTTTTGTTTGGAAAGAAACTGAGACTCTCATCCCAAAAATCAAAGAATGCAATTTAGACTTCAATAAGAAAGTCATGCATACCCGCATCTTTTGGACAGAACGTCACCTTAAGGTGAGCCGCGCATTTAATAAAATTTGAACAAAACTCTGGAATGCATTTTTATTAGAAATAATTATCTAGGTAATATTCTAGCATTGGCTATCGTGTGCAGTATTATTCCGTGATAATTTGATCCCTTCAGAATGCCGGCTTTGAATACGCCTCTTTCCGGACGAGCGCAAAAACACCCCCCGGCAAAAATGGCTGCTTCAGCAGTATGAACTTCATGCGTGTTTCTTGCTGTCATTGTAGACAACATTATCATTCAATTTTAAAAACTTCTCATTTTCGAAATAATTTCGAAGCCGATCTGCCATTGAACAAGCGTCTATGGCCCAACAACTAAAAGTTGTGCGCTTTTCACCTGTAGAAAGACATACATTTCTGCATATCATTGTAAAGATAGCATATAAGGCTCAAGAAGTTTACGATGGGTATGAACCAGATTGTATATTTTGCAACGGACATTATTAGACAAACAGATAATATGTCACCTGAATGGACAGTTCACGGTTTTAAAAAAAACGTCCCACTGACATGATTTGAAAGCTAAAACATCCCTTACATAAGTAAAAATTCGAAGATGTAAATTACCATCTGATGAGTGCGAAAACAGTGCCTTATGCATGTTTGCAATAAATATGCTCGGGTATAGACGTAATCGTCAACAATCGCTTAAATGTAATTGCTATCAATGCCCAAGATAGGATTTGCATTAATATTCATAAAGAACACTGTAACTTATTGAAAACTACATAAGAAGTGACCTAGTAGGAAGACGTCTGAAGACAGCGATCACTAGCGCTTTCCCCGCGGCGAACTTACGTGTATGTTTCACTAACTCTCCCCTCCTACGCTTGGGAGGTAAAGACCAACTCCCGTTGCAGGCCACATCGATGGGTATTTATTCATTCACTTGCTCCTGTGGAACGGGATACACTGGCCGTACAACGAGGCGCTTGGAAAAGAGAGTACGTGAACACATACCTGCCTGGCTAGGCAAAGGTAAAAAGAAATCGATTTCGAGTTCTATTCTCGTCCATCTTGTCGATACGAATCACCGAGTTGATGCCAAAGAAGCCTTTCAGATTGTCTACCGGACACCAGCAAGCTTCTCCGGAGGCCTACGCCTACGGGTGTTAGCTACAGCAGAGGCAGCGGCTATACGGCTAGCCAATCCAGTGCCATACTGTCAGAAGACTCTGACACAGGCGCTCTGTCTTCCGTGGCCAACGCCGGCCCCAACGTCACCCCAACCTCCTGATGGCAGAGTGTGTGCACAAGGTACCCGACGTACTCACAGCCTATGCCCCCCCCCCTCTCCCTCGTCCCCTTAACCCAATGACTACGACACGCCGACCACGCCATAGCGTGCGGCGTGGGAACGATGGATGTTAATTGTCCAAGAATCACTTATAAGTCATGTAATTCGCATAACTTAAACTTCTTTGTAACCGTTTTGGCCTGATAAAGAGTTACTGAAAACACGTGTTCGCCAATTTGACTTTTTAATAAGAAATCAACTAAACCAGTAAACTGGGACGGCGTGAAACTGTCAAATATCCGAATTCGGCTCGAGCGAACTGTCCGCCGAATTACAGGGGTGCGTCGGACGGCAATACGAGTAATCGACGTTTCCATTCTAGGATTCCTAAGATCAGCGTGCTTGCTATTCAGTCTTTGGAGTGCGACAATAAGAAACTTATATTTGACAGCTTTTAAATTTCCCACTCGATCCAAACATCTATCAGTAAGAAACAGCAACCCGAGGAGGTGGTAAAAATCTCGTATACACTTAGTAACATCGGTTGGCATTGGCGAATCGGTAGTTTTAATATTCTAGCGGCGTAAAGACGCTATGTACTGTAGTAATTTCGATTCAGGGCTTGTACCCGTTATTCCACATCCACAAAAGCTGTCATAGCCAGATCCATTACATAATAGCGCCGCTCAACACACTCAATTGCATGATCGTCTGTCAACGTAAACGTCTAATGTTCTGTTACACAGAACATCTTCCGGCATGGCATAGTAGAAGAATTTACCCTGGAATTCAAACAAAAATTAATCCATTAACCATAAATCGCAAAAGTTGTACAGATTTCCACCGTTCCAAATCTGCCAGAAGATCAAAGGTAGTGCAGAGATCAAATTCAGGTTTACCTCAGTACAAGAGATAAAATGCATCTGCAAGGAATATTATTTGGAAATGTATGAGAGCTATTGCGAAAACTTCATAGATTCTTTTCTCTTTGCCTTCAAAGCCTCTGAAAAAACAACATAAACAATACATTACCGGTCATTTAAGAGAGAAAATTATCAAACGGTCGGCGTACTTGTTCCAATTATCCAAATTTTGGTTTCGGAATGTCTGTAACCATTCGGTATTTCACCTTTGGGAAGCTTCAGACCGAATATCGCCTAAAACAGACAGCTTTAACCGACGAATTTAAATGATATGAGGTCGACTTGAAGGGAAATACATAAGCAGCCCACTAAGAGTGTAACAAGCCAGACGCAGACAGCTGGTTTACGGTCGTTACCGATCGTCAGAAAGTCATAGGCCATTTGATATAAGGTATGTAAACTTGACAAGTAAGCGTTTAACCCTCACCATTGCGGTTAGGATCTCACTCGATCCCATTCTGTCCGCCCCCAGCTTGTTACCGACGACAACGAACGTCGTGTCATAAGACACATGCCACATATAATACGTAAGCAGCTCCCTAGGAGTGCAACAGATCAGACGCAGACAGTTGCTCCATGGTCGTGACCGATCATCAGTACATCATAGGCCTGTTGCAATCCTAGTGAGCTGCTTATGTATTATATGTGATACAGTAGGTGGGCTAACTCAAGCAATGTCAACTAAAATTCCGAGATCCGGTTTCGTTTCGAAAAGATTAATAAATAGTGTTGCAAAAGTAATCATCATGTAGCATAATCCTATAATAATTCAGTTATTTCAGGGTGCCGGCTTTCGAACGAACTTCTTTTCGGCTGCATGCAAACACTACAATTTGTAAAAATGACTACTTAAGTAGCAGGCATTTTTTCATTGATTTTCGATGCCCTTAAAGATTTACTTATATTTCATGGAAAACACGCAGTAAAATACTCATTATTTTGCTCATTCAGTAGCAAATTAAGTCTTCCTTAATTTTACACTCGAAAGAAAGGTAGAATTTGGTATGAAAAGTTTCTAATTGTGAGATGTTTTCATTCCGTGAAATAAGTCTTCATAAAACTTCATATCCCTGCATTTACCAATAAGGCTTGTAAAGTTAACAATGTGGCTCAAATGGACTGCTTAATTTTATGAACCCCATATGGTCTTCTCTTAATACCGTAGAGAAATGTATGGTTTTGCCTACGCGGAAATTTACGGGTTGTAGTTTGGGAACCCTGAATACGAGTGTAACGGCAGGTGGGGCTCAAAATTATTCGGGAATTGGAAAAGTTTTAAAAGACCAAATTTTAGCCTTCCTTCGAGGGTAAAGTTGAGGGGAGCCCTAATTTTTTACTGAATGAGCAAAAGAATGAATATTTTACTGCGTGTTTTCCATGAAATATAATTGAACATTTAAGGGCATCGAAAATCAATGAAAAAATGCATGCTACTTTAGTAGCGATTTTAAAGGGTGTAGTTTTTGCATGCAGTCGGAAAGAAGTTCGTTCGAAAGCCGGCACCCTGAGATAACTGAATTATTATAGTATTATGCTACATGATGATTGGTTTTACAACACTATTTAATTAATTTTTTTGAAATGGTAACACTTTTCGGAATTTCTGTTGAGCTTTCGTGAGAAGTCCCACTTACTGTATGTGTTCTATGGCACAACGTTCGTTGTCGTCGGTAGCAAGCTGGTGGGCGGAAAGAATGGGATCGAGTGAAATCATAACCACAGCACTGAGGTCAAACGCTTGCTTGGCATGCTGAAGGGAAATTTTAACTGTTTTAGTTGGTCAACGAAACTCGCGACCAAGGATCGACCAAATCGACCCTTCACAGTTGCGCCTTCTGCGATTTCTTCTCACACGGTATTTAGTTATTTATGTTTACATCCACTTCCAACCCCTACTGACTGCCTACATCACCACCCTACTGTTCTGAGCTGTTTACTCATTATCTTACCACTTCGAGCGGAAAAACACTTCACATATCTACTAAAAAGCACTGCACATGTATGCACAGAGTACCAATTGAAGATTTAAGAATGTGCCCTAAAGATGGTTGCAGAGCAATTCACTGTTGCATTTAAAAAGGCGAGCCGCACAGCAAGATAAGGAGTCTATTGACTGAAGTTTCATACCCACTCCTAAAGTCCTCAGCTGTGGCTGCAGCAAATAGTGGCAGTCGAAGGAAACCCGGATGGTTCGATATTTAAAGAATGCAATTGCCGCATAACTGCTAAAAGTATCAGCTCTCACGTCCAGTATAGATGCCTGTAATTACTAAGAAAGTGGTTTGATCGCCAAATCTATGTCGTTTCTTGCGTGCACAGCAAGCTTTTCGTACCACTGTCCGGCACCGAGCGGCTATGGTAACCCTGTGTGCAACTGCGTTTCCGATTATTTGAGATCCACAAAACGCCCTTACTTATGGAGCTGGTGACCAAAACGTGGATCCCGTAAGGTTTCTATACTCGTAGATTAGCACTGTCATTAAAGACAGCGGAGACTTGAATGGCCATGCCTGGCCTGTTCGCCATCATCGACCAGCCATCTGCCATCTGTGAGGCTGTTGGCGAAGCTCATGTGGGAGTCCCAAGGCACAACGGAAAGAGGGAATTCCGTAACGCGATTGGTGCGTGCTCCTCTACACAACAATGAATCCGTGCCTCAGTGACGTGACCAAACTGGAATAAAAACCACGTCTCACGATCGGAGCCTAGTAATTCAAGTGGCTAAAGCGCTATCTGTACGCTAGCCTTGAGCTTGCAGTCGTGTGTTCAAATCCCGCTGATTGATGGCTTTGAAAAATTGGAAATGCGCGAAAATGGTCCACGTGCCTTGACGAGTGATCTCTCCCAGAATGAGATCCAAGCTGGTATTTAAAGCGGTTTTGAATCAAGGGCCGGGATGCTTTTTGTGGACATGCCTTGGATTGTGTTCAATATAAGTCAGTATCTCAAGCGCACTTGGATGCCATTTTCGATTGTAAACATATCCAGAAACTCTGGAATAATGTTACGGCTCTCGCTGCATGACGTTTTGCCTCTTTATGCGGATGCAAATGAATGCAAAATATGGGTTCTAGGTAAAAGGCGAGTCGGGAAAAAGGTAACCATATAGATCTCTAGCGTGAATGATCGTGGAAAATTTTTTTATCTATCTGACATTTCTTGCATCCGTGATCACTGTAAAAAGAAGAAAAACACGAAAAGGAAACATATGACTGCGCGTAATTTGACATGATCTAAGATGGATTTTTACCTATGTTTGTTCGATCTATAATGCTGTTTGCATGCAGAAGGGCTGGTATCTTTGTTGGCTGAACGAGATCACATCTGAAAATCATATAGCTTAGGCTTCCCTTATACCCCATGATCCAAACTTGAGAGGTCTTGAAAGTACAAAAATATGACCGGTCGTTTCGGGGCGCTTCAAAAGTCGAGGGTGGCTTTTCAGCTGTCTTGTTGATAACACATCAAAGAAGCAAAAGCAAGAGTAAATAAGACAAAACTGTAGTAAACTTGAAATTATGTGCTTTTGTGTTGACGTTAAGTCTTTCAGAGTTGGTAGTAGGTCCAATCTTTTAAAACTGCTGCAACCCAATGACTGTCGCGGAGCTCTCAGTCCCTTCGTCATAGAGGCCAAAATGTTATTTTCAACTCCTTTCAAACGAAATTAACGGTTTTGAAGATCCCACAAGGTGCTTTAGACATTATGTCCGAGAAAAATGTTGGAAACACTTATCGTTTTCACGAGCGTATTCAAAAAGTCAGCGTGATGTTTGGGCCAAAATGACGTCGTTTCACAAGTTTTCTCTGTCATGCCTGATCGCAACAGTATGTTAAAAGATACAAACGCTGTAAACAAATTCGCTAGTTGAAATTCTGCTTGAAACAGATGATTCACAACGACTTCCTATGCCACTTAATACCTACTAAAAGGAAATTTACCCAAGATATTTGACATTCATTTCATTCGACAAACTGTTAATTTGCATTTAAAAAGTCAAGTTGGCAAACACGTGTTTTCGGTAATTCTTCGTCAGATCAATACAATTACATGAAGGAATGAAAATTTACAAAATCAGCAGTCTTTATAGATGTCTCAAGGGCTATTAAGTCGTTAACACTCATCATCCCCACGACGCCCGCATGACAAGGCCGGCGGGTGTTGGTCCTCAGAGCTAGGGGAGGGGATTAAGAGAGTTCTTGAGTGATGTTCTTGGATTGAGTACACAGAGTACCCATCACTGTAATTAGTGATTTGAAGCGGCATGGCTTCATCGCTTGGGGTTGGATTCGGCCACGGCAGAGAGAGCGCTTGTGTCAGGCTTTTCTGACAGCATAACACCGGATTCATTAGCCGTATAGCTACTGCCTCGGCCGTTGCTAGTATTCGTTCGCGTAGACCTTTAGAGAAGCATGTTGATGTCCGGTAGACAACCGGGAATGCTTCCTTGGCATCGACTCGGTGATTCGTATCGATTCAATGTGCGAGACTAGAACTCGAAATCGACCGGATCTCACCTCTGTCTAGCCAGACGGGCATATGTTCACGCATCCTATTTACCAGGCGTCCTCTTGTGCGGCCGATGTATCCTGCTCCACAGGAGCAAGTGAATGAATAAATGCACATTGATGTGGCCTCCAGCGGTAGTCTGTCTCTACTCCTCAAACTTATGTGGGGAGAGCTTGTGAAGCATACGCGTAAATTCGCCGCGGGGGATGCCCTTGTGATAGCTGTAGTTAAGCGCCGTCTGACTAGTTCGCTCTCTGCGTCTCCTGCAAAAGGCAATCATATGAATACATCTTTCTTTTCCACAGTCGCAAAAGTGGGCTTTTCGGCGCGTTCCCCAATATTTGGAGGACAAATCTAGTTGGGTATCCGTTCTCCCGAAGTGTGTTCTGCAGCTTTTGGAGTTCTACTTCAATAGCTTCAGGTGAGCAGAGGCGTTTCACTTTAGCCGCTTATCCCTGGATTACATTCCGTTTGATGTTAAGGGGGACAAAACTGTGGAAATCAACGTATTATCCCGTCCAGGTTTTCTTTCGGAACACCCTACGATGGATAGACCCATCCTCTTGCCTGGGCAGAAGGACATCGAGAAAGGCAAGTTTGTTATCTGCCCCGGTCTCTGCAGTGAACTTTAGAGAGGGGTGCGCACTGTTGAACCTTTGGACAAGCTCCTCGTTATCCGTGATACCATCCGCCAGGCAAAAGATATCGTCCACGTACCGACCGTAGAAGACGAGGCCATTAATGGTCTCTTGCAATCTTTTTTTCTCGACTTTGCCCATAAAAACATTTATAAGGAATGGTCCAAGCGGTGGTCCCATTGCCGTACCATCTACCTGCCTGTATAGTTGACCATTGCAAGAAAATTGGACATTTTGTGTGCAAAGCGTCGGAAGTTCTTTTAGCGTTTTCACAGGTATGTCTATGGGGTAGTTTGTATCACGAATAACATCACAAAGATAATTTATTGTTTCTGCCACATTTACGTTGATAAACGGCGTTGATACATCCAGTGATAACATCCTCCGTCCGCCAACGTTAATATTTTTAATAGTTTTGACGAACTCAAAGGAGTCTTTTAAACTTCGAGGGTATAGGTAGCTTTGCAATGGCTTTAGTCTTTCCACCAGCCATTTTGCAACGGAATGATAGGGCGAATTCTTCACATCCAAGATTGGACGTAGAGGCATCCCTTGTTTGTGAATTTTAGGAAGACCGTACATTCTTGGTATTGTCGAGCCCACCGGTCTCAGTCGTGCATACTGCTTGCTAGACAAATGGCTTTCCTTACAGAGATCTTTGAGAATAGTCGTCAGCTGACCCTAGACAGCCTCCGTGCGATCCTTATCTTTCTCAGATTTCGAAAACTTGAAACGATCCGACAGTATTTCCCTTAGCTTCGCCACTTAATCCGTTCTATCCATCAGTACTACTCCTGAACCCTTATCTGGTCTGGTTAGCACAATGTCTTTGTTTTTGCGGAGTTCCCTAAGGCTATCGATGTGAGCCCTTGTCAAGGGACACTTGCTTATCGGAGCCTTCCTTAGATACTGTTGGCAGCAGTTAACCGGAGTCGACTTAAGACAATCAACTTCTCTAGCTTCGGTAGGATTAGGATCTGCAGTCTGACTAAAGAGACGCTCAAATTGGATTTCTAACACAGTCTTTAAATGCCAATCTCTCGTGGTTTTTCAAGGCGGTCGAGGGCCCCTGCCCTCTGACACAAGTTCCGCTGAAGATCTTTAATTCCGGCATTAACTGTCTCAAGGTGACTCTCTGCATGTCGTTTTAGTGCAGTTGAAGTTGCGGCGATATGGTTTCTCCGTAAGGTTTTCCAGTAATATTTGGGATATTCACCCCGTTCAATACATCCTGATAAGAATTTGCTCGTCAAATGTGCCTCCGCAAGTCTGGTGTTAAACTTTAGGAATCCATTGAGTTCCTTTAACACCGAGGGATTTTTGGATTGTCTAAGTTCCGCAAATATTCCCATGTTACACTTGAAGGGTCAAGTTGGCAAACACATGTATTCGATAATTGTTCATCAGATGAATACAATTACATGAGGGGATGAAAATGTACAAAATAAACAGTCTTTATAGATGTCTCAAAGGCTATTAAGTCATTAACACTCATCATCCCCACGCCGCCCACATGACAATGTCGGCGGGTGTTGGTCCTAAGAACTAGGGGAGGGGAGAAAGAGAGTCTTTGAGTGATGTTCTTGGATTGAGTACACGGAGTACCCATCACTGTAATTAGTGATTTGAAGTGGCATGTCGTCATCTCTTGGGGTAGGGAGCAAGACATTTCAGGAAATTGTGGGAGATAATCAACCGTCGAGCGAACTGACTGGCGAAAGTAAACAACGCTAAATGCCATGACCATTTTTTCGCAGTCGTCGGTTTATACTGCCAAAATTAGTATGACTTCGACAAAAAGGCCTTGGGAAACAATCACGCTTTCATGCTACTGGCTGTCTTAGCGAAGCGAGGCACATGGTATTCGGTTGCAGAGCGGAGTAAAGCACTATCTCCGAATCCCGTTAAAACCCAGAATTGTGGGCCCTGGCTGTGGTAGAACCGAGTAGTGTTTACTATTCAGGATATTTGGTAAGCAAAGGTCTCAGTCTATTGGATGTTACACTAATCTTCTAAGAATTTTGAATAGCAGTGCTGTGCACTGGATTCCGGCCAATTTACACACGCTCAGTTGGCTGGTGCAAAGGTTGTCTGGTGCAAAGGTTGAAGGGTCTAAACGTTTCGGTTTTATATCCAAAAGTTTTCGAATTTACGAAGACCACAAGTCCACTTAATTGAGACCAAGAGGACAAGGGAGTGAGACCAGAGTCCACTATGCCTCGAAAGGCTAAAGCCAAAATTGAGGGCAACGGGGGAGGCATATTAACCAGTTTTACAGTTCTGATTTTTGTAATCAGTGCAATTGACAACGGTTTCCCGCTGAGTAAATCTGTTTAGCCTTCAACGCACATACAAAACAGCATTTACAAAACCTCCTCATTTAAGTAAGTTGGAATGATTGCTGGAAGAAGGAAGCGCTGATTTAGAGATCAGGCCAGAAAGCGCTCTGGTCCGCGTATAGTATCCGGCAGTCTTCTGTATACGTGCGCTGAGAACAGTGGTACTGTCTTGGTAAATTCAGCCTGAGTCTCTGAAGTAGGGAAATATGTTTAGGAAGATTCGAGTCATGTGATCGAACTTGCCAAAGCAAGCATCATAGATCTTGGAGAAAATATGTAAAAGAAGGTCGCGGTTCAGATATACGGCATGTGATATTAATCGTAACACGTGATGTCGATCGGTTTTATGCTCCCCCCCCCTAATGTTGCACATTTAGGCTGTTGAAAATGCCCCTCGTGCACTCAAAATATGTTTGTAAATAATTATATCGGACAAAATGCCCACAAATGTAAACATAAGCATATGTTGCCTTGTATTCAGGCGGCTCTTATTTTAACACAGAATGTGTGTTATCCCACTATTTGAAAATTCGAAATATTTTATTGACTCAAAGTAATTACCCAAGCCGGATTATAACATTACGTATCATGCAGCGCACTTCCAAGATATTCTGGTCATGCAAAAATGCCATCTTTCGAATGAGCTTCTCCACGGCCGACTACGAAAGCTATGCACCGCAAAAGCATCAACTTAATTGGTAGGCATTTTTCCGCTGATTTTCGATGTCCTCAAAAATTTAAATATGTCGTACAGAAACAGGCACAGAAGTATTTTCTCTTATATTCGTTGAAAAGCAGATTATATCATCCTCAAATGTTCAATTTGAAAAGAGATCGTTTCTCAGTTTTTAAAGAAGTTTCCGTTCCCGAATAATATAACAAACTTGCATTCAATGTTTTTAAACTGCTTGCCATGCACGTTTTGTCAAACAATCACTGCAAATATCTTTACGCTAGCAGAAATAAATTATATAATACTCGTAAAGTTGCGAAACGGATGTAAACCTGGTTGTATGCTCTATAGGTAGCATTAAAAAGCACGCTGGTGGGATGCTGTACGAAGCGACATTTCCTGGTTTTAAGAATCGTATCAACATCGAAAATCAGTGGAAAAAAATATATTACGTAAGTAGCCATATTTCTGAAAGAGCAAGTTTTGCAGACGGCTAAAAATGTCACTCAAAAGCCGATATCCTGATATGTTCAAAATATCTTGGGATTCTACTGTTTGATGATGAATATTGCAACCCTACTTAGGTGCCCTTTTTGAGTGAAAAGTATACTTTGTAATTTCGGTTCATATATCTTGAGGCAATACACCTATTCAAATTGTCCTAGACCACGTTTCCCCATTTGGGCGCCTTCCATCTGAGAAGAATAACACGAGGTCTGACGTTTTACTAAAAAACATGCCGCACTTAGATCAATGAGCAAGGTAGAATATATTTTTTAAAAACCAGATGGTTCATCATTTTGTGAAATTCAGATTTACAAATCTATGTGATTTTGTGTCCTTAGACGCAGTAATAACGTCTCCAGGTAATCCATAATTTAAACGTTCTGACAATTTTCCTGGCCTTCGCCGATGGTCAATGATTTACCGTTAAGCATATGATGAGATACTTTTTGCATGGTTTAGTTTCAAATAATGCGTAATTTTGGGACAGGACGAACAGAAAGCCATTAGTTTTATTAATCTCTCAATATTCACATGTCTACTTTGTTTTACGTTTATAATGGCGTAGCACCACTGAAAAATATACGCACATAACAAACTAATTCCAACATGAATAGAAAAACAGGTTCCGTTGTTTGCAGCAGGAAATAAGGGCCAATAGATTTCAGAAAAATGAAAAAGCTGACAAATCGTTGAAATATTTATCTTGCCGTTACCTGCAAAAGGGTAAAGTACGCAGGCATCCTCCTTTTTAAAGCCCACTTTAATTTGCAGTCTACAAGAAAATTTTTCACTTGATTTAGAGAGTAGTCATTGCCGACTGCCGTTGTTTACGTTCATTTTTCTCGGTGATCAGTTTTTATGTTTGAGCCAGTCTACGGCTATGACCAGAACGGTCATCCGCATAGTGAAGAATGTCCAAGCGTTCACTACTTCGAAGAATGCTTTCGAAGAATTTCCTTTTTTAAAGATTTTGGTGAACACGTAACATACAATCTACTTTTATAAGCCATCAATTGATAATACTGAAAACCCTGAATTATCACCAATATTTTAAGAGCGATCTAAAACCTAACGTCGCAGAAAATTCTGCAAAGACATTTGATAGAAGGGAATTCATCTCAATATGCCCGAAGATATGTGTATGTGGTGGCAACTGTCAATTCAGTTAAAATTTACTAAAAACCGACCAACCGGTCGACAAGCGACCTTATAAAAACATTTATTCCTATGATACTGCTTTCGGCGAAACCAAGTTGGACTCCAGACTGCCCAAGTCAACCGCATTACAGACAATGTACAAACGTTAAAATACGGCCGATTCTCATGAAACCGCTTTGGAATCTATTCTCTAGCTGCGGGTTGTTGGCTGACTGCCATGCTTAACGTTGCGCCCATTTCCCAACTATATATAATTTCGGCTAGCACTGTGTACGTGAATAAAATCAGAGAAGCCGCCGGTCGCCCGCTTGTATCACTTAGAATTGGGGTTTATGCAGACTGCGGGTGCTACGTTAGTAGGTGTGGCTGCTTTAAAGTCAAATTTAACAATAAGACTATTTTCAAGTGTTATTCTACGTGCGTCATTTTATTTACTCAGAGGTTTGCTTGAGCGGGCTTTTTAGACACAGAAGTCGTAAATCTACTCAATTACGACGATATTTTGATGTCCTAAGAATTTCGATTTTTCTAAAAAATCATTATTTCTAAGCAACGTTAAATCGTTTTTTTGTGTCTCTTTTGTGTTTTTATTTAAAGCGATTCATTGTAAATTGGGCGTAATGGTCAATATATTCGAGCACATTTCGTAAACTTAGGTCTATTTCGTGCGTTTGCAAATTCCCTGCATGCTTTCTTGTCAAAACAATATAGTGCCAATAGTGTGTCGTGACGTTGGGTCGATGGAGAATGATAACCCCAAAATGAAACACGACGCTCTCCGTTGCTCTGGGCGATAGGGATCTTACATTCAGCACATAATTCACAGTTTTCGCCCCTGGGCTGGGCAGTAGGTATTCTTCGAGGAACTGTCCACGGCAGTCGTCCCCCATGAAGCAAACACTGAGCAATAGAGTTTCGTCGACATTTGTTCTTTTTGTGCCGCTGTCAGTTTGACCTCTAGCATGTGAACTTTTTATACTGCTTCGAGTTTTCGTCACAGCCTAGCATTTATGAGTTTTGAGGTCATGTTCATTTGTGGAATAACGTCCACTGTCTTCCTCAATATAACATCAATGTAAGATAGGTTATTTTAGAAGGAGATGCGATCGTTAGGACGAGCAGTTTATTGGTTGGACGTTTCAGATTCTCACTGGAACCCATAATCAGAGAGCGCACAGTGAAGGCACAGGGAACACAATATGTGTAGGAGGCAGCAGATATTCTAATGATTAATCTGCCCAGAATTTCGGCTAGCAATGTGTACCTGCATAACGTTTCAAAAGCCGTCAGTGGTCCTCTTGCAGCAGTTAGAGTTGGGGTTGTAAACAGACCACGGGTGCTACACAAGTAGGTTTGACTGGCTTAAAGTCAGTATTTGGAAGCTCTTGTCGGCTGTTAGACTGTTTAATAAAACAGCGTTACTTTGAGATAAAAAGATCAGACGGCAGATCCACCGATTACTAGAAAGCCCGTCTCCCCTTGTCCTAATTATTTATCATTCACCAATTTTCCGTGCATCCGTAATATATGCAGTTTTACCTGCTTGTCGGGAAGGTTGGAATTTGCAAGCTTAATTAATTGTTTGTTGGAGGCTTACTTTACAACACATTTTTAGCATACATCAAGTATTGTGTTCCCGTACAGACTTTTGAAGCTTCCAACATAATCTACACCAATAATATCTGGAAGCAGGCAACAACGAAGACCATATATGATTAATTTCACGGTTTCTAGTGGGGCATCATGGCCCAGGTGATTGGAGTGCTGGCTGCATTCAAGCCTTGCCCTTGCTGTCATGGGTTCGAATCTCACCGAGAAAGCCGAGTATTTCACATCGAGTCACATAAATAAACTAGACTGTCTTTATGTGGAAAACGGACAAACCAATTTCACGCTTTTTAAGGGCTTTTCTCCTTGGGAAATATTTAGCTTTTTATAGTTTTTTTCAATAGAATTTCTCATTTTTATGTACCACCACTGTGTTTTTATAGGTCTTCAATTTACCATGTGTTCACATTCGACGAAGGCGCCTTACGACTCGATCTATTATTATATGGGGAATGTACTGAAAAGATTTGAAGTACGCCTTGGAAGGTAATTAAGTATACAATGCTTCAATGCCTAACAGTTATGCATTTGTACCGACTTTCCTGAAGACATAAGTCAACTAGAACTTGTCCAATAAATCGTGCTTCTTGTCATTTTTGCACATTTATGGGTTTTGAAAAATTAGGTAAAAAAGTCCATGATGATGCAGTTTTCCAGGTCGAAACGGTTAGCAAAAATGCATTTCCAGTATAACAAAACAAAGAAATCTGTTCGGTCATTAATTTCCATTCGCATATTAACCAGTAACCCATTTTTTCCGATTTTCTATTCTCATACAAACCACGATAGGCAACTACCTGCTGAAAATTAAAGACAAGTTTCATACATACGAAGGGCGGTCAGTCGTATGTAGTCGTTTGACAGACATTACACTTAATTCTACTAGCCTGAATATTTTATTGGGGTCTATTGTGGAAAATATGGGTCTTTAACCGCTAAAAACTCTGACCGTGGCTGTACCATATTTCCATCTCCAGTTGGCAGATAACTGTGCCAGATGAACAGAAACCTGACAGCTGAAGAAGTATTCCACGAGTATTCAATATAACATCCATTAGTAAAGGAAAGAATACCGAAAAAGGCAAGGGATTGTGAAGCGAAGATTGCGGCTTGTTGACCTTCATCAGACAGTCATATTTGGGAGTTGGGTCTGGCTCCATTAGCCATTGGGCGTTAGGTATAGCTGCACTCTAACATTGAACTGGCTGAGATGTCAGTTTCTATCTTATTAGCTATTTGACCTCAGATGGCCAGTTAATCAGAAACGCTCGGCCCCTGACGCACTTGTCTTTGGTGGTGCTCTCTCCTACATCATTACGCGGTCACTACGAGATTGTCTGCGAGAAGTAAAATTGATCCCAGAGGCACAACCGAACACGTTCGCCCAAGCATCTTTTTAGACCCTTTTAAATATTAAATAGAAGTCATTGGGATTGCGTAAACGACAGACGCGAGGCATATTTTAGGTCGTTTCTAACACATCGAGACTTTGGCTTTTGAATGAGAAATTTTCGCCTAAGTGGCTTCATTAGACTTCACAAAACCCTTCTTTCATGTTGTATTCCCTGTCCTGAAATTTCATGTCTTGCCAAAATTCGATATTTGATTGCGACAAATTGACAAAAGACCGATACTTTCCACTTATTTTATAGAACAGTGCATTTTCCCCAAAGGTACTTTCTACATCGGCATTGTTTGCGAGTTCTGAGCAGCGATGAAATAGCTTTTTTACCATTGAAATTTACCAACATAATAAACAGATGTTTTGGAGCATTTCGAATAATCGACATTGACCAAACTATGAAAACCCGGTGCCTCGGAGGGATTCGAACCCACGACAGTAAGGGGAAGGCTCTAGCCACCTGATCTATGAGGCCCCATCGGAAGAAGTGAATTAAAATTATATTCGGGTCAGTTTACCCACCCAGCCTACTGCAATATGAACAAACATACTAGTTTTGTCAGTCTGGCATCGAAAAGCCCAGCCATTAAATGTTGTTTCTAGATAAGATAAGAATTCTAGATTGACAAAGATATGCCACACTGCATCGTCACATTAGATTCGCTGGCCTAAAGCGAGCGTGGAAGCTGGTTATCTGAAAGGGGGCAATTCTTCCTTTCTCCTGGCTTGTTTGAGTGAGTATGAGTATTCGTGTCACGCAAACAGCGTGCATTTTACAGCATTTACCTCTGGGATGTATGTTAAACAAATATTATCCGGCTATAGCATGCAAACTCGGAATGAAGCAAGTGCTTAATAATGCAGTGCTGGTAACATGCGAAAAAAATGCAGACATCCGTCGTGAGTTTCACAATGTAAGCATCGGAATGGACAGGCGGAATTTAAAACATCCGAAGTCAGGCCGCATAAAACCCAATGTTACAACCCAGACACCAAATGATGAGGATTTTGAGGGGATTCTGCATCTTACGGAAACAACCTAGATTAGCTAAAACTGTTCGATTATATATTGTCCGTTTTTTTTTCTAAAAGCAATTACCTGCCTTTTGGAGTGGTGAATACACCTTTGTAGAAGATTGCAAACTTTAAATAGTGGCTGGCATTAGGCGAAATTTAAACCTAAAAAGACCTGCAGAGTAGCTTGTCCTCAACGGAGGCGAACCCATTAACGAGGCCAGTAGAAGCGGCTTAAAAGTGCCCGATATGGCAGAGCAAACGGGAGAAAACGGTACGGTTTTCAACAGTTCGAGGAACGCAACAAATACATGAAATAAACTCAAGCATAAAAGTTGCACACTGGAGACCGAAAATGTGCCTGCTACCAGGGTAGGTCACGCAACGATTCACTGGTTAAGAGCGTTTCCAGGTGGGAGAGGGGGGTTAGGCAACGCTGCCTTGAACCAGACGTAACACTCCGCAGACAATGCAGGGCAATACGAGACGATAAAACTTAGTTTTGGCGACTGAGTCACGAAAAACCATTCCAGGGCAGACCTGAGATCCTGCAGTTGGCGGCTGATGATAGCGAGAATAAAAACGACCACACGCAGATGAAGATCTAGAAATCCTACACAGTGGGAGGCAACCTCAGTCGTTAGGGTTATGAAAGGGAATAAGAAAGAAAAAACTTTATACACTTTGGTTTTTAGTTCGCGCGCGTCAGATGCTAGATAGGCTGAAATAACCCTACCGTCTGGAATAAATGCAAATCCCCCCTAGACAGGAGACCAACATGTCTTAAAATCGAGCAGTCGATCGATCGATAGGGAGGTAGACCCAGCGTTAAAAGAGAACAAGAGGAGTAGGGTATTTTATCAAATTTCAAAGAAGAGGCATTATAATTATTCAAGCTAGGGACAGAGGGACATTTTTCGGCTACTTGGGGTTCTCATGCAGCATACATTTTACTATATTTACCTTTCCGGCTGAGTAGCAGTAAGATTTGTGTCAAGGCATTGTCCACTGCGGGGGTGTTATAGGGGATTCGAAGGGCCGATAGAGCAATTTGACGTCAATAGGCTTTAAAGAAGCATATCATTACAAATGCTGTTACCAAAAGCTTTCAGCAACGCTCATAGAAGAAGAACGTTTTGACCCCAATGGTGGATAAGGAGGTGACGCACTTAGTTAAAACCGGCAATCAATGCGAAGGCCCGTATGACATGGATAGCTGCGTGTAATAGAGCCCCAAACCCCGGCCTGGAAGTCATCACAAAATGTTGCGGCAGACCAGTGCTGGCAACGCTGTTGAGTTGCATTCTACGCCTCCGTTTTTTGACTAACATAATTGTGTCAGGAAAGTCTCTACACTGTTCACCTCTCATCCGTCCGTGTCAAAATCTCTGTCAACGAGTGACTTTTAACTGATATTAAAGCCATAGGGGATCATCGGAATTTGACAAGTCCTCGGTCAACTAGCCCGGCGACTCGAATTGGCAAAATAATACGAAACTCCTCACGATTTAGGCTGCTGTCAGGTGGCCTCCATATAACAAATTAGTGTGCCAACCAGCGCATACGCTTCTGGTCTCAACCAAAAAAGATCAGGAGTTGTGATTAGAAATTAAATATTCTCTCTCTCCTGCCGCCTTGATTGTTTTGGTCCGACATTAAAGTGGAATCGCGAGAAAGTTCAAAATGTTCTCTGCTTTCATCAGTGCAGATTCTTCCATTGTTGACGTGCTCAAAGAGGGCAGAGAAAAATGTCGTCTCCCCTCTTTGCGCTAGTAATATGACAGGGTAAACCAAAGCAGGATAATAAGCAAGTTCCAAGCACGTCGTCGTTGAGAGCAGTGGGCGATAGGAGACGGAGGTTGAATTTATTCCCGCCAAAGGTTGGGGCTAGTCATTTTGTTTAAGGTGCTATGCGGTCTGCTAACAGAGGTTTACGCTAGTGAACGGCTTCAAATTAAATATCGGAATAGAAATCAAGCCTCTTGGATCAGGCTGCCCACAGATGAGGATATCCCAACAAGAAGGCTTACAAATTCGCCTCGTATCCCGTTCCAACTTACGATCACAAATTGAATTAACGACTACGCAGCTTGCCAAATAACCTGTACACTGTTACATGGTGGGCTACGGAAACATATACATAAGTGTCATTAATGCTACAAGACCACAAAGCCTCCTTGAACAAGATCTGATATTCGCATCAACACGCTGCTCATCACCTCAAGTTGTTCACTAAAGAAGTCCTGAATGAGACTAGTCTTCTGAAGGACAGATACTTCACTTACGGTGACTGCATTGGTAAACCATAGGTCACTGAATGTACGAAGCCTCCGGGTGCTTTACGGGCCTATCCCACGCGGCAAAGATGGATTACGACTAAATAACTTAAATGAAAACAACAAAGTGGCCAGAATGGATGGGAACAGTCCAGGGAGGCAGAATACCTACTTACCCGAAAAAGGTAATTTTAACCCCTTGCTAATAGGTTACAATAGCGTTTGTCGTGTACCAGAGGTACTATCGGGAAAAGCCCGCCCTGGAAAAGTGACAGACACGCAGATGTTACGGCTGGTCACATAACACATAAAACATGCGTACAATCTCAAAAGGTCTTCAGCCAGCAGGAAAACGACCAAAAAACAGCAACTAAAACTCCCACTTACAATGAACAACCCTCAGCGGAATGAAAACGCAGAAAAGACAGCGAAAGTTACACTGTGCTAGTTGGAAATAATAATTTAGAAACTAAAATTTCAAAGGCGCAAATATCCGCATCAAGAGAGTGGACTTGATTTGGGGAGGTGCAGAAAACTTATTCAGGAAAACAACTGAGCCAATAAATAGCATAGGCAGACCAAAGTGAAAAAGCTTGTCTGATAAACCCCAGGACACATATCCTCCAAAGATAGACGTAGCGTGCAGCATGGCAGCTAATCGTCCCTTTGATGTTTGATAATGCGTTTTGAAAGAATGAGGCTACGAAAATCCGACGTGAGTTATTTACATTTTTGCAGAAGCGGTTGGCTACGGCGAATGGAATTTTGCATGAGTTCGCTTATATGGACGTTACGGGAATGAAGATGTTCATAGGATCATAGTTTGGGAGGACGAACAGTGCGTAAGAAATTGAAATATAATTAGTAGATACCATCTATGCAAAGTCCTTTCCTGGATATAAAGACATGGTTATTAAAATTGGTGCATGCGTCATCTGAGCCGAAGAGTGTACGTGAAATGTTAACAACTGCTTTAGGGTTTTATGTGTCTTCAACTGATTTCTCGAAGTGTTTGTTTTGCGGTTTGCAGTTATCGGGACACTAACGATCAAAAGCCTTTTCATCGGCCGTTTTTCCTATGAAAGTGAAGGTTCGAATCACATCTGCAGACCCTTAAAAGGCCGAACATTCACCATGGAGACCTGTAGGGAAGATTTCGTTGAGGAAACAAAGGACCTTTACTAGTACGTCGTGTTTTTACAAGGTGTCTCACTAAAGTTTTGCGTTGGTAAATTATCAGAGCCATCATCCCGGAAAATATCGAAATATTTTCCCGCTTATGCACTTCTCTGTCCGACAGAGACCATTTTTTCTACCGGCAACGTGCAGGCTACATTTTCCTTTCATCGTTGAACAATTTTCATTGTTTTTTTTACTTTTTTACTCCGTCTTACAGTTGCAAATGCACTTCAGTATGGTTATACATGAAAGTGTTAGGATGTTTTTCAGTCGTTTGGCGCTGTGCTTGTTCACCTGTTGAAATGTACAGTAGCAGAAACTAGACTCTACAAAAACCATCCTATCATAGGCTCAAAATTAAAAAATGGCCGCTCGATTATGCGCCATTTGGCAATTACTTTTGACGTATTTACATATGCCTGTGTTGGAACCAAAAGACTATATGCTCTTTCGAAATAACACGTCTATTCACATCTTATCTCACCTGAAAGTAAAATGCTTATTCACATCCTGTCTGGCTTAGATAACGCTGACCGGTAGTTTTGATAAATCTTTCTCGTTTAGATCAATGTCCTCCCCACAGGATCAACGTTCACGAATGCGCAGAGGTAGCCTGGGACGGCTTATTTCGCAGACCATCGAGTGAATACAAGGTAACGCTGGTTTCTGTCCAAAACTGTGTTTTTGTTGATAAAATAGGCCAAAAACATTTAATAAAGTAGTTTCCGGAACATACTGAGCTAGTAAGTAAAGGCTAAATGTTTGAGGTGCCCAGAACTGACCACCACGGCACCTCCATAATCGCGTTTCGTGAATAAAATCACCAACAATACAGTTTAGAAGACGTATACAAATTTGATCTGTCCCTGTTACCAAAAGCTTAATCCGAAGGCACGCTTGCGTATCCCATGGCTTCGTGGCGCTTATGGAAATCATTCTGGAGTCAAAAACATAAAGCTTCCTTCGCAACGTGATCTTTTTAAAAAAGCGACGAAGATGCAGTGACGGCTGTAAAAATATCAGTGCCGTTTAGCATCAATCACCCTTACATGCAATGAACATCGTCATTATTTAAGACTGCGACCTCTTAGACATCGGTGCCTGGTTTTCAGGATAAGCAGTCTACATAAGTAGACTAATGTGACATTATGAGTCTCCTATCGCATTGATATGAAAACATTCCAAGCTACCCTAGCACATGCAGCATTTGCGACGGACATATTGAAATACCAAAAGCTGAAAGCATGCCGCATGACTGAACGCGATTATCCAGCATGGGAATCTCGCCTATCAGTGATTAAAATAGGTAATCTTGGGCGATGACGTCTGTAAATGTGGTTTTAGGAAAGTACAACTATCGCTTATGAAATATCTACGTTAAACTTGTACACTTAAGTCATAAAAAGATCTACTAGGGGAAAAGCCGATAATGAACCAGGCGGGATCACTAACAGCGACTTACATTGTGGCGAATAGGTTAAAGCGCCGATCAGAAGATGACCGCGTCATTTGAACAATATTTCTCTGGATCATCTTTAGTTATAAAAGTAAATAATAAGCTGCAGAAATAATAAGCTGTAGATTGTTATATAATGGTCCTTCATTTTGTTCCGCAATGAGTCTTCATCGAAATCCATATCGTCGAAAGTCTGCAATGAGTAGAAATTTGTGAGCACAAAAGATCAAAAAGTCAGATTGGTTGCCCTCTTTCTGAACATTAGGGAACTTAACTCCTGCATGTAAATTTGAACGGCAAATTAAAAAAATGCTTTTGGTAAAATCCGGTCGGACAAACGCTCTTTTATCAGCGCTAGGGAGATAAACACATTCCTTATGATTAGGAAATGGTGCCAGTCCGCGACGTTCCTCGGAGCGGCAGAATTGCTCAAGGCTTCATGTACTTATTCAAGAATGTGTTTGTCCACAAAGCAAAACAAGCAATTTTCTTGGACTATTGAAAACCTTCACGGATCATTTCATTCTTTGTTACAAAAATTGCAGCCGCATAAAAGGTCATTGTTGCTCACAAACGTGCATTCGATGAAGTACGTAGAGAAAATTAAAGGGCACTTTGCGCCCCGGGGTGTCAGTGAGATTACGGCCTGTGTGATGGGGTCACAGAGGAGGTTTTAAAGCCTAGATATGGTATCTGGAGTGGCAAAAGTGGGTACGCTCGAGAAAATGCTACGAGACTTCGGCAAAGTTACAATGCGCTCCTTTAATGACTAAGAAGTGCATTAGAGCATATTCTTAATACAAAGGTGGACTTCAACTAATTTACGTAAAACCCATGAAGATGAACCGAATCACAAAAATAGTGCAGACGACTGGCGTTTGGTGCAAGAGAAGGGGTTTAAACGCTGAGAAGTCTCCAAGTGGTCTTTATTGTAGTAGTCACAAAAAGGCCATACTTACTGCCTTTCATAGCACCAAGTCTATCAGCCAAAAAATCACCCTTTCTCTGCTAGCACTTGCGGAACATGCCCAATTTTGAAAGGGAACTAGTGATAAATACTTTTAGTAGATTTGGATACGAAATTTATTCCTTACGAAGTGGTTGCATTTGTCTCCAGGGCATGAACAGCTCTGGCAGCTATGCGATCCATACTTTGTTCGCACTTACGATATTGTAGGAGAGCAGTGCAACACTCTGTGGTAGACCGACAATGAAAGTGAAGTCTGGCATGGTAGGTGACCCTGAATTATTCATGAGAACATCGGATGCGTTCTACTGTCTACAGATGCAGTAGAAGGCATATGAAGGAAATCAGAATTGGGTAGCTGTAAAGTTTGCGTGAGACGCCGTTAGAGAAAAATATATCCGGTCTGTGCAATCTGCAAGGCTCAGTACGCTGATTGATTTGTTATCCTTGAGCAATGATCGACCGGCCTGGCAGGCTTTAAAATAGGACCGAGCAGTCAGCGACCAAGACCCTTCATATATGAAGCTAAAGACGACTGGAGTTATTAATTCTGACTCCAATTTCGCGTCACGAAGAGGCTTAAAAGTTAAACCAGCACACCTAGAACTCAAGTCAGCTGATGGATGTGCTTATCACAGTTTCCATCGTCTTTGCCGATAAAATTTCTCGATCACAGGTCTACTTGTATATAAGATACTGATGATAGTTTTCGTATGCGAAATTTTATAAATTAAATGCATTTAGAGAAGTTTGAGGTTGTGATTTCAATTTAAATCGTTTAGGTCGACCGCGTGGAGGGATAATTATGCCCTCGTAAAGCAAAATATATGAGCTTATGTTGAACATACTCTCATTAACAAGGATGAAGAAGTCTGGGATAGTTTTTGCAGGCTTTGTAGCCGTCAACAGTGTGATGTGTCCAAACCGAGGTTTGTCGAGTTTGAACCTTGAACCCGAGTTTTTCTGACTTGAACATGTATTAGTAACCATAATAAACATTAAAAACTCCTAGAAATGCGGAGCAGGACACGGGGGTAGAAGTCCCCCCGTTGTATTGCGCCAAATACAGAGATATTAGGGTTGGAATTAAATTAAGGCATAATGTTAAGGCTGCGGTTAAGGTTGGGATTAGAGCAAGTGTTTGAATTCAGGTTAAGACCGGGCAAGTAAGCTTTCCTGGAACTTGGCGCAAGAAGTCCTGTATTGGGCTTTGGGGAGAGTTCCTATTCCTATGCCTTAACAAGTCCCGATTGCGTATTTCCAAGTTTTTTGACCTCGAGTACCTGTTTATCGCTCGGTTAGGTGGAGGTGTTTTTTGAATATATTTTATGCGTGTAAAATCTGGCTTCTACACCGAGGTCTGCCATTTTGGAGGCAAATAATCTTCCCGATTTTGCAGAAGAGAGAATATTTTCTTTCTCCGCACACATCACACAGGACGGGACTGCGAAGTTTTGGGCCTGAAAATGTAGGGCACGATTAAAGGCCCTGTAATCAGAGGACGAAGGAACAGTGCCAAGCAGTGCTTTCGAACCTGCCCCAAATATCAGCATGTCTATATTACACATTGAGACATAAGCAATAAAAGACGGTATTATTAACTGTTTTGCTCTCCTTTCAGCTTGTAGGCGTCCAAGCAGAGACTGCAGTCGAATTCCAGTGTACACGGCAAAGGACAAGACAAACTTTTGTAGCAATCTTCAGCCCTGATGGGTCGGCTCTAATAACATGTGGATGGTTGCTGCCGCCTAAAAAAATTTCTGCGTAAGAATGTGCTTGAACAGCTTTTGGATTTCAGATGGTGCATATGGATATAAGAGACTTTTCTGTAATTCCAGAACTGATACGATGGCGCATGCAAGCATAGAAACGGCTTTCCCAAAAAGCCAATTATTGTAGTTAATAATAGCTTCTTGACGCTCATCCTGACACACTAACATTATTTTTACACATTGAGACATACAATAAGTGACCGATCTCATGAAGTGTTAGGTAAAATTCTTAAATGCGTTTTCAATTGGGAAGGATTACTTGGGTGCGGTTGTAATACTGATTGTCTTGCGGCATAACCTTATAACATTTCGCCCTTGGCAGGATGTCAGCTTTTGAATACAATGCTGGCCAATCTCCTGTAAAAAACAAACTTAGTAAAAAATGACTACTTAAGTGGCATGTTTTTTCCTTTGATTTTCGATGGTCTTGGAAATTTAAATGTAGCTTCTAGAAACCATGAACAAAATATGCTCTCTTTCAGTCACTTAATATAAAATTACGTCTTCTTTCTTTTTTGTACTCCAGAAAGGAGTATAATTAGGATTTAAGAAAGTATCTAATTATGAGGTTTTTTAAGATCGCGCAATGTTCAATCACCTAGCATCGCCCCTGTCCGTTTACCACTGCCCCTCATGAAATGTACAACATGGCTCGCATGCATTGCAAACTTTTAAAGACTATGTGTTATCTTTTTGCCATATTGCTATTCACATGCCGCAACGTAACAGCCATGGCACTGATAATTTTGCATACAGGACTACTTTCGAAATGCAATTCTCAAATCATCCCTTAAATGATGTCTTAAAGGACAGCTCATTTCAAAACAAGAGATTTGATGGATTTATCTTATGCAACACAAGAAGACCCACACAAAGAACCTGTACGTTACCTTCCTGACTACTTATTTTAATGACTATCAATGCCAAATTCATTTGAATGGGACTAACTGCGTATGCGCCTAATATTAAAGCCAGAAATAGACGTCTTTTACAGAGCATGGCGCCATCTGACAAACAGTCAAACATTAAAATGTCTGCAACGTAATTTGGTCATATTTGGGTTAAACAAAATGCACCTGGATCCGACGTTATGCCTACCACAAGGTCAAAATAAGATTATGGTGGAGTCAGCAAAATCACTGGAGGACGAAAATGGAAGCAGTAGAATCCCTTGGAAGGCCTTATGAATAGCTAATAGGTTTGATTAATTTTTTGATTTAAAACAGGAGTACTCCCATATACGGTCTTTTAAAACCGTGGGTGCTGTTAACCCTAAGCGATGGGTTGTGTTTGATTAAGCAGAGCGTCCCCAGGGAGGCAGATTTTGTCAGAAAAACTAATTTATACGGAGCTATTCTGTGAGATGACTAATAAGAATAGCTTGATGAGAAAAATACCTACACCCGTATAAATTTGGCAGGAAAACACGTAAATATTTTGAGCTCTTTCGTCTATAGCTAGCACCTATGCCTAGATACCTAAACAGGGGAAAAAACTCGTCCGAACTAATAATCAAAAGATTATTTTTGCGACAAAGTGTGACGTTGTTATTGACATAGCACTGCCTTTCCTCAAAGAGCGTTCAGTTAAGGCTGTCTTGTAAAACTGTTACCAAAAAATTCCTAGTGCACATTGCATACTTACACTGAATGACCTTTCCGATCGTTCAGCAACACATTTTCTTAAAACTTAGTCCTTTTCTTTGAAAGTGTGCCCACGAGTGCTCATGAACACACCGTATAGGGAAGTTCAAAGCGTGCTTTACCCTTTTGACTACATCCTAATTTTAGAAAATATCCTGTAGTTTTATATGCTGTTCTGAATTTATTTTTTAAAATAAAAAGAGCCAGAGCCAAAACATTAGACAAAGTCTTGGGTGTCCAATGCAGAAAATTAGAATTTATTGAAAATATTTCCTGTTAGACAAGCCATTGTCAAGGGTGCAAGATCTCTGAAACATCCTGTTTTGCAAAATTACGTCCACCCTTCATTAACATAAATGCAACGTTTGATGTTGTAGTTAAGTATAGCGTTCCGAGATGTTTTATCATAAACTTGAGAGTTCAATGCTAATCGCTGTATTTTAAGCGTTGGTCCTTGAGATATATTTAACTCTATACTTATGCAGCAGACTCTAACCAATTACTTTACTTGCGCTCATTTGAATTTTTGCTTGCAGGTGCTTATTACTCACCTTGCCAACCAACTGTGCCCAAAAGTCCTCACAGAGATACAAGGACGCGCAATAACTGCCTAATCTAACTAGTAATTTTGCACCTTGTTTGAACCATGGCGTTTGAAAGCTTTCTTGCTGCACGCGCTAATTATATTCTGCTGAAGACGGTCCCCCTTTCATGGTGCTCCTGCCTTTAAACAGATGAGAGGAATGAATATTTAGTAAAAGGAAGATAGAATAACTTTAATCTGCCTCGTTTTCCCACGACAATTACCTCGGTGTAAAATGGCATGGCGATCCTTAATCCAAAAATAGGCGTTTTAACCTCATGCGGATTAGTCTCATTAACAGTGAAAGTACGTCACCCAATGCTAGACTGCCGCTTATAGGTATCAAGAATAAAGATTTCCTGTAATTTACGAATAATAAAAATGCCTTAATGAACAAATGGCAACAAATTTCTTCTTTGTCGCACTCAAAGCTACCCCCTGAAGGAAAGAAGCAAAAATTTGAATGTATCTGTAAACCAAGAGTAAAAGGAATGCGTGATTTTGTATTTTCAGATCTCTGATCTATTATAACGAAGTAGTGAATTACAAATTCAAAGACAAAAACTTGATAATGGCATATATCGGCGGGAGAGAATGCGATAACACTTCAAAATGGATTACACGGCCTCTTTTCTAGCGTAGTCAGACGTTTCAACGTCTGTTTCTTAAGGAATATGTATTTGTAAACAGGTAAACTAGCAAAAATCTCAATGTTCCATTCAATTTACCGCGGTTTCCGGTACATCCACTCTTATTAACCAAATATGGGACTTTATGAAGATATTCATTCCAGTGGACGGTAACAAAAATGACAAACGTCTGTAAAACAATTGCCGAAGACCAGAAAATAAATGATTACCCTAGTCATTCAAGCGGACCTGAATTTTAGATACGCATGTTTGTTGTGGAAGTTGGAAAAGTGGCGTTATTCTGTATGCTGCACAAATAACATAGCTTAAACAAACAATGCTTTCATGCTCCAACGTTAATTTACAGCCATAAACAACTATTCAAAAGAACATACAAAGCAATATATGAGATGTTTGCGAAGCCGCGGTAAATCGACGGCCTTTGTACAACTTTAAAATGAGACAGCTCCTAGGTTTGCCATTTGCAAAACAACTCGAGGTGCTTTAGAAGAATAAAACGGCCGCAGCGTGAAACCAGAAATCGGACATGCTTTTCAAAAAGCAGAATAATAATTTTCTGCACGACTGAAGGCATGAATTGTCCCTTAATGAATCATAGTGTACATATCCATCTTTCCTATGTCACAATTCGAATTTCTTTTTCATATGCTAAAACATTAGCAAGTGCTTTGCTGAATATAAAACATATTAAATACTGGTATCAATTTCGAAAATAAGACATATATCGCAAAAATTATTCGTGAATGCGCGCCGTCTTCGATCATTGTGCATATTATTTTCGCCGCTCTGCAAACGCAATCGGTGCTGACAAGTGAGGGAGCAGATTCAACCCGCAAGTGCCTCAATCATTCAGTCCGGAGAAGGATCCAACACTATCAGAATTTTCTATTACTAGCGGCTTAGGGCACCTCAAGATGTAGAATGCATGCTAAGGCTTTGATAACGCTTCCCTTCCATCACGCTCCACTACTGCATGAAGTAAAACCTAGGTGTCCCATATTCTACATCCATCTGGTAAGTAGAAAGTGGCCCGTTCTGGCTTGCGGTTGCCATTTATGTCCTGGTTTTTGATAGTTGGTATTTCTTACAAAACCCTATAATTCAATGACTCTCAGATAGGCATCAATCTCTAAACGAGCGGACAATTGACTGAAACCTGCGGCTTAGATGAGAAGTCAGGCAATCAGACGCGTTCATGCAGGAGCATACGAAGCCACCTCCCGCGCCAGTGGTCGTTAAATGGTTAGTACCTCCCATAAATATCTCTTGCTCTGTTGCTTTTCTCACTTCTGAGGATAGGCACCTGCATGAGTTTAGAAGATCAGGACAAGAAACAAACTTATTCAGTGTACGAAGCGCCCTCTTATTATTGAAACATGCGCCTGGAAATCGCAGAGTTGCCCCATTTCTTGTCCCTTTTATCTGTATAACCAACAAACAGAGAAAAAGTTACTCATTTAAGCAAAACCACAATTGATTAATAAAACGAGAATAAGTATCAAGGAGTTCGCCGTCCCTGCTATGCACATTCAAATTAAAGATTTGGGCTATACATAATCAGAAGAAGTTTTTCCCTGTTATCTTCTTTTTTTCTACGTTTGCCAGTTAAACTTATAAGAAAAGATCAGCGTACACCTATTCAGCCTTTTCGGTTTTAATTTAAGTACCGCGATTTGCAAAGTCATTATAACACTGTCTACCCAAATTCTCATTGAGTCGTTTATTTGGCAGCTTTGCGTTTTTCTCGATACAAGTAAAGGGAACATCTAAGCTATTGGTGAAGACTGGCACATTTATTAATTCTAAGATGCGATTACTTACAGCACTGTTCTCAAACAGTCTTGCACTGCTCGAGGGAAAATTTACAAATAAATTTGCTTTTGCTAAAGCACCTGATATGCGAATACTTACAAAAGACCAAAATCTATTTCGAATTAAAAATTATGCATGCATGTGTTAGGTTTGCAAACTTCATAAATCCTTCTGACATCAAATACCGTAGTTGAACAAAGCCAATTTCCTGCAAAAACAGATAAAGATAAGCGTTTCGTTCGGCCAATTCAGGAAACGTAATTTAGCGAACAGATGCATGGTTGACTGATTAACACCATATAAACAGCAGGTTTTCTGCGAAAATGATTTACGCAGGAAGTTACAAATAAAGGCGACCATGCAGTGGCGTCTCAGTATGCATCAGTTAGCTGGGGATAATTTTCTGCGTAATCCTGTTTGCATACTCGGTTCAGGAATATTTTCAATCATACGGCCTAGTTTAGTTTCAGTGACGCTTTATGCTGAGCGTTGCACTTCTACGCTGCATGCCAAACCGACTAAAAAGCCGTGCAAGAGACCAAAATGCCTCACAACTACGGGTATTGTCAAAGTCTTCCCCCCCAAAAGTCTGGATTCTTAACAGAATGTAAATTAGAAAGAACTCGATAAGGGAAGTTAACTATCCATGTAGTATTTTGGGGCAATCTGATTGCCTTTTTGAGTTGCTAAAAGTCACTTAGAGCATACTCGCTGTAGGACAGATTCTCCCTAGTGTTTACCCGTAAAGGTCGTTTGAAAGATATTTACCTAATGGCCGCCTTCTCATTGCGGATGGATTCATATCGCATTATATTTACCGATGGCCAGTATTGCAAACAACCGCTCAGAATAATGGAGAACATATATGATGACGTCACAAAAGATTAGCAAAGTTCTTGAGAATATGGCCGCCACAAAAGTAATCTCGGCAGGCCAACTAGAGCAGAGTGGTAGACGTGTTCATCGGGATTATAAAATAGTACTTTCCTCTGAATGCAAGTCTTCTTATGGGCTTATTTTTATATCACGTCAGCCATTTGTAACGTTATAAGTTAAGGTCTGGTACGGAGACAAATCCGAACAAAAGAAGAAATCAGTATGCAAGAGGCAAAAAAACATACTGTAGAAACTTAAAGCATTTAGCGCCTTTGAAAAACTGGTGATTTCATTAGCAAAAATACTATTAAAAAACAAAATGGCTAAAAGCGAACCATATGGTTAACCGATTTTCTCTGAAAATAAGTGTGTTGTTGACTGCACAGCTCCCCGACTTGTCTCACGTAACATAAGCTGACATGCTTAAAAGTGGCCTCTGTTGCGAAGGATTGCCTAAGTAGGGTTTCAGTATTAAGTACAGTTAGTGACCTAACTTACGAAATGTGTCGAAATTTACGAATGATTGTCAATCACCCCCAAGCCGACACCATTTCAAGAGTCCAGTGTCTATTTTAGTTACGTACAAGTTTAAAAGAATTAAAAACATGAAAGAAATATAAAAGACAGTGTTGCGTTGTTTAGAAATGCTGATTTATTTTGAAAAGCGCAATATCATGAAAACGTCCGAAATAGTTATAATATGGTAAACTTCGTTTTTAAATGTATAGAATGTGTGCTCATACCAAAAGCACAGTAAATATGAAAGAAGGCACAACATGACGTCTATTAATCGTGCTTTAGTGAAGTTTACATCTAAATATCGTTTAATAAGTAGTGTGATCTTATATCTGATGGTTTCTCAAATGCCTACATTCTGAATATAGATTCCAAAACAGTTTTCCAGTGATTTTTGTTATTTTTGACTCATTCAAATTAAATAAGATGGGTTTCAACGAGAGAATCTGGAATTTGCTTGATTTCACCGATGGGGACGTCGTACGAACAAACGTTTTCATAAGGTGACATGCCATGAGGCCGGTCGTTGCCTAATAAGTTTAAGTAGAAATGACAGGCATGATCGAAAACTTATCAGTTTCTGGTTATAGAGAAAAGTTTTCTTTCTGTTATATTAATTAACACTTTTCGTTCATTTTGGATAACGTTGATTTTCAAATCGGCCTTGAAATATTGCTGAATACTTCATGATTCCCAGTGTTTTAACCCGATTATCTGTTAAGAACTTTAAAATAAGATTATTCTTGAAGGCATTTATCGAAGTAGTGAGTGTTCGGACGCTCCCTTTTACGACGATGTTCGTTTGGGTCACATGGTAAGACTAATTCAAACATCAAACTTCATTTTCGAGAAAAATGACTGTCCATAACGAAAGCCAGCAAAGAATATGTCTTCAAACAACACTCCGTTGACTGATCTCTGTGTAGTTTGCATTTTTTCACGGTGAGGCCAAGAAAAGATTTGACACTTTTGGCCGTTTTTTCGCGTTCCCAAGAAATACCAACATTTTTCTACAGCAAACGTAAGAACATGTCTTTCTCCAAACATTGAAGCTATTTCCACTGTTTTCGCTCGCTTTTAGACTCCGTTTTTCGATTAGGAAGGCATGGCAGAGCGCCCATATAAATACTGATATATTGATGAAACTATTAAGTTTTTGCTCGTTCTTTTTCTAAATAAGGTATGCACAGAAGTTAAACTAAACGAAAAGTTATGTTTTATATGTTTAAAGCTGGAAATGATCATTCGGTGGTAGTCAGGTAGAAGGTTGCAAACGGCAAAGCAATTTCAATCCATTTAAACGAAGAAATCCCTATCTGCTTTATTACTACAATTTAGGGCACTAAATTGCACAGATCTGTTAAACTGACATTTAGAAACTGATAAAATCTCTGATCTTCTTAAAATAACCTTTTTGTTAGCAGGTTGATTACCACGGTTAACATCGTCCGGCTAAATCTGTTTATTAAAACTCTTGCGGGTTAATTACTATCCCTTCAATGAAAAGTCGCCCAGCTGCGTAACTGGAGTCTAGAACATGTATTAGCACAGGATATTTCAAACACATACTCCAATGTCCATTTTTGCCAAAAAGTTACTGATATTCTACCTGATATAATTACGCAAACGCAATTTCTGCACAAGAAAAAGACATTTTATTGAAGGAAATGGATGAAAGAACAAAATGCGCAACTTTAAAAATGTACAGAAATTCTCACACTAATTTCCTTTGGCAGATTTCTTGAGATAGGTCACGTACTGTATTATGCAGCATAGGACAAAGATATTTTGAGCCGTCTTTTGACTGTGTTTTCCCCGGTCGCCCGCAAAATTATGTTCGCCAAAAATGACTACTTGTGTTGAATGCCTTCTCTCATTGACTTTCTACTTCCTTGAATTTGCGCTTGCATTAAGGATTCTGAAACTATAAGCGGTGCGCCTTTAATTTAAATAAAATTGTTCATTAATTTAGGCTGTTGGGCAGGCGACATCAAGCGCGCATACAGTGAGTGACCGATCTCATAAAATGTTGGTCAAAATTTTGAACTGCACTTTCGATTAGAAAAGATGACCTAGGTGGTGTTGTAATACTGATTATTTTGCGGCATAGTGTTATAATCTCTCGGACTCGGCAGAATGCCAGCTTGTGAATGCGCTTTTTTCCATTTCCCGTGGAAGCCGTACTTGGCAAAAAGTGACTATTTAAGTAGCATGCATTTTTCGCATAGATTTTGGGCGGTCTCATCAATTCAATTATATTGCGTAGAAAGCATGCACAAAATATGCTTTCTTTTACATGTTTGGTAGAAATTCACATGGGCTTTACGTTCTATTCCCGGAAAAGTGTACAAATAGGTTTTAAAAATTCTTTCAAATTCCCGACCAAATTGGAGCCTGGTTAGCCATTGCATTAGCGCTTAGTGATTTCCATCTGCAGCGTGCATGCATTCCACATAAAAGAAATCATATGTTCTTCTATGCCTTTGAAAAGATACCTTATAGAGTCCATAAAATTTTGCAAAAGATGCGGACTATGTTGCACATTTCGTGAGGAGCAGTGGTAAACAGAGAGGTACAATGTCGTATGAATGGACATTGCACGGCCTTAGCAAATCACATAACTAAAAAATTTTTAAAACCTGATTATATTCCTTTTCGAGTGTAGTATATAAAGACAACTTAATTCTATATCGAACGAGGTAAATTAAGCGTATTATTGTGCATGTTTTCTACATAATCTATCTGAATTTATGAGACCATCCAAAATCCATGTGAAAAATGAATGCTACTTAAGTGGTCATTTTTTGCCTAGTACGGTTTCTACAGGAAATAAAGAAAGTGCATTTACAAGCTGACATTCTGTCAAATCGGAGACATTATAAAATTATGCCGCGAAATAATCGGTATTACAACCCCACCTAAGTAATCATTTCTAATCGATAATGAATTTCAAAGTTTTGACCAACATTTCACGGGTTCGGATTCTAATAAACACAGGTGACGTTGTCATTTAAACTGGAGTATTTGTTAGCAGAAAAATACGATGATATATGAGAGGTCATTTTAGGTCAAAATCATCTCTATATCAATTACCTGCTGGTAGCAAAAGACACTAATTCTTCCTGTAGGAACGTCAAAGAAGATGTAGTTGACTACAAAATGAATTCGAAAACGGACAAGTTTGTGCACACCGATGGAATAAGATTGGATTTATGGAGGCCCTGAAAAGTAGTGGCAGGTTCTATGCAATATAAGGGATTATTTTGGGCCAGTAGATTTCTTGCAGATGGACAGAAAAACACGCATTCGACAGCCGGTACTCCGCAGCCTCACTCGCCTGCTCATTAATACTAAAACCTCGCTTTATTAATAGTTTCTAACCAAGATCATGTTTCAGAATTTCACTTAATGGTTTCCGTGATATGCCCAGTAGTGCAAATGGAAACCAGGTAAATATATTTCACTCATACGTACAGATGTTTTGTCCCGACAATCTATTGCCTTAATGATGTTAGGCATCGGCACTGCTCTGGCTACTTTTTATGGCATTAAAAGCATAACGAGAAATTAACAAGACTAAAAATGCATGCAATGTAAATTGTTCTATATAAAATGCCCCCTTTGGAAAAGAGGAAGGTTGGCTTATCTTCTCTTTAAATTCTGTTTCAGAAATTACCTTTTCACTCTCAAATTGTCTTTTAAGTCAGCAGTACGTCCTATTGCAATCCCATTGGTTCACTTTGATGTGCTGCGAAGTTGCTGCTGTTTATGTTCCGTTAAACGGTAAAGCGCAACGTGCAAACGGGTTTCATTTTGCAATTACTTGCATATCGCCAAACCAGTTGTTGATGCTGCCACATAAATACGTTTCAATTTCCTTAATGTAAATATTTTATTGGTCTAGTACCCTCCTAAAACGAAAAAATGTCCCGTTTAAAAAGGCGAGCAATACGTTTGCCTTGTGCATGAAAGCAAATGCTCAAATTCCATATGTTTGGATGAGCAGGAAGCAAAAAACTGGTTGATCGCCGGAACCATTTGTTTAATTGTCAGAATTTTGGACTCGTGCAGGAAGCCATTTTCAGAGATAAAGACAGCAACAAAACAAGCGAACGTTACAGGGGACATTAACTAATGAAACGTAATTAAAGCTGGTCTAGAGATCTCAATGACGAGCGTGTATATCGGCGCCGAACAGATACATTGACAAAATATACAGTGAAAGTCCAGGCTTCAATATTTTCTCGACTATCGACGGTTCTCTTGGCAGCTGTGGAGATGAACACGTGACATTTTTCGAGGATGTGGATAACCGCTTATGATAATTTTTCGCTCCATCGCAAAGCGAGCATGAGTTCATGTGTTCTGATTTGAGAATGCATTCGGTCTGGTCTGTGTAATTAAGGGGGCAGTTTACTCATATGATAAGCTAGAGTAGGTGGACTAACCCCTAAAATGTCAACCGAAATTTCGAAATGCACTTTTGTTTTGAAAAGATTAATTAAGCAGGACTGTAAAATTAATAATCATGCAGCGTACTGTCATAATAAGTCAATTACATCAGGATGCCAGCTTTCGAAAGAACGTCTTTCCAAATGTATGCAAAACAATATCCTGTAAAATTACTGCTTAAGTAGCGTGCATTTTACCATTGATTTTCTACGCCCTTACATATTCAGTTATATTTTATGGAAAGCATGCCTAAAAATATTCATTCGTTTTTTATTTCGGTAGAAAATTACGTTTTATTCCAGGTTTAGAATAAAAGGCAGGGTATAATTCGATTTTAAAGATGCTTCTGATTTTGAGACTTTTTAATACCGTGAAATGGCCGTTCGTAAAACGTCAGGTCTCCGCATTTACCAGTGTGATTTAAAAATTTGACAATATGACTCAAATCCACTGCTAAATTCTAAAAACTCCATCTCGTCTCCCTTAAGGACCGTAAAGCAATGCACGGTGTTCCGTACACGGATAATATACGGATTGTAGTTTGGACAGCCTGAATGCAAGTGTAACGGCAGAACGGGTTCAGAAATATTTGAGAATCAGAAAAGTTTCTGAAAAACCAAATTACACTCTTTCTTCGAATATAAACGTGGAAGAAGACGTCATTTTCTAACGAATGAGCAGGATAATACATATTTTTGCATAATTTCCATTAAACATAACTGAATAATTAAGGACATCAAAAATGAATGAGAAAACTTCATGCTACTTAAGTAGCCATTTTGTACTGAGTATGGTTTCTGAATGCAGACGGAAAGAGGTTGGTTTAAAAGCCGGCATGCTGACGTAACTGAACTATTATAAAACTATGCTGCATTATGATCAGTTTTACAGCCGTGTTTTAATGATCTTTTTGAAATGAAAGCGCATTTCGGAATGTCGGTTTACAGTTCATGACTTAGCCCACCTACTGTATGTTACACCTGGTTACGCAGGGGGTTTAACCGGTCCTTCGTTGTCGTAACCACCTTAGGCATGGTAGCAACGTTAAGTTTAATAATACTTTTTTTAACAGTCCCATGTGCTGTTGTCACTGTTGTCTCTACCGAAAGGGTACTGCACGCGTTCGAATGCGCAAATGAGCAAATGATTCTGGCGAACAGTTCTTTTGTTTCCTTATTCATTAATTTCTACATAAATTTACAAACAGCTGCGCTGAACATACGATTGTAAACCTGGAGACGTTTATTATGCATGCGCAAGCTGCAAGTCAAAAGCGATATAAACGTTCGTTTACAAGTTATGACTAAACCCACACTATCGTTAATAATAACGGACACGTCTGAAATAACTGGAAGGCTGTGACACTGTTAAACGAAGGTCTTGTAAGAATGGCAAATTTATGATTCTGGCTCAATATAATCACACTTTATCAACCTACTGATTCTCTTTTTTTACTTCCTTTCGGGGAAAAGCACTAAGATTTATTTTCTAAAAGTTTTCGCAAGAACCACATTACCATATAGAAAATTACCAGTGACGCAAAAACATAAGCTTTCAGCGTTACAATTCGTGAATAAGTAATTATGTAAAATATTACGGTTGAGTGCGCTTTAATTCACTTCCGTTTATCAGACTCCTGCCAGCGGCAACAGTAGCTGTGGCAGCGGAAATTGCCGTTATCGATGACAAAAAGGCATATTCTGTTTTCGAGCTCAGTTGGTTCATTTTACTACAACCGGGAAGTGGTCTCAAGAAGGGTTGCATAAACACAACTTTCTGTTTTACCTGGGTTTAATGTTCAAAATGTTGGTCGGGTTTTTGTACAGGCCTTGTCGGTTAGTAAAAAATTGACAACGGCTTCGACCTAAATCGTCATTTAATGCGCCGAAGGCCGGTCTGCGTCCACAACCCCAGACCTATTCTCCAGCGCACTATCAATTTCTTCTCGTCATCGTCGTCGTCGTCTTCAGATGAAGCATGATTTTGTGCCGGCTACCAAGAGTTTCGACCAGCAAAAGCTTACAGTTAACAGCGACAGTGATTAAAGTTGGGCCAGGATAACAGACGTCTTCAAGAAATCGAAAGAAGGAAATTGTCAAAAGAAAAGATTGTGAGGGTGTGCAGGAGGATTTTTATGACAAACGCTAGGCTAGGACTGATAGGTCAGTAAAATCACAGCAAGAACTAATAGTTTTCACACCAGCACAACTTTAAAGAGTAGAGATTTAAAAAATGACGTCGGTGGTATCAATCTGTCTGTCTGGGTGAAGCAGGAAAATGCCATGTATGCTTCAAGATAATTGCTGATTTTAAGAAACATACGAACCTTTTAAGTTCTTGGACTGCTGGTTGTAGAAAATGCGGTACGGCTTTATTAAACATGTGCAAAAAGAGATCTACGTCTTTTATAATATCAGTAGTCCCCCGCGAACAGGTTGAGAGTAAGATGTCAGTCCTTTTTAGTGCAGGCATATATTATCCTACAGAAACACACTCCGTAACTCCAAGACGCACGCATTAAGTAAATTATGAGAGACGCTCAGGACTATGCAGAAAAGCGTTTTTCAGAAATTAGCTAGCGTAAAACGATAAAATGCGCCCCTGGAAACCTTTGACTGGCGGACTAAGGCCCAGTCATTTATGTGTAAAGTTTGAGAAAACGTTACACATTAGTCACGATGGGGCAGTATTAAACGTTTTCGACTAACAGCATTGCTAAAATTCACCTAACAAACCAAAACAGTGCATTTGCGACTAAATTATTGGTAAACGGCCCGTAAAACTTTTTGTAAGATAGTCAATTTATTGATATTTCACCTGACTAATTACACTCGTGTGTAGTAAACCAACAATAGTTTTGCGTAAATGTGTATTTGACAGAGGGTAAATTCAGATATTTGTAAGAAAGGGCTTTTAGCTGATGGGATTCAAAATTAAGAAGGTATGTGGATGGCTTGAACATAACAAATGCTCTAGCCACCTGAGCTACGGGTCCCCACCGGTAGCCGTGAGTTTAGTCCCACGTAGGTCACGTTACCCGTCTAACCTACAGCAACGGCTAGAATTCACTAAATTTGAGACAGCAAACTGGCTACTCAAGCAGCATTTTCTATGTAACTACTCCAGAGTCTGCCAGGCTGAATTGGGCGTGTAACTTGGCTCAAATGTGATTAAATTTACGGTTTCCGGTTGGGCATCGTGGGTCAGGTGAAAAGGCGTTGGCTGTACTCAGATCTTCTCCCTGCTGTCGAGGTTTCGAATTCCACCGAGGTGGCCGAGCGTTTCAGAGTTGGGTCGAAGTGAATTATTCAAAATCGGCCGAAACACCCCTATAGTTTTTGTTCATTTTGTGCGAAAGCTAGAAATGCTTCAAATTGATACTGCCGATGTAATATAAGAATTAAAGAAATACTGACTTCGAATTTCTTAGAAGATAACGAACCCCTTGTCACCCGTCAACCAAATGGGCTGACTATGTGTCACACGTTTGATAACGTCGGTAGACTTCTGCACCACGCTGAGAGCAATTGCTAAGATCAGCCGCGGATAAGTGTTGTGGTTAGCCAAGTCAACTGTTTAGTTAGTGTGCATTTAAACCTTGAACTAGAGAGGGATTAAAACGACAGGATACACACGGCCTTCACAGTTGCCTTTTGCGTGCTGAAGCCTAAGAACCTTGTACATACATTTTTCTCCTTTCTTCGCCAAATTCCGACATTAAGTGTCCCACCAGGCATAATTAAATTTTGCGCTGCTGCGTTTCATCATTATCTTGGACCGCCACCATTTACAAAACTAATTCGTTAACCGCGAACTGTTAGGAATGACTTTCGTATAATCGAAAATACATGCATGATGCTTTTGCAATGGACGGCAACATCTGTAAAAAACAAAAAGCAAAAATCTGAAATATTTATGGCCTTCTCAGGCTTTTCAAATAGTTATGTGCGACCCGTCAAATGTTTAGTGGAGCTCTTTTTTACAGATTATTCTATGATGGAGTTTATGAGTATGCTGGGGCGGATTACTTTCGTCCCATAGGAAATTTTTAAAACAAACTGTACTTTACACTGCCGATGCCGTTTACTACTAATAAAGTGACCCTGTTTCCGTAAATTTTACGGCAAAAAAGTAAACCTTCTCCGCCAAATTCTAACATTGTCAAAAATCATTGTTGCAAGTATAACATCAGCCCCACGTCTACGTGGCTTCCTTGGAATTTTGACTGTGACTGAAAAAATTACGTAGGCTAACATTTCTAACGTACTCGCAAAAGAATATTTTGGCATGTAACAAGAATTCGACTGGAACTGTTAAATAAAGTTTAAATTTAAAAACGACTTAGGCCAAATTGATGCAACTGAGTGCTGTACTACGCCAAGATGTTGGAGTCGATTACTTATCTATCCAGCTTTGTGGTATGATATTCAAAATGGCAGTGCACGCAAGCACCCGCTTTAAGCAGATGTTCGTCGTCTGCATTCATTGATACATCTAGTCTAGAGGAAAAAGCTACTTCAGTTCTTTATCTCGGTTGTTCAACGCACGCGTAAATCGAATTTGACAGTCGAAAAAACGATGATGTTTGCCTGATAAATTCAACATGATAAACATGTGGAAACACCAAAGGGGCATTCAATGTACTGCAATATCTGAATGTAAACAATTGCTGATTATATAGTGCGTGACATAATATGCGCAAATAAAAAACTTCTAAAATGTTCTCGATAATATGCACAGGGGACATACGTTTTCCGTGCAGAAAGTATAAGGCAAGTAATATAGAAACACGACAGAAGCTCCTTATCTTATGTGCATGAAAAAGCACAGGTCTTGTTAATTTTTGTAAAACCGAAAACAATCCACTATGTCCAGACCAAAGAAAATAACGTCTTTGCAATCCCTCGTTGTGTGATTAAAATTATGGGACCACAAAATCCAAGTAAACAAGATAGTCGTTGAATGATCCCTTTTATCAACTGGAGACGTGGGCCAACGAAAGCTATCAATCTGACGTCTGCGAAATAACTGAGAATTTTTCTGTATGTCAGTCAGCATTTCATAACATCTTAGCCAACCCCCTTTTATTAAAGTGATGTTTCAAAATATATACTAAGGTTTTGTAAACTCCGTAACTGACTGTACGATTTTATCAACACTCCATAGCTACTTCGAATGTTTGGCTAACTTTATTCTTTTATGCAAAATAATGTGTAAATTGGTATGGTTTCATCAAAAAAAGGTCCAATTTTGAGCTAAAACTTTATTATATCCGGGTTGTGAGAGATAATCATAGACTCTTTGAAAGCATCAGCGTTTAATTAACAGATGATTTACGAATAGTAGATTTTTCCAGGATGCCCAATTCGTGCACTTTCTGCGGGTGGCTTCTAAATTATGTTAACTGGTCATTCGCTAATTTCTGATTTTTTTATTTCCCACTAATTATTCTTGCCTAGGCAATGCGTTAACCCGTTCTGTGAGCCCTTTTGAGAAATGCATATTGCATATTATGCATTTATCAGGTTTAAAAAGAATCTCTTAGCGGACTTCACGGACCACCTAATAGACTGCATGTGACACCAAAACTACATAAAACAATAATACAGAATTTGGGGACCTTTGACTTAACAGCTGGTTATAATAAACAGCTAAAGTGAGTTTGACAGAAGTAATTGGTTTTATAGACTTATATTCCAGGTGGCAGGCAAAACAAAGACTTACAAAACACTAAAGGTTGTCAAAACGATTAGCATATTGACTTTGTCCAAAATTCCAGTAGGAATACAAGACCACGTAAAGGTGTAAGGATGCTGTTGATTCTTTAAATTACCGAAAAACAATTTAAATATTTTCTATAGTTGTTATATTTTGGAAGGGGAATAGCGTAACCTTTCAAACTCAAAAAGTAAACATAATTTGGATTGTGCTAAGACGCATTAGGAAATGCGTAATTAACCTTGGGACGATCTGTATAACTACGACTTTTTTTTAGTAGTTTGACATGTATACCCATGCACAATGTCAGATATAGACCTGAAGAGAGCTCACATAACTTACTTAATTCATATTTGGTCAATGGGAAGCATAATTTGATTAGGACTGTTGAGGCCTGACGGCAAATCTTAACTATTTTAAGTCTTCAACTAAAGTGATTTTTATTGGGTTACGAGCATTTGCCCATTAATGCAACTTTACTTAGGGAGTGTTTTCAAAAGGAGTTTTAACGTCATCGGAATTTAATGAGTATTTAGGCTCCCATAATGTGGCGTAGGTTGTAATTAGCTCCACAAATCTTGGCATGAATTTGACCTATCTAATTGTTGGCTTACAGTGATGTTGATCGGAGGCTTGCATCGGATGACCGACAGATAAAGAGGGGTGGTAGGGTCGAAAGCTTCGATTCCTGCCACCTTCACCCAAAAAGAGTTTACTTTGCGTGGCCTGTTTTTGCGTTAACGCATACCATCTTACAATATGGGCCATGTATTTATCATTTATTCTGCGTTAGATGTGCAAACATAGTCAAATAGGACCCTGAGACACATATGCTTTCGAGGCCTATGATACCATACTGAACATGAGGTTGTTGGCGAACTGTAAGCATTTGATTTCATGCAAGTCAGTAGAAGATATTAGGATATTTTCACGGGAATTCCGAAATGTTTTGATTAGGAAGGCTTATTTCATGGGCTTGATCAGAAGAAAAAGCCATGGCTGGAACAAGGGCTTTCTTCGCCGAACGTTTCGTATTCTCACTTGAACACATCATCAGAGACAGCAGCAGAAAATGGGGTTGTCAGACTGATTTCTACGCAGCATAGCCTCATGGTATTGAAGTCACTCCAGGAAGCCAACTTCAAAGTTTATTTATTTTCCGCAATCTGCAAAGGGACATTAGGTAAAAAATAAATACCTGATTAGTATACATTTACAACTGACTTTCCAAACCATTGTAAATTCGAGTGTTTCATAGTAAAAGCGCGCTCTCGGATTTGCTTTCTCGTGCTCGTTTTACGACAAATTGCATCCGCTTTCAATTTTATACTTGCAGTAAAGGCAATTTCTTATTTTAAAATTTTTGCAATTATGAAACTTTTTAAGACCTTGAAATGTCCTTTCTAACGGCTTCATGTTTGTCCGTTTTTTAATGCTTCTTATGACGCAATTAACAAGCTTTTTATTAATTGCAAAAAATTCCCATAATGGCACAGAACAACTGGTGATTTTCTATATATGGAGAGTAAACAGGTTTAAGGCTGCAAACGCTAATCGCTGAATGATGCGTCAGGACTAACTCAGGATTGTTCGAGGAATAAAAACTTTTCAAAAACGAAAACCGCTTTTCCGTGTACCAAATTTATAATGGGTCCAATATCCTACCAACTGAATATTAGAAAATGTTTTTTTCATAATATATTTGAATTCATAAGGACATCAAGGGTTAGTGAAAAAATATATGCTCCTCAATCAATCATCTTTTATCGCACATAGCTTTAAAGACGGCCGAAAAGAAAAACAGAAATATTTTAAAGTTATGTTGCAAGACGAACAATATTATAACCCCACCTAAATAATCCTCCCTAATGGGAAGCACATTTAAGTACTTCTTTTGACGTTTCAAAGATCGGTCATCTAATGTAGTGCAGACGTGCCTACCACAAGATAAAACGCAGAAGGTGGTCATGAGTAATACAATAGGAAGAAAGTCATTCGATTAGGTTGGGCGATTAGTCTATGTAGTAATACATCGGAATTAAAACTTTTTCTTCATGCCGAGTGTAAGTCGAGAACAACCCATCTACTCAAGCTCCATTGTCTGAACTTTTTCATCACATCAAAATATAAATTAGTCGGGATACATCAGCGCATTGTAAGTAGAGTTAAATGATGGTAAAAGCCTGTTATTTGTCAAATAAATTAAGTCTAAATTTCCATCGAACAGTATTTTGTCAGTTTATGTAAAGTATTGTAATTGGGTGCTTTATGCAAATTTTAGCCTACCCCATGTCGTTCGATAAGTAAATTACACTTTTTCAGACCACCACTACCAGCAAAATTATTTTTCTCACTAAAGTCGCTACCGGCATCATCAGCAAGATAATTCGACTGCCTGTTTACAACAAAACAACGTTAGACCCAAAAATTGTAGCGTGCAGTAGTTTTAGTCGCCAACTGCGCAAACAGTCATGTTTAGGGGACATAAAAACCCTTCTGTACAATAATTTCCGCTTTGGCAGGAAGTGCGGATGCCATGTGCCTGCTATTTTGAACATTTTGGAAGCAATTAGATAGCTTAATCACCAATAGTTCAGAACAGGCTTGGTCAAATGTGTTTGGTCCCTTGGTCGACCAACAGCATAAATAAAACAAGCACGGGTAGATTATTGCGAAAACTGACCCGAATTATTTTGAGGAACTGTACGTTTTCCAAAACCTCTCAGCTAGGAATTACACTAATTCAAAAATATAAAGAATCTTAGGAGTAAAACGACCCGTGATGTTGCGTCAGTGCATAATTTGGAACAAAACCCGTTTTATATGCGCTGGCAGACATTTCAGATCGTCCAAGCTGACAGCGGTTTTCCATATGAAGAGAAATAAACTACCGTGAAAGAGGGTTTGTAAACCTACCGCCTTTTGGACAAATATGCGTAAACAGAGTTATCTTTGGTCTTTCCGTATGTTAGGGAGTTTCAAACTTTACTGATTTCTACCACATCTGGCTGCTTGTGAAATTGTTTATCTGCAAAGGTTTTTGCATCTCGGGATTTTAATTTAATTTTGTTTAAATTGAAGTAAGTTCAGGTAATGTTTACTAAGACTAGGTTATCCTTAATTTTCCTCGGATTTTTATATGCAGAAATTAATACGGCAGGAAAATCAGACGTCAATATGTTTTCCAAGGTGTTACTGGCTTAGGCCAGATGGCCGATTCTATAAGGACAAATGCAAAAGTCTTCGTCACTCACCTGAATTACATTTAGACATCCATTCTTTCAATGTGGTACTCTTTGGAATATTGAATAAGATATTGCGAAGCATTGTATCTTTTCGGGAAATTGGGGAAAGTGTTAATACTACGGCATTCTTCGGAAGAAAAGTCGCGAACAGTTTAACACGCTAAATAACACGAATGTCATCCCATCTACTTCATCAGAAGCGCCAGAGAAAATCAACAAGAAGGTAAATACGAAAAAAGTCTAAAAGGTAAGAGCTGTTTGTCCTCATGTAATTAAATAAAAAGTGACCTGGGAATTTGGCTAACGACAGTCAACGTGTCTTTTCAGAATCAACTAACGAAGTCACATACTTTGAGCTGCAGATGTGCTTCATTTAATTACTTATTTAAAATATGCAATAGCAGAGCCATTCATTAGATGCACATTTTTTCACATCGTGAGCAACGTTGCCTAAAAAGTGATTCGTACTGAATTACTGTAAATTCTCCAGGGCATGGGTACTTCTCAAAGATGTCAAGAGAACGTTCTAGCCAAATATTGAGCTGACTTCCTCGGCTCAAAAGGCGGTTTGCATTTTCTAGATGACTGCGGTCGCTATAATATTTATTTACAGCGTTCGTCTCTGCGTACTAACCGGTTAATTTTAAAATCGCCTATGCTTCGAACATTTTAATATGCTTAATATTATGGATTTCTAGCGCTGCGCAAGGAGTTGTCGAGCGGAATTTTGTTCTTTGGTTCACATATTTAATTTGTTACAAGTTCTAACTGACAGCAGTTCTCATAAATGAAGCATTTGCTGTCCCATCCTTTGAACGGATGTTCTATTTACATCCACTTCCCTTTCTGGTTATATGTCACTAGTAAGAGGACCAATTAAGCGTTGAAAAAAAATAGCTAACGTACGAGCGGCCCCTTAAGAATAATAACTCAAATGTAACTACGACAAGCGGGGAACCTCTTAACAAACCTTGTCGCCAAAGACAAATAGGGGCAAAAATCGTTTTCAGCGCCCTGGGAATCAACGATATGCACAAAGAGATTTACGCAATACACACAACTATATGTTGGCAAGCAACCCCCGATAGACATAATTACTGTAACGGTACGTCCTTCATATTTCATATGCGCAAGTGTGGAAGTGGAGCTAGATTTGATCAGACGTCTGCCAAAAATATTATGTTATTTTTGATTTTTCTTAACGTCATCAAAGGATATGCGTTTGATTTTCACTTTTTCAAGGCATGACTTGGTTACCCAAACGTCGCACGTAATACAGTTGGCCTATTGCTAGGTTCCAGGAAGGTAATCCATCCCCGTGTTCTGACCCTGACTCAAACCTCAAGCACGACCCTAACATTAACCCGACTCCTACTTTAATCCTGACACTGTTTCTTTTGAAGTTAGTCGTAAAGCCACCCGCATTACAATAGATTTCCATACAAATGTCCTGCCGACTGGCGGCACGAAAATGATCATTATTAAGATCCTTCATCTTACAGAAGCTATTGCCTCCGGAGGATGCATATAAGTGATCTTTGCTCCAAAATCTGTTGGCTACATTTCATACCTCAGAAGTACCCTTTTAACGCTTCATTTCTTACACAAAATGGCCTGTTATAGCGTCCAGTTGAATTCAACTCCCGTCACTACCGAAACTGAGACAAAGACTTGTCTCAGAAGGAGGCAGGTCGTTAAATTAGACGGTGCTGTTCTTTCTTTTAACTTTATTTCCTTCAGGCTTATAATGGGACCTTGCTTTACAACGGGTATTATGATAAACATTGCAAATGCTGCATATGGAAGTTGTAATCTAGACAAAATGCGACAATGCTTAGAAGCATTTACGATCCTTTATAGTATTATATCACTGCCCTAGAGATATATTATTACCTCACATCATCCAAACCTGCAGCACACGTTTGCAATTAAACGGATTTATTCAATTCCCCAGCGATTTGTTAAGTCTCGTCTATGGTCTGTTGTGATCTCCAACGACGACTAACCCAGATAAACCCTGCAGGAGAGGTATGATCGTGGAAGAGAGAAAAACTTTCTCGGTTTCCGGAAACAACCGATCACAATTCTCGCGAATTGATACGTTCTATGCTGCCTTTCAATTTGTTAGAGCATGACAGTGCATGCGCCGGCACCGGAATTACCATATTGTCTACTCGTAATCAGTCCGATGAAAAAAAGACTTTTAAGGCATTTTGCTAAAGGTAATTTATTCTTAATTTCTTGAAACGCAGTTTCGCCTAGCTTACTAGCAGCATGTCTCAATGCTCTATTGACTGACGATTAGAAACTTGTCTTAATAAAAATGGACACAAATCTCAGACGCTTTTACATGCTGCAAAGTGCAACACTATAGGAGCATGTGGTCATTTAAACAGGTATATGTCCATAACGAGGCACTGTTCGATGTCGTATCAGTCTGAAAAGTAATTTAAAGCTGCTAGTAGCCGAAGCCGTTTCTTTATTTGAAAAATCCGTCCTGTTGCCACGCCTGAATAATTGTCCCAAATAGTAGTAGCAAAGCCAATGAAAATTTTTGACCTTGCTTCGCCTATAAATTCCAGACTTTCAAAAATATGTGGAAAGTTATTGCAAAAGAACTCTCCATTATGTGACCATCTTAGCATTTAGGCCTGTGTCTAGACGCTTTTATGGGTTTTTTTCTGCTGATATATTGTTTACACTAATGACAGATACCGCTGCAGTCATATAAGAAATATTTCTATATTTATATGGCCACAAATAACGGACTAATACTTTAAAAGTAGGCAAAGTTAATTGTAATGAATGCAAAATAAGAAGAAAAGGACTTCCTTTTATTTGTGTTGGAAACGTACCAATTTATATTGAAACAGGGCGTACACGGTCAAAAGGTTTTACAGATTTCCTTCAAAATTCCTTGGGTATGAATGAAAAAGATGGACACTAGCATCTAGCATGCTCCAAAAGGCGACTTTTCAAGAAAAAATCCTAACGGGAAGATTTTATTTTATTGGCCGCATATTCGCTGCGAATGTCCGGCGCGGTTGTTATTTCTTAACGGCAGGGTATTATGACTCGATGTGCTTCAAAGTTTGGCGCAAACCATCACTTGCAAAAACTTTTGAAAAGTCGGCACGGATGCAAAAAGAGTATGAGAATTTCCTTTTCGCAATGGCTGATAATCGTTGATTAACGAATCCATAATTTTCAAAAACTGATCTAAAGCATTCAAAATTTTATAGTATTCCCCGGTATTTTAAGAACGCCTCCCAACGTAAAGAATTCCACTTTCCCTGTTACGTACACAGTAATTTTACAGATGAACGATGCCATTAGTGCAAACTAACTGATATGTCAATGATTCTATTAATAGATTATATTCCCATGCTTGGTTGTTTGGTCGGTGTCCTAACATGTGGTTTTTTCCGCGCGACGCCTCCATTTCGGCATTATAGCACAGCCGTCTTCCTTTTAGTAATCTGCAAAAAAACACAACACGAAAGAGACAATTTCGTGTCCAGTTCATGCGCAACATTCTGGAAATCCATTAACGCGCGTAAACAGCAGAACTTACTGGCGTAAATAAATTTGGCGACAGCTGCCACATAACGGTGACAAGGAATAAAGAGCAAGCAGCAAGTCGTATTTTCATAGGAGATCACTGCGAAATTGGCGATATCACAACTGAATGCACACAGTCTGACTAAGGAAAGGGGATAAGTTAAAAATGCCATAGAACAGGGTAGTGGGGCCGCGAGCACGCAACATACCGCGTACATTACAGGACTGGGCACTACCATGCGAGTAGACTTCCGAACAATATTCTCCCTATCTGCCAGTAATATGGCGTCTGCGGCATTCCGTCCGTTTTTTAAACAGCCACTTTTTAAATTGTGTGATGCTATCTTCAGTTAGATTTTGCATTTCCATAAAATGTCGGGTTCAGTATTATTAGTTTAGTGTTTTCTTTGCTGTATTCTGATTGATTTCCAGTGTTTTGAACGTGTTTTTTTGACCATTTACCTATGTTTCGCGACCTAGACAGCCAAATGTAAACGTACCGTACAGAACACAAACACAGGTATTGATACATGATCTAAAATAATCTTAGGGGAGGATATCAACAAAGAAGTATTCATAACATAAAGTATGGTGACCAGCTCTCCGAGATTTATCGACATTTTCCAAAACAAAACGCAGGACTGAGAGTCAACACTTTGGTGTTACAAAATCTGTTCTTATCAGGTGCGAGCATACTTTTGTATAATTTTCTAGATCAAGAGGTTAAAGGAGTAAAGGGCACTTAATATCCCAGAGTATACGCTTTCTTTCTTTGATTGCCCTGATACATTACTCAATGACAAAGTTTTGTATGGAATGCGTAGACAGCTTAATGTATCTCTGACAGTTAAGACGTGCAGCCGCGGCGTCAGTTAGACTAGTGCATCGGACACAGAAGAGAGAATGAGGTCGACACCGAGGGAATCCCTCCTCACGACACGCCAGCGCCTTGCCTGATATAATAACTCTGACACACCTGAACCTACCATGACGCGTTAAGAGTCGCGGTCTGTAAGCCTGCCAGCTGACAGCACATTTTGGTCCTCACAACCGGTACCGTATGTGCAAGCGTGTTTAAGTGGCTGATAGACTGAGGTTTGGACTCAATGGCCCATTCTAAGTGTGGCCTTTGTGGCATTCTCACACACATCGGATCGGAAATATCCTCTGTGAAGAGACGGGTTCCTTATGCAGAGACCAGATGGTTTGTGGGAGACGGTCTGTTTAACTCTGTTGGTCACTGGGTTTGAGTATACTTCCAGCCGTTTTGACGTTGTGGGTAGGAGAGGACAGTGAGCGGTAGATGCTGCGCAGGTTTGCAGAGTTAAACACCAATTCACGCGCTAATCGCCGATGATGTGTCCAATCCGTGGGGGGGGGGGCACGGTAGACAGCGTCGCCGCTTGTGACGATTGAACCAGCATATTTTAGATCATGTATGAAAACATTGGACAATAATTCAAAGGAAGAGCATGAGGATTAAATGAGGCCATGGAAACGCAACCTGCAATTTACGGGATGAGTACGTTTCTCAAAAAGTTTTACTTTCAAAAAAGTAAGCAACACAGTGGCCAAATAGATTTTAAAATATTTCCCAAGAGTATGACACAGTATCCCTACTATTTGTGAATTAAGTATAAACTAAAAACCTCAAAAAACATTTACCAGATGCAGAGTTTAGACTCGAGCAGCCATTTGAGAACCTTTCTATCCATATGGGAATCAGAAAAGCATTCATTTATAGGTTGTCCGAGGAAATTTCTACTGCATTTTAAGGCCGAAAAGGCACAAAAAATCTTCTAAAAGGGGAACGTTTGCTTTCCTGAAAATGGCATCTTTATTTGTGCCTTGCATCGACTGCCGCAGGCAATATATAAAATTAATTTTTAAAATTGTCATTCTTTTTAATTCAAGGTCTTTGCTTTTCCGAAACACTTTTCGTAAAGCAAGGAGTGCTTGGACGCAGATGTAGTTCATAGTGCATTTTGATGTAAGACTTCGATCAGATGTAAATAACGTCTGACTTCCGTCCAAAATATACTGTCTTACTTTGTCAGAAGAACTTGAAAACATTGTCCGCATGAGGGAAATCCCTTACCATTATACGTCATTAATATGTAAAGTTCAGAACTCTGAAGTATCGTCCAGCTGACCATCCTGGTCTCGTTTATTGTATTTTTAAGTTTCTATGTCTGTCATTCGATTGTTGGTACGACTTGCAGGCGCATTTTTCAAAATCAGGCAGGCAGTGAATCTGATAAAAACTGAGGGATCTGAAATTTGATTTTACCTCGGAACGCCTATCTTACTGTGAAAGGGTTCCTCTCAGCTTAAGAAAAAATAAACACTCTACGGGTCTATAATTGCACACATATATATTTGAAATATGCACGTTCTTTTGGGAACAAAATAAAATTTACGTTGCCAATACGTGATAATTGTAATTTTAAACCACCTCGGGATTCGTTGCTCCATGTCGAAATTGTCCTTAACGATTTTGAATATGGCACCCAAATTGATATACCGATCGATGCGACGCTCATTTGTTTGCATTTTCTCTAGGAATTAGCGACCTTCCCTTATTCAGCAGGCGTCACCCAAATTTATGCTCACTATCCAGTGTGTGAATGGCCACCTGGGAAATGAGGTCGCGTCTTTTTACCGCTAACTAATGTTCATGCATACGGGTTGAGACAGATTTCACAGGTTGGCCACAATAGACGGCATCACGAATAAAGCATGAGATTTTTTGAACAACCCCTTTCCTATCGAGGAAGACAACCCTGTACTTAGGGTGTGCAAGCTGTGCGTAGGGCAGTGTTACGTATATCTGGCGTTTTTAGTTGCTTTTCGACTGGTTCACATACATTTTTCATGTATAGAAGAGTTCGCCAGATTATTGGTTTTTGTGCCCGAGCGGCCGTATCATTGGAAATACCTTTTCCTTTGAATCGCTGGAGCCTCATACATTGACGTTTTAAGTCATGTGGCACCGGTTTTGAAAAATAGCTTTTAGGGGTATTTTATTCCTGCTTGTTTACTTGATACATTTTAGCAGTGCGTTTTGGCTTGATTCAGAAAGCTGTTGTACTCCGTTTGTAAGAGAAAAATTGGTTACTCTCAAAATGTAGGATGACCTCTGAATATTTCTTTCTGCGTTAAACTGATGTGTGAAGTGATCCATTAGTTCGTCGAAGTACACCGACATCCCGAAATGAAAGTTGTCCATCAGCTCCCGTTTCGAAAGTAAACTTAACTCCTGGGAATATTGATTCAGCATTGGTATGGAACTGTTTTAAATTATTTTTCTTGACGATGATAAAAGGCCAATAATTGCTAAAAACAGCGCCCTCCGACGAGGCATGCATAAATCGGAATATCAATCTAGATGCCTCATTCAAGACCGTTAAGGGCCAATTCAAGCTGAAGCAGCGAATCCCGCTGGGGTGACAAATCGAAATTAACACATATTAGCACCGACTTTGACCAATCACAAAATTCTTTTTAGACTCAGCAAAGAAGTTAATTATTTTTCGTGCCCATACTCTGCAGATGAGCTTGGGAACCAGTCTGGCAAATTTACACAATAAGAGCTATTTTAATCATAATGAGTCTTACCTATATCAGATTACATTTCTTGGGATGCCCGTTTCTCAATTTATACATATTCCCGATAGCAACCGACAGGACAACGAGCACACGACGTTGGACTTCTAACCAACAGATCACGGGACTGAGCCCAGGTATTCCACAGTTCGGGGTTAGGTATGACTGACAGACGACGTCTAGGGAGCCAGAAATGGCCGTCTCAGTCTCTCTTGTCTTTGTTAGTAATGCTATTGTGCATATATACACACATCTGTTGTAAGATAAGGCGCATTATAAAGATAAAGCATTAGGCATTTTTTCACATAAAATATTATCTGTCCAATTTCTCTGAAGTAGTATATCAGACAAAGCTGTGTGACCGTAAGACTTTACACCAAAAGGTTTTCAAACGAAGAAAGAATGCAAAACACCGGCCAATAGTAATCTTCCATTCGTTGTGTCCCCAGAGACCCAGTGCAGAACACTTACAGAATCTGAACAGCCAAAAATGGAGATGTTCGGCGACGTCAGTAGTACTTATTTATAGAATACAGCTAATTAGCAAGGCTTTTTCGTCATAGTTTTGTTAGTTTGCGCACAAGGTCAGTGCATGCGAAAATCAAAAAATCAGTTTTCTCGTAAAATTATTGTTTTCAGCAAGAACAGTTTTAAGAAAGTCGTAGTTACCACTGTTCGCCTGCGTCCAGTCTATGGCCGTTGTTACATGTCTAAACTGGTTGTACTTACATACAGCAAAGTTGATAACTGCAACGGGGTCTTGTCAAATTTAAAACCGAGGAGGTAAAGCCAAAATGAGTAAAGAATACGTTCCATCAAGGGTCGCCTTAATCTCATGGTCAGTCGTGCTCAATGTATATTCTACTGACTCTCTGATGGCAGCTCATGAATACTATACTTTATTCCGATAAAACATCGACGTTTCCAACAAAGGCATCCAGTTCAACTTTCGGATATTGCCGAAACTAGTTTGTTCCGAAGTATTTAGTTCACGTTGTTTCATTAGTATCTGAGGGAATGAACAATTCGATAATTCTGATGTATATTCGGTCGCAGCATGCGGAAGCACCCAAAGTGAACTCCATCTCTAGATGACAGACTCAATTTGCAGCTCATTAGAGCACTGAGATCTAACGGCCTGTTCTAAAGTTATAAGTACCGCCAAAACCAGGCCGGCTGCTTGAGCAGACAGATTCAATTATCTACTCATAGTACATACATTACCTATGTTTCAGCTACGAAATCATTTTTAGATATAAATGTATGTATTCATCGTCTTTGGTCTGCCCTTAAAATCCGCAGCTATAGGCAAAGGCTGTAGATAAAATCTGGCGGGAATTTCTACAATACAGTGAAGAGGACAAAGTGATTCTAGCTTGTCAATATTGCTTGCATGTTTGATACCGCCCAAGACATTAGGAGATTTCTCTTGTCTGCTAGCAAACCCCTCCCACAGCGGATTTCGTCGGAAACGATGATTAAACGGTCATACCGCTTCCAGAAATGTCAAAAAATCCAAAACATTCGCTCCGCATTTCACGGTACACTCCTTAACGACCACGCCCTATTAATAACTAAAACAGTAGCAGCAAAAGTCCTGTTTAGGGGATAAGCATAACCGTAGCTAAAAGTACAGACATTTTACGAAATCTACCTCGATAGTTTAAAAAGCGCAGATGCTTCTGCGTAGTTTACTAAGGAAGACGTGATCCTTCAACCCATCGGATTGATAGAGACAAAATATTTCGGCAAACCCTCAAAGGTACATTTGTTGTTTGTCGAACTGGCGGGGTTTTATACATCTGAAGTATTGGTGGGTTGGATTTTTAAAATTAGCCGCCAGTTTTTCCCTCTCCAAAGCTCAATTGGCATTCTGTGCATTGACGGAAGAAAATGCTGACTTGACCAATTAAATTTAAACTATTCTACTTTGCCGCTCTGACTACTTCATAGAAGTCGCCTTTTGACAGTAACTTCACCTCATTATGGAAGTCAAATGACACACTATTATTTCTTATTTCGTTGATAAAGGAGTATACACTTGTAGACTTGCATAAGCCGGTAACGTTAAGATGTGTTTTGTTAAAAGTTTAGACATACACCTGCAGACAACTAAGGTATTTTATTTTTATATCTGATATTCGTGGCGCTCAAATACTAGCCTAGGTAGACGGAAGTTATAAGGCTTTTTTGGATTGCTGCGCAGTAAAGTGTTTGATTAATATCGGAACCCTTCAACGATTTATCCTGAACACGCACGACTTTTGAGAACCCCAACCAATGTTTCTAAACGTCCCTACACTAAAAATGTAACCTATCCCCGAAGTACCATGGTGGAATGGGAGCTAACGGCTGACCAATTTGTGACGGGGAGATAAAAAATATGCAGAAATAAGCTCAGGTTATTCTGCTGGTTGCTCTAGATAAACAAAGAGAGAAATGTGTTGTAGAAACCATAATGAGACAAGCATCTACCAGATTGGAATCGGCGCACTCACTTAGACCATAAGGTTAATGCTCTGTAGACAAGGCGTACCCAGAGGTTGCATACTGTTCTGCCTCTAATGGAAGCTATTTTATTATCCAGTATGTTCAATTATTAGGCCCACAATCGTCCAGCAGTTCTATCGACTCATGTGGCTTCTCAGAAACCACACTTAACACGGTACGTAACGTCCGCCGTTCTGCTGCATGACGGAGAAGGTCATAGGTCACATGAACGGACGTCCTACTTTTGCCTCGGGCCGTGCGAGCTTCCGATTCTCGGAGAATATAAGAAACAGGTCATTGCCTGCATGACAGTTCGACTGTCGGTTTCGACTATGTTCACTGTGTGCTCCTCGGCAAGGTTAATTAGACACAGTGACTTGAGCGTGAACTAGTTCATGACAGTTCGACCATCGGTTTCGATGATGTCCACCGTGTGCCCCACCGTTGCAGCAGCAGTGGGAGCAGGGACGGTGACTTACGCAGGGGTTTATAGTGCCAGTAGACTTGCGTAGCATCTACCTACACTCTCTCCTCCTCCCTCGCCCAAGCCCGGTGTCAAGACAGAGTCCAGGGAGGCCACAGGTGGATGGCTAGGACGGATCCTCACCTTGGCGTTCCACCACACCCCCTGGTCCACACAACAATAACCAGGATTTCAACCAAACAACAGAGATTTGGAGGCAGGCACGACCGAAGCCGCACCTAGGCGTGCCGCCAACGCCTGGCTCGGATCCCACACTGTGGCGGGAGTGCCATAAAGACCACGGTGCGCTAAAAGCCGTAGCTTGGAAGAACTAGTTCATAGTGGTTGTAGATCTGCACAGTATCCACCGGGCTATCTCTTCCTCCTCCCCTATATGGGTTCGGTGCTGATACATAATTAAGAAGACCGAAGGCGAGAGAGTGCGCAGGTGACTGACACGGCCGGACCCGAACCTAGGTGTACTATTATATCCCCTGCTCAACACCAACCACCTATCCAGGGTTTGATGGCACCGAGAGTAAGGACGGCACGACGTGGGTCTGCATCTGAGGGGGCCGCCACGCTCCAATATTGGCACACTAGTTATGTGTGGGCATTCCTGATAAGGCCTGCCAGAATCCGATATATAACCCCCGTGTTCGTATAGCGCATCTAACGCGTTGACCGTTTTAGGGCCTCAGTGTGCATGGACAGCACGGTAAAGACCAGCATGCGTTCTGTCGTTCTTCCAGTGTCCGTGTGGATAGTTCGAGCTGCCTGCCGTGCACTAGAGAGTTGAGTGTTTTTGTGTTGTAAGTGGACATCTGTCGTAGGTAGTGGATATCACCCACTTGGATTTAGTAGATATATCCTCTCATGTAGTAAACTCGTCTACGATTGTCATGTCAATTTCAGTTCTGGCTTGTGATAGTGGCTCTTCTGCAGAGTGAAATCTGGAGAATCCCGTCGGATTTCGAAAACCGAATGTTATGTTTGGCTTTTATTATTAACTGAGTGTCTGAAAAACATGGGATAAAGGGATCGCGGAATTTAAAGATATCTTTTTGCTTAAGGGTAATGAAGACAACGTTAACATACTGAGCACACATGCGACTTTTTGGGTTTCAAGCACTAGCGTCCTCAGCCTTTGGGTTGCTTACATCCTTTAAACATGATAAGATGCGACAGTAAACTCACATCTGATGATAGAGTCATATCTAATAGAAGCCAAGAGACTTGTCCCAGGAAGTAGTCTGGGAGCGACAAATACGATGCAAGTACTGAACTTCAACAGTAACCACCCAGTCAGCCACAAACGCAGTTGCGTAAGGACGCTCTATCGGCGTGTCGAAACGCACTGCAGTGAGCCGGAAGACAAGATTGCCGAACTGCAATGCCTCCGACAGGTATTCAAAGCCAATGGCTAACCGCGCAACTTCGTCAACCGGTGCATACGCAAAAGGGACGAAAGGCCTAACCGCACGGACACCAAATCTTGGCGGGCACTTCCGTTTGTCAAGAACGTTTCGGAAGCTGTCGGCCGCCTTCTCGCACCACTTGGGGTTGGAGTGGCACACAGACCGGAGGCAACCATCAGGCGTCTGGTCATGAAACCAAAAGACCCACTGCCACGGCTAGAAACGTCTGGAGTCGTTTATCGGATCTGGTGCAGTTGCGGACAAAGCAACTACGTCGGAGAAACCGGAAGACAGCTCCGAACGAGAATGGCCGAACACGCGGCAGCGGTGCGCAGAAATGACGCCAGCTCTCAAGTTGCGGCTTATTCGACGAGATCCGGCCACACATTCAAATTCGATGAGGCCGAAATTCTCGCAAGAGGTGACAACCGAGTGAGCCTTTAGCTCCTGGTATCATGTTTTACTTGCCCCCAGTCCATCAACAAGTGCAACGATCTTCCCACTCCATACTGCGTGCTAAAATTTCGCCTAGGCGGAGTAACAAGTCATGCGGGGAGCGCAGAGGTGAACACTTTTCCCAACACCGGTGTCGGTGCGTCAGATGGTCGAGCAATCATCACGCCAACATCCAACGCACGTGATGAAATTGCAGCAATTATCGACTTGAATGTCGGCCATCAAGCAGTGATCACACCAAGTGCGATGATCCCGGATGAAGGGGGGGAGCCGTGAATGTTCATAGGTATGCGGTAGCATGGCCACTGCATCCTATAAATACCGCAGCCCCTTGTGCAGCAACCACCCGTTTCTGCTTTTTTGTCTCTGATGATGGATTCGAGTAGGAATCCGAAACGTCAGTCTAATAAAGCTCTTGTCCCGACGATCGTGTCTCCTTCTTCAAGAGTCATATCTGCATTTGGATTGTCGGGGCCGTAAACATGCGCTCCGCCTATCGTCTTATTCTCATATGTGTATATATGTCTAGTCTTTGCGGTCAGACTTCAAACCGCATTTTTATCCATTCTACTATCTACACATAAGTGCAGTCGATATTCCATCCAACAAAATTTCAACCAAAATTCTAAATTGCGATTTCACGGGGGAGATATTGTTTACGTTGGGTTGTAATATTAATTACTCATAAGTTATTTCAGTCATAACAGGACGTCGGCTTCCGAACAATCTTGTTTCCTGTCGTCTAAAAAATTACACTCCGTAAAAATGGCTATTTAATTAGTAGGAGCCTTATCTATCGTATTCCAATGCCCTTATAAATAAAGTATACTTTATGAAAAACATGCGGAAAATAGATAAAATTCACCTATTTAATAGGACATTAAGTCTACTTTGAATTTTGCACTTAAACAACGGGATCCTCTGATCCTGAAAGGTTCCTAAATTATGTGGATTCATAAACGGCGAATGTATACTTATGTCAATGGTTCCCATAGAGTATGCAATCAGATTCAAACCCGATACAAGGCTTAATGAAATGCATATGATATAAACCTGATAACATACAGAGACGCATAATTCTCTTCACACCGAAACCGTGCACCTCGCAGTTTGGAAACCCAGAATGCAGCTGTGAAGGCAAGTCGAATTAAAAGTTATTCGATATTTAAAAAGTTTCTCTAAAACTGAATAACATTCTCTCTTCAAGTATGAAAATTTGAAGCAAATGAATAAGCAAGTGAGTAATTATTTTTGTACACATTTTAGAAGATGTTCCTGAATCTATAAGGACATCGAGGATCAATATAAGAGTCATACAACTTAAATAGCCATTTTACAGAATGCGTTCTTCGCAGCCGACGAGAAAAAGTTCGCTAAAAGCCTGCATCCTGTTACAATTGAAATATCTTTTAAGTTTGGTGTGCGATAGTTAGTTACACTACGCGACTTAAGTAATCATTTGTAATCAAAGACGTATTTCGGAATTTCAGTTAATATTTCGCAAGGTAATACGTCTGCTGTATCAATAAAGTGTGGCTAAAATAATACAGCACCGTATCGTTATTACTACGTCTTTACTAGGATAAACATCTGAAAAAGCGCGGAACCTTCCAAGAAAGAATTGAGATGACTAGCCTTTGAACGATCGTTCGAATTTGGCTAAAGCTGACTAGACCAGTACTCTCGCATGCTATAGGGGTCAAACAAAACATGAAAGTAATAAGATGAGTCGAGTTAATTGGCCTCGTCACTTTCCAGTGGTCCAGCGAGATTCCATTTCTAGAAAACGTCTACGTGTCAAACAATGGCTTGTATAAACGCGCAATTTGGAAACATAGAGAATTTTTGGCATCTAAAGCTAGCTCTTTTCTCGATGACATCATTAATTGTAGTTATTGACCTAGAGTAAAGTTTACAGACGCTTCTTCCGAAGAAAATGCCCCACTGAGTTGGTTTACTAATGAAACATAGATATTTTGCCGAAGAGATACGCACTGATTTAATCCGGGGCGGATTTCTTCCAGTACACATGTTGCGTTCTTCTCCATAAAAGACATTTGCAGAGAGAAATGCAACCTAAAATGTCTGGCGAAGTTGAACATTTGTTGGTCGGTCGCCACATTGTGCATCCCTTACTTCTGGTAACAGAGCTAAGTTCTGTGGGGTCGCTAATTCCAGTGTCCCAACTTAAACCCTAATTATAGCGTATACCCCATACGATTTCATGGCCTGTAGTACCGAGAGGGTGTGTATACCTATATAATATCCATAATATACTTACAGTAGTTGGACTAATCATGAAATGTCAACCAACTTCCTGAAATGCGTTTTCGTTTTGCAATGATTAATTAAGCAGGGTTATAAAACTGATCATTATTCGGCATAATTACATAATAATTCAGTTATCTCGGCATGTCGGCTTTCATAAGAACTTATTTCCGGCTGCATGCAAGAACTATACCCTGCCAAAATAAATGCATGCATTTTTCCCGTTAATTTTCGATGCCCTTAAAAGTTCAATTATATTTCATGGAAAACGTACATACAAATATTCATTCGCTTGTAGATTTGGTAGAAAACTACGTCTTATTTTAATTTAGTACTCACAGAAAGGGCATAATTCTGTTTTAAAAAGTTCGTAATTACGAGATTTTATAATACTGTGAAATGGCCGTTCATAAAACGTCATGTCTTTACATTTACCAATGTGGCTTAAAGGGTTAATAATGCGGTTCAAATCCACTGCTTAAATGAATGAACCCCATATTTTTCCCTCTTAACACCTTAGAGAACTGCATGGATTCCCTTATGTGGAAAATATACGGCTTGTAGTTTTGAAACCCTGAATGCAATTACAACGGCAGTCCGGGTTCAAAACTATTCAGGAATAAGCATTTTTTTCAAAACCAAATCATCCCCTTCTCTTGAGCATAAAATTGAAAAAGGATGTAAATGTCCACCAACAGATCAAGAGAACGGATATTTTTATGCATGTTTTCCATGAAGCATAAATAAATTTTTAGGGGCATTGCAAATCAATTTTAAAAACGCCTTCTTTATTGACTAGACATTTTTACAAAGTACAGCTTTTGCATGCAGCCACAAAGAAGTTCTTTCAAAAGTCGGCATGCTGAGGTAACCGAACTATTATAGAGTTTTGCTGCATAGTGATTCATTTTACAACCGTATTTGATTGATCTTTTTGAAATTGGAACACATTTAGGAATTTCGATCGACATTTCATGAATTAGCCCGCCAAATATATAAATACTTACATAGGCTTTGGTCGAAGTAAACCACCCAAAGTACCATCAAAACACCTTTTTAGTTAAAGGAAGCGCCGTCAGAGCATAGAGTGCTAATTTATAAGTGTGGTTAGTTTATCTGTTTAGTGATAATAAAATTTAAATATATCCGTTTTTAAAAATCGTATACATGCTGTTTTTACAAAGGATCACTCTAGCATCCTCTTGCAAAATGCGACTTGTTACCAAATTTATTTGATGAAAAGTGGAAGTATTTATTTGATAAAAATAGCGACTTTCATCTGTCTAACAAATGCACTAGCATCTGCCAGATGATTGCAAGTAACTGGCCGACAGGCGCATTTTCCTTCTGTTTTGCCTCAAAAGCAGCCGTAAACACTGATATCTACTTAAAAATCGCCATACAAAGTAGAGCATCCAAGTGGAAGTCTATTTTTGCCAAACGAATAGCCACCACGGACGCTATTTTTGGGGCGCGCATCCGCTTATAAAGTGAGAATTTAGTTTTCGGTAGCTCAGAAGTGCAAAGTGAATTTTTAAGAATGAATTCTCACTATACAGACAACAATTTTTTGGCCTTATTTTTCGGTGGCTATTTATACGGACTTGTCATTGACCAGCTTCTGAGCATATGACATTTTTTTCTTTCATGCCCCAAAATAGGAGAAAACAAGTATCGGTTTTGTTTTGAACATAAATACCGTGTGCTATGAAAGCACAGAAGGGAGCCAGTCGTTTATCCCAAGAATACTTGTTTATTATTAAGCGATTGGGTGGTCGAAATACTGCATGTTGTAGATGTTATAAACAGTAAACACCTTGGTCTCCAAAATAGGTATGATCTGTTTACTTTTTTATTGTTGAGTTAAGCATGAACTAGAGACTACCATACAGTGGCCGGCCACAATGAAAACCTTCTTGGCGTTTGCATTCTTATCAAAATCTTATTATTTATAGACAGCCTAATGTTCTATTATCACATTTTGGCATTTTGTTTTAAGCAGGTGTTTTAAATAAAACTGAGATTTTTAAACGGTTGTTGTTGCTGGGGAGAGGTTCCGTCCTAGGTTATTTGCCAGCAGTCTGGGGTGCTACAAGCATTCTAGCACGAGGACCTGTTAGTAGTTAGTAAATTTGTGGGGATGAGCTGAAGGTAACTTTGCTGCTAGGGAAACCTTTTTCGAAAGAAGATAAAGAGAACCTGCGATCACTAGAACAATAAGTTTATTGGTCTGACGTTTCGGATTCTCACTCAAACCCATCATCAGAGACAGTCACAGATAAAAGTAGTGGAACCACAAAGACTGCAGTATTGAACGTAAGTAATTGCGTAGTGGGGGGCGGACTATCAACTTTTCCGGTAACAGCGGACCAAATTGCCGAGTAATCTTCACGTCAGCATCCAAAGCGGAAGATGAAATTGCAGCGATTAACGACTCGGGTGCGGACTGACGAGCCATCATCCTGTTAACTACGAACTCCAGCGGTGATCACGAGCGCTGTTAATAATGCTACGCATGTGGCCCTACGGTAGCTACGTATCATAAATACTACAATCTTTGTGCCTTTACTATCTTAATCTGCAACCGTCTCTGCTGATGGTTTCGAGCGAGAACCCGAAACGCCAGACCAATAAACTTCTTGTTCCAGCGATCGCATCTTCTGAACTGCTTCCTCGAACCCGCCTGTTCGCTCCTATTGCAAAATTTTTCACCGCATCCGCCCTAACTAATTGTCCAATCTACCAATTTCTAGTGACAATACAAGGCCTACGCAAACGAATACTAGCAACGGCCGAGGCAGTAGCTATACGGTTGGCAAATCCGGTGTTATGCTGCCAGAAAACCCCGACACCAGCGCTCTCTCTGCCGTGGCCAACGCCAACGCCGAGTGAGAACGCCATGCCGCCTCAAATCCCTAATTACGGTGATGGGTACTTCGTGTACTCAATCAAAAAACATCACTCAAAGCCTCTCTCACTCCCCTCCCCTAGCTCTAAGGACCAACACCCGCCGACCTTGTGATGCGGGCGGCGTGGGGATGATGAGTGTTAATGAATAAATAGCCCTTAAGACATCTATAAACACTGTTTATTTTGTACATTTTCATTCCTTCATGTAATTGTATTGGCCTGACGCAGAATTACCGAAAACGCATGTTTGCCAACTTGACTTTTTAATACGAGATTAGCACGATGGGTGGTCGTTGTAAGGAAGCCGGCTGACTACTCAGCCCGTTTTCCATGGTCTATTTCTTATCCTTAAATACACAAGACCCTAAAAAGAAGGAACAAACATCTCATAGAAGTAGAGGATGGTCTAAAAGTTGTAGGAAGAAGTAGTGACCACAATGTCGCCCGTGGTGCTCTGTGGACAACAGCCGTTAGACCCGGCTATAAAAACGTCCTGGCCATATGATTGTTTATACGGGGGAAAATAAAAATTTGGCTCGAATTGGATCTAACTCACCCCTACTTGCCTTCTCTGTTCGACGTATTTGATGTCAGTCTAACTGCCAGTGAGTGGGATTGAGCGTGGTGGCTAATTCGGTGTAAGATCTCCGTCTAGTGAAAAAGGGGACACGATCGCTGTAACAAGAGCTTTAGTCGCTTGATGTTTTGGAGACCTGCTCGGACACATCATCAGATACAATATCAGATCCGTGTAGAACATGCGCGAGGGGCTGCAACATTTATGGGATGCAGTCGAAATGCTACCGTATGCCTATGAAAATTGGCAGCTCTTCCCTTTATCTGGAATTGTTTTACTTGGTTTAATGGCTGCTCGATGGCCGACACTTCAGTCGTTAATCGTTGAAATTTTATCACGGATGTGGGATGTTAGTGTGATGACTGCCTGAGCATCAAACCTACCGACTCTGGCGTTGGGAACAGCGTTCGCTTGTGCGCTCCTCGCGTGGCTAATTACTTTGGCCAGAGTAAGTCTCATCGCCGAATATTGAAGGGGCAGGTCCATGGGGGTTAGGGAACCATGACTGGCACTGGTCCGCACTGCTACCGCGTGTTCGGTCATTCCATCTCCTCCATGCCCCGTGCGTGTACGAAAAGAGTTGAAAACGCCTGCATTTCTGTCGCTACCGTACCAACGCACCCAGTGAACTAATATTGTTATCTTTTGACCTAGTCCTCTTGGTCCTTGCGGTCCTTTTCTGCATCCGCGGTGGCACATCTGAAGTTCCCGCTCTGTCGGAAACACACCAAACGAGGCACACAGAGGAGGACAGTGAACTCGACCGGTAACACAAGGTGACATGAATGAATAAGTTAAGATTAAAAAACGTTCACATACCGCGTGAGGAGAAGCACTGAGATGTGACAGAGAATGGTGACTGGAATGAGTGGATGAGATGAAGACTGAAAAGACACGGGATTCCCCACTCCCGTGTTCTACTTTTAACCCCAATACGTGTTCTAACGTCAACCTTCATAAACGTAACCCCAACACTAATCCTAACCTAGCGTTTACTCTCTGGAGTTCAGGGCAGTGCCACCCTTAATTTAATGGATCCATATTCTTGTGCTCAATTAAAAATTTAAGATCTTTCGCAAGGAAATAGAAAAAAGGGCATTAAGTACAGCTCATTAGCCGGAATGCTTGCTGACAATGCATTCCTTGGGATCGAAAGAGAATGAAACAGTTTATCAGAAAAGACTAGAAATTTTGAATTAGCAGAAGATTAGTAAGTAGAAAACACACGAAGTATATAAACGAAAGGTTGGCAGTTTCCAAAGGATCATGCTGACGCGACGGCAAGTTTATTTTTGGCGCAATGTTGGTCAAGGTCATGCTTGACTGAAGGATTAGCATGTTAAAAGCTAAAATAAAAAAAAACCGTTTGGGTCTGTGTTGCGTTCATGTGAGTGGAGTAAGTGCTGAGAGAAAATACAACACGTCTGTAAACTGCATGATCGGAGAACAAGATAAAGTATTTTGTCTGGCAGCTATTTTGATAGGGCGCGGGATTAGAAGCTCTCCCTTTACACATGATCTTGTGCCCAATTTCAAGGGAGTTAGTGCTGAGAGGGTTAGGGTTACAAAGGTTAATGCAAGATTTAGGCTTGGTGTTATGTTTAAATTCAGGACCCGAAAATAGGAACTCCCTGGAATTCAGCGCAAGGTTACCTGTGGCCGTAGGTTTTGCATACGCTTCCTAGACTGCCCTTGCCCTTGTCTGCTCGGGTAGTTTTTGATAAGGCAGAATTTATAACTGCCTCTTCAGCCAATCTAGATTGCGGGCGGTTGCTTGCATTTCCAAATAAGGTTCTGCCGTGAGAGGTTTCGTGTCTGCTCTTCCGTTCATTGAGCTGCATCTGAAGGACTAAGTGGGCTGCAGGAATGGTCGCACAACGGTTGATGAGGGTTGCCCTCGTGTACTAGGCTTCAACTGGTCTCCTGTCAATGGGGTCATTCCTCCGACACAGGGTTTTAACATTTTGGAAAGCAAACAAGTGTCCAGAGTTTGTGCTACCTTTCGTTACCAGAAGCAGATGGCTCGTCTTCCTTACCAGCCTTACAGATTCTATTAAGCGGGCAGATTCTTCTAACTAAATCAGCCCGGCGAGTGTTACAATTCATCCGGTAGGTAAAGCTTGTCGTGTGTCTCGTGGCAGGGAACCGTAATACTTATGACCAGATGTTAAATGGTTGACGCCGACCGACAGGCAGCGTTGACACCCGGCGCTCTTGGGCCACGAGCATCCGTCGCAGAAACGCCGTCAATGTGCAGAAACGATAACCTAGTCTGTTCGTTGGTCTGTCACGAGACTTTGACTTGGTCTAGACGGCCTATCGCGTTCAATGGAGCTTCGGAGATTCCCGTTTTCTACAAAGAGGTGCAGGAAGTAGCGGAGTTGTCCTACCTACTTGATTGCTTCTGTTCTTTTTTAAAGAATTCGCACACGCTTATAACTGTATCATGAGGTCTGCTTGCTGTGGTAGCTTACGAGTCGTTGTGTGTTAGTAACAGCCCTGTAAAATACCACTGGGTTTTCAGTGGCCGAAAACGTTTAAGAAGGGTCGCTGTCTTTATTGGCCCACCACCATGCAGACTGGATTTTTTTTTGGGGGGGGATAGAAGTTCAAGAAAGCATACATTTTCTTGGGCAGTTCTCGCTTAGCATGTGCTTTACATGAATGCGTAGTTCCTAACATTTGCTTTTTCAAATAAAACATTCGAAGAAATTAGTCAGGCCTTTATGAAGGCAATCTCAGTTAGTTAAAAAAATTTAACTCCAGTCTGTGGATCCATTTTTTGTTCTTTACTACCCTCTTAGTAAAAATGGCTCATCAAAATCAGATAGGGTGATTATGCTCCCCCACGAGTTTTTTACATGCATTCTACAACAGCGTACATCAGATAACTGAAGGAAAACCTCGTTACGCCATTCAAAACGCGCGATCTGACAAAGAAGATATCGCAGCCAACTACAAAAGTCAATAAAGAGAGGTTTTGATGGGTTTTTGTTGTGACTGCCTCCGAAATGTTTGTGGAGCCGTGCACTTTAAGCAAGCTCTACTGCCTTCGCCCGGATTCATGAGTTTATTTTTATGGGACTTACTGCTAAAAGTAGACCACCACATAGATTTCTATCGAAGAATGTCTCCGAATAAAAGTTTTTGTCCCAAGGCCCGATTGACGATGAAAAGTCTACCCTTTAACAGTCACAGAACAATGCTTAAAATTCCACAAGCACCTATTAAAAGACCTGCCCTCTTTCTTTGTGATTTTGAGGTAAATCATCCTACGGTGGGATGCCGTTCATTCGAAAATTGTGGACATCGGCCAGAAATTGAATTATACCGTGATATACTACGGACATCAATATTAGATAATGCCGCTTAATTCCCTGGTGTCGGCTTTATTTTTCACAGTTTCGCTACAATGAGCCGAATAGTTTAATCCCAAGCGATGTTTGGAGAGTTCATGGGATTTTTTATTCTTTTGATGTCGCTTTATAAATCGAGCATCATCCGGTATTTAAGTTTCGCGTGTCCATACTATTGGAGGCTCAACTCTACGAAAAGTCTTATTAATACATTCCTCGAAATTAAATCGTTCAACATGCGATTTTTCTTGATTTTTTTCGTGCTCCTTATGTTATTTAGAAAACTGACATTTAGCTAAACATTACCAGAAAATAAAACAAAGTCTTCGTAGTCAGGCTAGGCGAATGTGAGATTACACGTCGCATCAAATGAGTCATTGAAAGTACTTTTCGTTCATTTTGATAGCTGGCAATCCAGCCTTGGGTCACGACAACTGCGAATTCTGCACAGAGGTTTTATACGATTGAGAGATATTGTTTTGTAGCCGGACTGGTGATCCTTTCGCTGTGGCTTGCAAGCACTCTTGTGGAAATTGCTGGTAATTTGGCCGAAACGTGTAGCCTTCAAGAGATGCCTCATTAGGGTCTATATAGCAGCCGGTACTAAAGATGGTCGAAAATTGGACAATTTAATGTCTTTTATTAATAAGCACAGACCCGTTAGACCAACGTATACTGTCAGAGGGAAGCAATAAAATAAGCAAATGTACACCGGAGTCGTCGGATTTGTCAATTTTTAAGCCTTTTGCAATAGAAAAATACTTATATAGGGCAGTACCAAGATTTCTGCCGCTTGCAAGCCTTCTGTAAGGGTTTGGACTAATCAGTTCTTGGTTATGTTTTTGACTACAACGTCTTCAGAGAAAAAAGTCCAGGTACCCAGCCAGACTGCAGATATAATTGTCCGTGAAAACATAAAGAATACGTCTTCGATACACTCCGAGAGCGATCCCCCTCACACGCCTTTCTTGTGCCTACCACCAAGACACCAATTACTTACGCAATCACACTGAGATGACAGAACCTTCTTGTCACCGTGCTGTTGTCATGAATCTTTCCAAAATTATGCGGCTGGATTTAAGATAAAAGACGACGGAAATAGTGTGGTATATAGTTGAGGGTAGACTACGTAGACAAAATCCACAAAACTATCAGACTTAACCACGCGAACGGTCTGCTACTTTTGTACTGCGATAGATAGGCTTAGTCCGGAAAACAGTGTCCGTGTGAACGACTAGGAGAGTTTACACTCATAGTATTTCCTAATAGCCATTTGGCATTCAGTATTAACATAAATATGGGTAACATGTGGCTTGGTAGCTCCACCTGACGGACACAATACTGTTTGGGTTGGGGTTAAGGGTTAGGGATAGGGGTTATGGTTAGGGGCTAGGGTTAGCCTTCAGGGTTAAAGGTTATGGTTAGGAACTGGGGTCTAGGATTAGGGGTTGTATTTGGGGGTAGGGGATTAGCGCAACTATTTCTCAATCACTGAAAGTACAACTCCCGTACGTACTCTCAGTAACTTTTCTCTCGGATACAACTACTTGACCTCGTTAAATGCGTGTTCCCCGGCTCCACCTATAAAAACCATATTACTAGCGGTCCCGTATTGGACGTAACTAAAGTTTGTTTACTTTAGGTGGGGCTACCAAACCACATCCGACGTAAATATATTTTAAAAGGCAGTTTGGCAAATACATGTTTTCGGTAACTCGTTATCAAGTCAAAACGGTTACACAGAAGTTGAAATTATGCGAAGTTAAAAGGCTTCTTAGTGATTCAGGGACTATTAACACTCATCGTTCCCACGCCTCTCGCATGTCGAGGCGTGGTATGGCGTGGTCGGCGTGTCGTGGATATTGGGTCAAGGGGTCGAGGGGAAGGGAGACATAGGCTGTGAGTGATGGTTGTACGTCGGGTACGTTGCGCACACACCACTGCCATCAGGAGGTTTGGGCGACGTTGGGGTCGGCGTTGGTCACGAAATACAGAGCGCCTGTCAGAGTCTTCTGAGAGCAAAGTACTGGATTGACTAGCCGTATAGCCATTGCCTCGGCTGTAGATAGCACCCGTTGGCATAGGCCTCAGGAGAAGCTTGCTGGTGTCCAGAAGACAACCTGAAATGCTTCTTCTATATCAACTCGGTGATTCATATCCACAAGATGTACAAGAAGAACTCGAGATTGATTTATTTTCACCTCTGCCTAACCAAGCCGGTATGTGTTAACGTACTTTCTTTTCCAGGCGCCGCGTTGTACGGCCAATGTATCCCGCTCCACAAGAGCAAGTGAATGAGTAGATACACATCGATGTGGCCTGCAACGGGAGTCGGTCTTTACCTCGCAAACGTAGGAGGGGAGAGTTCGTGAAGCATATACGTAAGTTCGCCGCGGGGAAAGCGCTAGTGATCGCTGTCTTTAGACGTCTTCCTACTAGGTCACTTGTTGCGTCCCCTTGAAAAGGTAGTCTTATAAATGAATCTTTCTTTTCTGCAGTTGCCATAGTGGGCTTTGCAGTGCGCTCCCCTATACTTCGGAGGATAAATCTCTCTGGGTATCCGTTTTCGTGGAGTATATCCCGCAGCTGCTGTAGTTTTGTCTCAACAGTATAAGGAGAGCATATACGACGCACGCTAGCTCAATATATTTGAAATTTTAAAGCGCCTAAAGTCAGTGAGTAAACTTAATGATATTTAAGTTGTCATCCTCACAGATTGTAATTTTTGCAGGCGTCAGGAATAAACTTCGTTCAAAAGCTGGTATCCTAAGGTAACGAAGTTATTTTATGATTATGTTGCAAGATAATATATATTACAACTGTATTTAAGTAATTCTTTGTGTCGAAAAAGCATTTCAGAAATATGGCTAGCATTTAATGAGTTAGCACATATTCTATATAAACGGCTGTTCTAAATGGTCAACTTTTAAACATGCGCAAGCGTTTGCTTCTATTTGTCTTGCGTAATGTATACAGTAGGTGGGCTTATCATGAAATGTCACCAAAATTCTGAAATTCGTTTTCGGTTCGAAAAGATTTGTTAAGTAGGATTCCAAAAATAATTATCACGCAGCATAATTCTATAATAATTCAGTTAGCTCAGGATGCCGACTTTTGAACGAACTTCTTTCCGGCTGCACACAAAAGCTGTACTCTGTTAAAAATGACCATTTGCGTAGCACGGCTTTTTATCACTGATTTTCAATGTCCTTAAAATGCAATCACAATTCGCGGAAAAATATGCATAAGAATATTCAGTTTTGCTTATTTGCTAGAAAATTAGATCTTCTTCCAAATTTACACTCGACGAAAGGGTACAATGCGGTTTTCAAAAAGTTTCAAATTGTGAGATCTTTAATACCATGACATGGCTGTCAACAAAACGTCATGTGTCTGCATTTACCAAGTTGGCTGTGAAAGTTAACGATACGGCTCAAATCCATTGCTAAATTTCATAAACCCCACATTGTGTCCTCTTAATGCCGTAGAGAAATGTACGGGGGTTCATTCAAAATTTAGAGTCCTGAGGTAACTGAATAGTTATAGACTAAGTGAATCTTTTCGAAGAAAACGCATTTCGGAATTTCGGTGGACATTTCGTGAATTGGCTCACCGACTGTACGTTTGACCGCCACATAATATTGAAACTCAAAACCCATGTGTATCGCTTAAAAATTCTTTTAATGTTTATTGCGGTCACTCGTTACGATGTTTAAAGCAAACTAACAGAGTCTTCAAAGTGGAAAATACGCGTTTTAAAATGAATATGAAGTGAACATATCTTTTTATTCTGCAGCGAGCATTGGTATCTTAAAGAATGTATGTTTTGGGTCAAGGGTTGTGGTGCACGCCTATGTGGGGGTTTTCGTTATGCCAGTCAGCTGCGCTCTCTCCCCTCTCCAAAATTCCTGACTCTATGTTTACACCGGATCCAGATGGGGGAGGATAAGAGGGTGTATTAGATGCATCGCAAACCTGCTATCGCCATAACAGGAAACACGCACATGTCACCGTTCCACCTCTCACCCTGTTGTACAGCGCACGATGGACATCGTCAGTCACGACGGTAGAATCGTCCTTATCGTGGGAAAGTGCTCTAAATTAATCTCACATCCCACCTTAAAATATGCACAAAAAACTCCCATACTCAGCCGTGGGATGATATAATAAGTCAAATTTTAATAAGAAAACTTGCTGAGAGATGTTTCTTGCCGGAGCAAGTACATGTTTACTCCAAGTGATCGTTGTGGAATTTCCTCTTCTAAGACGATCACGCGTCAGTTTTACGCCAGCCTATCAAGATGGCTCCAGATAACACCTGCGGTTGTAAACACTCATTGGCAGTTCGACCGTCGGTTTTCACGATGCCCACCGTCTGCTTCACAGCAAAGTGAGGCAGGCACGCCGACTTGTGTATAAACTAGCTTACAGTGAGCGACCGATCCCATTAAATGTTGGCTGAAATTCTGAAATGCGTTTTCGATTAGTTTGGAATACTTGGTCGCGGTTGTAATACTGATTACCTAACGGTATACTCTTACAAAATTTCGGACTCGGAAGGATGTTAGCTTTTAAATGCATTCATTTTCAGTCTCCTGAAGAGAGCATACTGGGTAAAAAATGACTACTTAAGTAGCATGCATTTTTCCCATTGATTTTCGATGATCTTGCAAATTTGGATATATTTTATAGAAACCATATACAAAAATATGTTTTCTTTTAGTCAATCAATTGAGAATCACGTCTTTTTTATATTTTATACTTAAGGAATGTTATAATAAGGTGTTAAAAAAGTTTTCTAATTGCCGAATAATTTTCAGCCTGATCATTCGTTGCATTAGCGCTTAGTGATTTCACCCTACAAGGCGCATGCGTTCCGAGTAAAGAATATCACGTATTTTTCTATGCCATTAAAGAGATTCATACAGAGTCCATATAATTTTACAATGGATGCGGACTATGTTGTACATTTCATGAGGAGCAGTGGTAAAAGGCCAGGTACGATGCTATGTGAATGGACATTTCGCGGTCATAAAAGTCTCATAATTAGAAACTTTTTTAAAACCTAATTATACTCCTTCCTTAAGTATAAAATTTAAAGAAGACGTGATTCTCTATTGATTGACTAAAAGAAAGCATATTTTTGTTTATGGTTTCTATGAAATATATTCAAATTTGCAAGATCATTGAAAATCAACGGGAAAATGCATGCTACTTAAGTATTCATTTTTCACCGAGTATGCTATCTTCAGGAGATTGAAAAGAAGTTCAGTTAAAATCCGACATCCTGCCAAGTCCGAAATGCTATAAGAGTATACGTAAGATAATCAGTATTACAATCGCAACCAAGAAATCCATCCTAATCGAAAACGAATTTCAGAATTCCAGCCGTCATTGCATGAGATCCGTCACTCACTGTATGATGGTAGAAGGCATGCAAAGTATCCACCGCACTCTCTCTTGCTCCCCTATATGGGTCCGGTGTCGAAACATAGTCAAGAAGACCGGAGGCAGGAGAGGGTGCAGGTGGCCGGCACCTAGGCATACCACTATAACTCCCGGTCCAAAACAAACACTTGACTAGGACTGCCACCAACAACAGCACCACAACGGATGAAAAAAACAAGGATGACCGGGTAACCATACTCATGAGTACAAGCCCATCTTATGGTCACAGAACTGCGAGCGCACACAAGGCTGCGAAAGCCACGGTTTGCTGAATAATCGCATAGCAGAAGCTCACAAACTTAACACCCATGTAGGAATTTTGAGAAAGATTTAACTTTAATGGCCAGTAACAATCGGGAGATGGCACCCAAAAAATCCGTTACCTAGAAATAATACCTTTAACAGTGGACTCAAACGCCTTCGGGCTATATCAGCGGTCGCAGGCCTACTTTCACGCACTACCTGGAGTTTCCCTGACAGCCTAACATGGGCTGGCCGAACGAACATCGCAGGAGGTTACATAGACGATGGTCGCTGTTACCCAACCTTCCCCATCGTTACACACGTACACATGAATATACGGCATATATTCGCATTATGGCAGTTTATTTCAAAAGTCACTTTTAAATAGGATAAGTTTGCAAAACATGGGACAGGAGCAGTTCCCAGGCATCTGTCTGAAACATGGCATTGAGGCCAAAGCAAAGTCGATACTGTACTTTGTCTATGTAAGCCCACACAGCTCGACCACATACAGAACCTCCCCGGGGAGTTTCCTTTTCAGTGTGCTCCTGTATGCCTGAATGGCATTGGTGTACCGTCCGCTGGTAGGGTCCTTGAAGTTCTTTGAGTGGTTAACAGAGAAATGTAGATGACATTCTGAGGGAAGACGATTATACGCCTTCCACTCGTCCGTCACCACTATACTGCCTTTGGCGACCGATTTTGTAATGACGGAAAGGAGAGCGGACCAACTTCGATCATTCACATGTTCAAATAAGGCCTGTCGTCGGTTAGTATCGTACATCCCAACCAGCCACCACCCATAAAACTCTATTACCACCTGTTCCGTAAGACAGGCTGCTTTGGTTATGCGGATTTTTTTGGGTGCCATCTCCCGATTGTTACCTTAATGGCCTTTAGGACAAATGTCTGCGGAAGTCATATTTGCGTGTAATAGAATAACTATAGCGAAGGCGGTGAGGTCTTTAGGGGTATTTTTTGTGAGGCTTTTGAACCTACGATCAAATGAACCACCGCCTAAAAAGGCAAGCTCTGGAAGAAAAAACCGTTGTTGAAAGGCAGCGCTGCTAACCGAGAAATGTCACCACTCCACAACCCCAGGAGCCTACAGTCACGCAGGTCCTCTGCGCCAGCATTGGTTTCGGGACGAAGAATTCTGCAATGAACTTACTACAAATAACGAGCTATAGGACAGTTGGAGCGTTGATTCCCACAAAGTCCATTGTGTGTTATGTGAAATATGCACGACCTACGTTAACCGTATAACCAAAGCCAACAAAGCGACGTTATTCTGCTGTCGAAAGGGTTGTCGCAGTGGCTGACGCCGATATAAAAGGCTTCAATAACTCACAAGGATGAAATAATCCAAGGATGTACATGGGCCCTGAACTTGAAACATTTCTGCCCATCAGGGCGATCTGCGGCTTCCGAGCTAAGGGGAATGTGTCGCCGGTCCGTACTGGCGGAATGCCCCCCCCCCGCCAAGAAGTGGCAGTTTCCAGGAGTATTAAGAGAGCCGCTGCCGGCGACGGTCGAAGTGTCGAGTTGGGCCTGCAAATCATGTGAGAGGTCTGTTAAGCCTTATGGGGTGGTTGGCAACATTCTTAATCTAATAACACAACCATAAATTATGCACGTTTTATGACCAGTGGACTTGCCAGGCTGGTATCAAAGCCGTACCTTGAGTTGCTGTCATTGCATACTACATGTCTTCCCCTTTAGTAGTTAGACTTGGTCGATGGCTGTTCTATAAATAACCGCTTGCTGACACGCACAGTGAGTGGTGGCGGGCAGTACGACTAATTGTATGCGCTATTTGAACGATAAAATTTGTATTAGAAAACAACTGCATAGTTTTAGCACCATATGCAACAGCATATTTGGGGCGGTAAGGTCAGATGTGGTTATGTAGTCCTATCTGAAGTAAGCTGACCTCAGTCATCTCTAATATGGGACCGGTTGTAATAGGGGCTTTTATAGGTGGGACCGGGGAACACAAGGACGAGGTCAAGTAGTCGTATGCGGGAGAAAAGCTATTGAGGGGGTGCAGTGGTACATTTATAGGCTGGGAAATAGTTGCCCAAATTCCTAACCACAGCCCCCAACTCTAACTCCTAACCCTAACTCCTAACCATAGCCCTGACCATAACTCCTAACCCTAACCTATTGCCACAACACCTAACCATAACCCCCATCCCCGACAGTATTGTGTCCACCAGGTGGGGCTGCATAACCACATCATATCTGTGTTTAATTTAAAAATTGCATAAAACTATCATTCTTTCATTCATTTGGTGCAAAATTACGTCGCTTTCAAATTTTACACTTCAAAGAAGGGTATAATGCGGTTTTAAAAAACCTTTCCAGTTACCAAATAATTTTCAACACGACCTGCTTTTACGCTTACATTTGGGGTTCCAAAACTAAAAGCTGTATATTTTCCACGTAAAAATATTCCTATATTTCTATACGATATGATGAATAGACTGTATGGGATTCATAAACTTTTGAAGTGGACGTGAACCATATTGTAATACTTACAGGCAGAGACACGAAGTTTTATGAAAGGGCATTTCACGGTCTCAAAAATATCATAAATGCGACATTTGGAGACCAAAAACATACTCTTTATTAAGATATAAAGTTTAAGAAAATGCACATTTCTACAAAACGAGTAAAAGAAGGAATATGTTGACGCACATTTTCCATAAATGCATTTAAGTTGCCAGGGACATGTAAAACCAATAAGAAACATTTCTGCCTATTCAGCAGTCATTTTTCAGCGAGCACAATCTTTTTAGACACCGAAAAAATTCACTCGAAAGCCAGCATCCTGAGGTAACTGAATTGGCATGGAATTATGTGGCAGGGTTATTAATAGTACATAATTGCTTAAGTAATCTTGTCGAGACAACAATACATTTCAGAATTTCGGTTACCATTTTATGAGGTGGCACGTCTACTGTGGTTGTACATGAGAAAGATTGCCTATCGGTTTTGTATTGCATTTTGGGCTTAAAGATGAATGTAATCAGAGTTTAGACCGTTCGCATCCAAAGAGACGCGCCTTTTTTAAAAAGATTCGTCATTCACGCTTTAACTAACCTGATTTACATGAACAGCAAATCTAATTTTCTAGGATGCAAAGGAGCTTCACATTAACTTTCCCCAATCTCAGTACCTTTTGCGCATTAAAAATGCACATAAATCAACAAGCATGGTACATTTGGTTTTCAACATGGATAATCGCCCTTATATATGGAACTGACGAGTTTTCAAATTTACTAAACCAAAAAACGTCTGTTCGGGGTAAAAGAAGCATTTGCAACTGCACAAAACTAACTTTTGAATTTTGATAAGCATATTTTATGTTGTTTGACCACTTAATTCACCTTTTAAACAATCGTTCCGATTTAACTTTTTCTGCCAGCTATAATCCTTTTTTTGTGCATGGAGCCTTTTTCTCTTTAAATACGTTTTTGGCTGAACTATCGAGGAATGGGCACTGACGCCGTGTTCTGACAAACGTTCAACCAGATCTAAACAAATTTACTCACAGCTGCTTGTTCTTCCTCCATCTTTTTCCGTGTTCGCTCTACATCTCGCATAAATAAAGAGAATCTGACATAAAACAGCCCACTCAAGTAATTATTTAATCATTGGCACTTGAAATCTTGAATTTTATGATAACTCAATGGTGACATTCTGTGGGATCTTGCTTTGGTAAAATGCAATAATATGTATTCAAAACGTTCTGGATGCATGCATTGTAAGGATACCGAAGATTTATTGTTTTCTGGATCGGCAAGGTGTTAGAATGTAGTTTTCTAACAAGGGCGGGAAAAAACTACAGACCGATTTGACACTGGCTGATAATTGAAATTCGAATTAGTTGGAAAAGTCGTATATGTCAGTTTCTGGGAATTCAAAATCCCTCCGTGGTCACCAAGTTTTGAGATACATATTTTTAGATAATTCTAGAAAATCAACTAAGGCACTAGCGAAAGCATATAATTACGAGCTGCACGTGTAGGCGGAACGAAGCCAAATGGAACCATTGATCAAAATGGCAAGAAAACTGAATCATCACCCAGTCAAAAGTATTTGTTGACTTAATTATCATAGCTGGAATGCATTAATCTTTGAAATATAAGGAGTCTTGTTTAAAAAGTACACAGAGTTTGGCATTAAACCGTTGCTTGGGCATAGACTTTCCGGGATTTGCGTTCTGTATATTTTATTATGCTAAATACATACAAATCGATAAGTCTACGTTCCCTTCCTACTTTACTTAAAGGGCAAAATTGCTCAAAATCGTTTGAACGTTGATAACTATGCTTTTAAATGCAGTATTTTTGTCTTTTATAGGTTAAGTTCGCATCAGTAGACAGTCGCGATGCGAATGAAGAAAATGTTCTATATTTAGCAAAAAAGGATAAATAACAAACATCTTCAATACGGACAACTACCCATTATCCGCAATGCTTTTTCCAAAACTAATAAAATACCGTATGGACAAATTAAAAGACGTAGGACAGACGCTGGCTTACTCTGAATCCAGACGACCTTCCTGTCACCTTACCTATTTTGCTTTTTATGATCATATCCCTCCACGGATTCCTCAGTGGAAACATCGTCCTTCATTACAAGTTGTCTTGTTCACAAAACCTACTATTTTTGTTCTATGTACTCAAAACAGACAACCAATTAAAAGTTTTTGAGTTGATTGTGACGTCGCCAGTATTTAAATTACAGCGACACTGAAAATGAAAGTTGATAGCTCCAGTCATATGAAAATACTGGTAGTTAAATTCCTTTACAATAGGTTTAAGTCTTGTTTTAGTAGAAGCAGCAGCTTGTGGCTTTGGAAGACCTGTATTAGAACCAACAAGTCCGCATCAATCGATGGAATTATCATTTGCCTTTGTTGTGTGTGCTATATGCAGAGGCAGGGTTCTGAGGCAGACGAAATAGCAGAAGGCGTGCGCAAATTCAACGGTGCCTCAGGTTGCTGATGCATTTGCTCAGCCAGCCTTTCGTGACTAGTAGGAATATTTCCTCAGATCACTTCTTCTCAGGAAAAGTAAAAATGTTGATCTCAATCTACAAATGCACAGCGAGCGGATCAAGTACAACGTTTTGATAAGTAGTGCATAGTAATTTATTTCGAGCAGTTTTGCGAGATTTTAAACGGAATATTGAGTGAATTTACCAAAATGCATGGAACAGGGATTAAGCTGACATTTGGGAGAACATTTCTGAGGAAACGTAGCACACTGAATAGTATAACGCAGTTAAAATAATTGAGACTACCAGACATCGATGAGATTCGTGGCACAGAAATCTGCGAGCTGGCGGAGCAACTCGGTCCTCTCAGGCCTGAGGGTTAATTTAGGAATGTCCAATCTCTTCACAGCCTCTAATGACATTCAAGTTAATATGGGCTCCTAGCCGCCCTGTCGTATTCTGATACATCTTGAGTGGAGACCGCGTCGTGTGCGAGACGCGTAGATGGTTTGTAGCCATTGCCGGCCGTCTCGTCTTTTTCTTGCTCCTCTTAAGATAGCATCTAAGAGGAAGCGGACTGCGTCAGACAGTGCGAGGTCTGATCATACATGGTCACTGATGCTGGGTCCACTTTGCTTGAGGTCGTCGCTTGCGACAGTCGTATAAGCCAAACTCAGCATTGTCTCGATCGTTTAGGCGTCAGATTTTAGCAGACATTCGTTTGCAAATATTCCCAACTGTTCTGTTTTAACTTCTAACAGGAGGTCAAATATAAGTCCTTAATGGCTTGAAATATGGTGAGTCTAAAAGCCGAGGCGCTATGATTGAGCTCTACTATGTATTAGGCTGATTCTTAAAGGTTATTTGATAAACGCAATTTTCCCGAACAAAATTTATCGCTTATCAAATGTTTGATGAGCTCCTGGCTGTTTTGGCTGTTCAGTGTGTAGGTTAAATGGTTAAGAAGTTCATCCAAGCAAGCGTCCACCAGATCAGTATAATGGATTACTTACTGGTAAAAATATTTCATGCAATTTTTACACTTGGGCTGTTAGCAGCTCCGCCTCCAATTCTTGGGTGGGTAAAGCACCATTTTAAGTGAAAAATTGCAAAATATCCTACAAAAATTTCACGGCGAAAATGAGAGGTTTATTAAATGTTAATTAACTCTGACCAAGACAATGATGTTGAGGTATGCGTATAAAAAACGTATCACAAATAGAAGCTCACAAAACGTTTTGTTTCTAAAACATTTGGACTGCATATCCACTGCGGAGCATGGGCCCTAAAAAAAAGTTTGTATTTGACCGACCTTCGCCAGGAGATCATAAAATGGACTAGTGCATAAGAAGTACAAAAGACAAAGAAGTTCATGCTTTTTACGAGCTGAATCAAAATGTTCTGTCTAAATGTCTCCAACGTCTCACTAAGCGGGGGAAAACTAAGTTTTATTCAGATAGATTAGCCTGGTTTGCGCTGTCTTTGATGTTTGCATAGCTTTTACATTTGCATTTTAGACAGGCTGTGCTCGTATCTGGTCCGTAAGAGTGGAATTCAGGATGAAAGGAGTGTTTACGCTTTTCCTGTGCATAGCGGAGGTATTTGTCACCTTATGCTGTTTCCTCGTCAAAACAGTCGTAATTTTATACATATGGGATGTGCACAATGCAAGCCACTGCTAAATATATGTTTTCTCAAGCAGACCTGTACCATCGACATCGCAAGCTCCCCCATCCACGTTCGGAGTGTTTCTTTACTTTACCCGACGTATTTGGCCTACCTACAACTGCAATAGTTGACACAATAGATCATTTGATCACGGCCCCTGATGCCAGATAGTTCAGTTTGGCTTGTGGTCTGGTCTACTTGGTTAAAAGCATAGAAAATGTTGGCCCAAGGTAGAAAATTAAGGAAGAAGTCCATAAATGGTGAAGTGCTCAAACTGACATATACCTAGATGACAATATTTGCCATTATACTAACAGCCTGATGGATGCACTGTAGAGCATGCAGGATAAAATAAGTGGTAAGAGGTTAGGTTGACGATTGACGCCTATTAGGAGCCGCAAGGACGATGGGGATGAGATTGTGCGTCCCAACATCAGTTTTGATCTTGCGGTTGTTGGGAACCGCGTGTACCCTCTAGGACCGCGATTTGCGTCCCAGTGATCGTAGATAGCGCCGTTTGCTTGGACATCGGGCTCCTCGGCGGTCCCTGTCATCTGCTGTTTATTGCGGTTTTTCCTGTGCCCCTTAGGTCAATATTACTTTCCATGATGTCAGCTGACTAAGGGGGACGGAGAAAGCCGCCGGCAGCATCGCCGTCTTCGTTGTCTGAAATTGTGATTTGTGCTTCAGTGAGGAGTACCTTGTCTGCCTTTACTCAGATGCCCCCGCGGTATTACTGTAGGCGCAGACTATGGGTGCGTCTTGATGTGTGACTGTCCTTTGGAACGCTTTCTTCACCTCGCCTGCTCGGCGTGAACTGCCAACTATCATGATATGGCGAGGCACTTTAATTTCTCTGTAGTCTTCACGTACAGTATTGAGGCAGACCTAACTTACGACTGACATAAAAGACACAAGTTATTGCGTGGCATTCACACAATCGTCCGTTAAATGAGAGCGACCTTTAAAGAAGAAGCTGTGCGTTTCTTGGTAGTGTTTTGTCACGAAAAGGTGCTGTTTCAACAGTTTGCTTGCGCAGAGGATAATTATTCTTCCGCTCTGTTTGCGGATTCATGCCGAGAATTTAGTAGGCGGTTGCGCAAAGTTTTGCAATTAAAAAGGCTGGAATAAAAAAAGTACGAGGAAACTGAAGCAGCCACTTTTAGGCTTAACTGCGATCAGTAACTTAAAAGATTGCATAAAAAGAACAGATCATAAAACCCAAACTTAGCAAGTTATCAACCAGTTAAGTCAACGCTATCAGTATCTGGTCTATCGAATGAAATGCTAAGTGACATTTCGAAAGTGTTTTTGATCAGAAAAGATCACTCAGTCGGGATTAAAATACTAATTATCATGCGCCACAAGCCTAAGATATTTTAGCAACACTAGAGTGTAAGTTTCCCACAAGCTTGGTTTTTTGTTAATACAATGCAAAATTTCTAATTTTTTTAGTGTGAATTTTTATTGGTAGTCACTGACTTCATGAATTTAAGTATGCTCTCAGAAAATAAGTTAGAAAAGTTAAAATATTAGTTACATGTTCCCCATGAAAGTTCATTCCCTTTACATCAACACCGAAAATAAGTGGTACATTTCCTAGTATTTGAACAAAATTTTTAAGCATTGTTTTTGCCGACGACCGCAACGAAATGCATTGAAAAAGCAATATCCTCTCGTGACTGCAATACTCTGTAAGAATGCTGCATCCTCAGTTATATTGTTTTCCAACCTAGGTAATATTTTCTAATAAAAAATACTTCATTTATTGGTCAGGCTTTCACGGGATAGGTCAGCTTTTGTAAACCTCCCCTTGTTTGGTTTAATAAACCAGTATTAAAGGGACGGATAAAGCAACCGAAAATGTCTGCTATAGTTAAATTGCAGATGGTTACCGCACACAATAATGTGGCTTTGTACTAAAGTCTATTTAAATTGTTGTGACATACCCCATTGATAGCGTTAAAAAGAGTTTTAACTTATACTTGAACGACACTTGCTACGGACAAATCCCTATTGCAAATAACAGGCGAAGGCTGCTGAGCGTCCAGTGTCCGTTAGGAGATGGGAACGAATTTAACCAGTCCCTTATAGTCCTACATTTATTTAAGACTTCAAAAATAGTCATGTCTTGCGGACGTTAAATTACGATAATAAAGTCAAGATGAGGCTTAAACTACCGTGAAGGCGAGAAAAATTCATAATTCAACGTCTCTTAATTATTATGTGTTATTATAAAAACTTAAGTGTCCTGCTGATATATGAATAAGTCGTCCGTCTAACACAACTCTAATAAAAGAGGCGTAATTCTTGAAATATCTTTACAATTAGCGTAGTATTTTAGAACCACGTCGAAATTACTTACAAAAACAACTTTCCATCCAAAACATTAACCCATGGAGCGGCCAAAATACAAAACACTGAGCTGATCCGTTTCCTTGGCATGTCAGAGAACTGTCTTCTAAAAGCGCTAATACGTTATAAATTTACCTAAATCAAAGTCCTACGTAGAACTATCCGAACTGAAAGTTTTCATTATGATCTTGTGCAAAAAAAATCCTTTTGTATAGGACCGAAATCTGTAACTGGAAATAATCGCTGACTATTATGAAAAATATTACGCATTTTATTTCCATCTACGGTGATCTTCTGCGCAAAACCAATTGAGGAAGAGGTTTGTGCGTATTTTGTAGCGAATATTTTGTAAGCTGACATAAACTTGAGAGCAAAAACTCTTACAAATTAGCTCCCGTCAAAAATTTTATAAAAATTTACGGGCGACAGTACGAACGTCTGTACGTTTGAAATAGCCTTTTTTCCAATGGTGTCGCACGAGGAAGAAGGTAGATGATAAGAGCCGGTGCGCTGTCCTTTACGACCCGATTTGAAATAGTCATATTATTCTATTCGCACTGAACCATTGTATGCCAAGGGACACATCCTCATTGCGACAAACAACAAAAACAAATAAAGTCAAAGAGGATAGGAAAGATTTAAAAGCATTCTATTTGCGAGTTGAATAATATCAAGACCAATAACATTTTCTGAAGAAAAACGTCGAAAACTCTAGGCGGGAAAATGTAATGACATGTTATTTCCTGTGGTGAGTTGCAAAAAACATGCATATCACATCGTCTTGCTTGTAAGCTCATAAAGTTTATATAAACAGTCCGATGTTATTACGGTTATCAATTAAAGTAAGGTAAATAAAAAGGCCAATTACTTCGGCCAAACATTTCGAAGTCCTAAAACGGCACACTAGAACCTCAAACGAATATCATAATGTAAGAGCTCTTTAATAATTAAATTTGCAGCATTATATATAGATACCCCAAGCATGTGGCGCGAAAACATGAGGCGGCATGCCGAATCCCTATTGCAGTGCACAAACGACCAACTGGCGGTCGCTACTGGATTTCCTGTTACCTTGAGGCAGCACCATTTAGTGATATCAACGAAAAGGCAGATGAGACTCCGCTAATTGAAATCTGTGTCACAGATGTTGAACAGTAGCAGCCCTTTTATTGCGTCTGGCATGCGTATGGGCAAAGGACTAAATGCAGAAGCACTAGCAGCAGCAGCAGCAGCAGCATCCATGATTATCCAGAACATACCGACGCAAACTGCAGGCCCCACACACTGCGCGTTTATCCGACAAAGATTGAATTTGGCGAACTTATGTCCTCTTAGTGTCTTTGCGACCGCACTTGGATGGTCAAGAAGCAAATAATCCCTCCTTTCATACCCGCGCTTGCCTTATGAATCATCCTCTTTCATACTAAATATAAAACAAACATAGGTGCAAAAAGTATTCTGTGAGGGCGAAACACTAAGTGGGAGTGTTCAGTCCATAAAAAAGGACGGACGAAAGTGTGCTATAGAGCGTCGCGTTGTCTCACCGAATCATCCCACCTGTTAAACTTCCCAAGGATCGTATTAGGCCACATTAACTGTCTATAGCGTTGCTCATAAAGGACAACCGGCAGCGATTGAAGAGTGACGAGTATCGGCAAAATACTATTAGTCATTTAGCAATTTTTATAATAACGTCTCCGTCAAGATAAGGTGTCAAAATAAATCCGCGCATGCATTACAGCAGAATTAAATTGGAGCGGCCTTGAAAAGGCACACGTAAACGCATTAATATAAGCCAGTCTTCAAAAGACTTCAGTTACTATCCAAGAAGTTCCCGACGTCGACCTATACATGCGTAGCTTTGAACGTAAATAACCTACCACCGTTTTAATCAAAGTAATAGTCCCCAAGTCTAAAATAATATGAAGATTCAATTGGAATATCATAAGTTAGAATCGCCTAGTGCGAAACTATTTAAACATACTGGTAAATCAATCATGGCAGAGCAAATGTTAGACTAATGCGACTTTATGAGTTTGCATAAAGCTCGCTGTACTCAGGAAAGACAGGCGATTCATAAGTGTGGCTGCCCAATGTACGCCTAGCGACTAATTAGGCAAATTTACAAAAAATGCTTGGAGACGACAGAAAAGGAGCAGTGAAGCCGAAAATGTTGGCGGGGGCCGATTTTAAGCAATATGCTATGCGAATAATAGATAATCAATTCCGAAGTACTCAAGTTAATTCGTTTTGGATAAAAACGCAAGAGTGAAGAAGAAGGATAGTCGAGCACCGGAGTGTTTTGTTTTCTGCTCTGGGCAATCGAACTCGTGCAAGGCTTCATCGTCATAGATAGAAGCAGCGCCAGAACAAGCGACATTTGTACGGTGTGCAAGCCAATCATCGACCGACGGCGCAAGACTGGAGGTGACTGCGTAGGGCTTCGGGCGACACAAGCTGAAGACCAGCCGCTAGAACGTCTGCAAAACCGCTTCGGCAATTAATCCAGACAGAGGCGAGCCCATCGACGTCTAATGCGCGCCAAAAACTTCAGTCGACTTCACTGTTCAGTCTGAATCCCTGAAAAGGAAACGAAGTCGCTGGTACAGCCACTTTGACAGCCCAAAGGTTGGGGTACCGCGTAAGGAGACGATGGGGCGTTGAGGCATCCTCGGCTTGTGGAGCTTTGGCAGACCGTTGAAGCGCGCCATTGCGGCATCACTGGCTTTTGTATCCAGCGCTTTCCTTCAAGTAAGACCGCCCGCCTTCCTCACGTTGCCAATCATCTTGATTATGCTGTTAACGACCTTTTTGAACTCGTTGACAGTCGATGACGCATAAACTTCCTTGTCCATCAAGAGGTTGCCTAGTTTTGTGCAGTACCCAGGCTTATCCATGACGACAGTCGAGCGTCCCTTGTCGGCGGGCGGGATAACGACATACTCTAGTTTTAGTATGTTGGGAAGTTCTCGATCTTCTGCCTTAGAAATCATCATATGGCGTTTATGTTGGAGAAGTAAAATCGACACTTGTTGTCGAATAGCGTTTTTGCCCTCCTCGCCTGTCACCCACTTCTGGAGCGCCAATTCGTAGGATGCAATTAAGTTGTTTGGTCTATCACCTCTTTTGCTGAACTTCGCGTCATGGGATAGAGCCGCTAGTTGTTGCTGAGTGAAACGATGGGGGGACAAGTTGTGAACAAAGACGCCGTCAGAGGAGGGCTGCTTTGGCGGACTTATTTTTTAAAGTTTCCAGACAACTGGTTATCACGCAATTGGCGGTGACGCCGTGCACTGTCGAGAATTGCCGCTCTGAGGATTCCCAGCTCGTGTGTCATAAAGATCGACTGGCAAGTTGATAATTACTGCTCAATCATCTGGCGGTATTTGTGAATGCGAGCGTGACAGTCTCGCAGCAGCACCCTGATCATTTTCTTTTTGAAGTCTGCCATCGTCCGTTGGCAAAGGTCAGAGTTTACAGGCGGTCTATATCTAAGGCACTTTGGTAGGACGTTCCTATTAAGGCAATTGTGCAGGAATTTCAGCTGAAAGTATGTAAAGGACTTTTTTTTGCAAAGGTCTCCCATCTGCGTGCTGAGCGGAGTGCTGGGCGACCATAGAGTAAATCGACGCATTGTCTTCTTCGGAGGATTAAGATCGCGACACAATATCTTGACCTCGAATTTTACCCATATATATAGATACAATAAACATTCAGATAACGTATGCTTCAAGGCATCAACTATGCGAGCGACTGGATAAAAATACTCAAGAAAACGACAGCCTGGTAACGCAGAGGTTTCAACCTTAAGCGATCAGCAGGAACTATGAGTATTTTGACCTACAGTGTTTGATTCCCTGCTGTTTGAAATCAAGTCTAAACTTTCAAAAGTTGTGCGGGCACTGTTGTTGCCTGTGGCTCCTGAAAATCTCAATATATAATATTTAATTGGGTCGCAAGCTTAGCAACTACCGTCTAAATTAGTATGCTGATTTGTTGGACAAGTGGTCTTGTCGCCTGATTGATGTATGACATTGTACAGACGTCGCCAGCTCACGCAGCGATTTACGAATGAAACTACCTCAATGCGATTCACAATGAAATTTAGATTGCGATTGCCCGACGTTTTGTTTTTACATAAATGGTTTGACAGCTCTTTTAAACAGGGCCAAGCAGAACTAGCACTTGGAAATCTTTGTATACTAAGAATAAAGAGAGACTGTTTTGGAAAGTCATAGAATCGGTTTGCCGAAACCCTAAGAGCACCAGAAAGAAATAAAAATTTAACATGCTTCGTAATGACCTAGGAGGTTATTTTTACTCTTCATACAAGCAATTCACGAAACGTTCCTAGGTGATAAAACAAGCGATGAATAATAGTCAAGCTCTTATTATTCTTTTGTATGTTTTAACAGCGTGCTTTGAGGTGTTCGCACAGCACCTCATTGCCAGTATTACAAAAATTTTGGATTTTCGAATGCAGTGGTTTATTTAAAACCCTAAAAAATGGGTGGCTCAAGGACAAAGAATGGCGATCAATATGAAACACTACGTGTGTTCTTTATGCAAAGGACAAAATAAATCCAACTAACTTGTCTGCTATATCATTCAGTTTCAACTTTCTTTTCCTTCACTGTTAAAATTATTTTCAGTGACTTCTCGACAGCTGCCCACACTTGCCAAAAGCGGAGGAATTTTTCTCCTTCAAAGTATCCTTGAAGATTTTTGCTTTTTAAAGATAGAAAACTGACAGTAACAACTGTCTTTCAGACGAGATCTCATATAATACTAATTGCAGAAGCTTTACGGCATGGAACTAATGCTCATAAAACTCCATCCTGAGGTGTGTATTTTTGCGAAAAATGCTCGATTATGACCGCTGTCATAGTGTCAGGATGCCTTGTTCAATAATTGATTTTGGTCATTCCAGCCCGTGTTTAAGGGCTGTTGCTGTAAATAGAAACGGTTATAGTAGTATCCCTTGGAAATCTATCGATAACAACAGAAAGTATGTAGGCTAAGGAGCTTCATACCATGCTTTACGCTCCTAAACAACTAAAGCACAAACAAACTGTCGTATTTTGTCTACGGACTCTAGAATTTAAGATCCGACAGCTTTAAAAAACAAATTTTTTTTTGTTTCCTGACATTATTTGTTGCCCACTTCTGAATAATTCAAAGCAATTACGTTGTTTATGTCTAGCCGAATTAATTCCAAAAACGACTATTAAAAAGAATTAAGTAGACCTTATAAATAAATAGTTAATGTGGTCGAAATAGAGACGTAGAGTGCAATTATCCGAGTCACATATGATCATAAACACATTAAGATAACTGCGTGTGCTTGCCGGCATATTATGCAGAAAGCTCATCGGCTGCAGTGTTCCTTTTTAATATCAACTGAAACACATAGTTTGAAAACCAGCGGAGGAAGGCATGGACTATATTGTCGTGTTCAAGTTGACTCCATATATTTCGTTTTATCTGTGAAAGCCGACCAGGTTAAATGGTTCGCTCTATATTTTAATAGGCAAACTATCGGCAATCGCCGTTCTAAGATCTCAATATAGTCAAAAACCTGTCTTTCGAAGAGCGTTGGACTGAAGAGAAATGTGTATATCTAATATGCTGGAAAGTGTAATTTACGAATATATTGTACCTGAGCGTATTTCTGCTATAGTCTGACGTAGTGCAGGGGCGCAGTGTACAGGCATACTGATATGACGACTGACTTACCATAGGGGAGTACAACGCCGTCAAAAGATGTATGGCACCAAAGTTTGTGGCATATCATTTTCCAAATTTGAGAAACCTGTCCTATTTAATCTGTTCGTAAATTTGTTTCTACAAATTATAATGCCTGGAAAAGAATTCTCCGTTAGAGAATTGTCAGAAAATTAGTATGACGATAACATGTGTTTCGGAGAATGCTCGATAAAATTTGCTAGATCAGGGCCGGCAGGCTTTATCGGGAATGTGCTGTGGGGTGGGGCAGCACGCCAAGTACATGCCTACGCCGCGCCAGTGGGGACCCGAGTCGTCCTTTCTTATTCTTGTTTTGGTCACTGTGCAATGTGGACCTGAGGGTGTGGTGGTGTGCCTAGGTGCGGATTTCATCTGCAGTCTCTCTCGCCTCAGGTCTGCTTGACTATGCCATGACACCGGGCCCAGGTGGGGGAGGAGGAGAGTGCGGCAAACGCAGCATGAGTCAACCTTCATGATAAATGAGTTCACGCGCAAGTCACCGTCCCTGCACTGATCCTGCGGCGGAGCATATGGTGGCACCGTCGGCAACGACAGCCGAACTGTCAATCAGTAAATTGGTAGTCTCCTGCTAAGATATTCTTTGATACTATGATGGACAGCCAGTATTGCAATGGTAATGATAGTGCGTGTACATGTTAATTTTCGAGGGTTTTACTAACTGCCTGGAGTTGTAGGATACTATTGTAACTACAGTTCGGGGAAAAACTTCAATTGCAGGGTTATGTAATCTCTATTTTCACTGAGAATTGAAGTTTTCCAATGCTGATGAATTAATTTACTTTCTGTTTAAACCATCCAGAATGCTGAAACGTTCCTTCCAAAGATCTTACTGTGCTTTATTATTGGAGTAAAAGGCCTTAGATAAGTCGCCGTAATCCGTTCCCTCCACCGTGACCTAATTGTAACTTAATTGCAGGCAGGTACGAAGTGATCAATAAACATAAATATCAAATTGCTATTTAGCAAACTGCCTCTGACCCTAAACTTGGTAAGCCAAGATAACATGATGCACCATACTGACGGCGTATGTGCAAGCTGAAGCCGTAAATCTTAATTCCGGCTGATTTACTTGAAGTTGCTAACTAGATTCTCAAGAGCTTGGAAAGCAGCAAGCCCAGGTATGTAAAAAATCCGTCCAAAAATGCATGATGCAGGCTGTTGTAAACAGTACCCTGTAGTCCTATTGGCAGACTTAGTTTAATTATCTTGAAGCTGGAAAGTAGGCCTTAAATTCTGATTACTTGCTTAGTCCCAAGAGCACCGTTTCTGATTTTTAATAAGATTTTTGAAGACCATTGTTTTCAAAAAACTATATCCGCCTTAAATTAGCAAAATGAAGCTTCAGTGTTGATGAAAACATTTGTGCTTGTAGGAGGAACTTAGGCGAGTTTGCTTTCATTGCGTCAAAGGAATAATTTTAAGATGCTTAGAAAAAGACTTTAGATAAAGCGCGTGTCTTTTTACAAATCACTTTCGTTTAAACTTTAAAACTACCAACAGCAAAACTATATATGCATACGATCAGTTTGAAGCTCGTAATCGGGGAATTTGGAATATTATTCAACCTACAAAGTTAACGCTAATATCGTTTTGCATCCAAATTATTACACGAGCATTGGTTAAGAAATTTGTTAAGAAATTTTTGCACGTTACCAGTCCAATGAAACAACTATCCAGACGAGGTCATTTATTTAAGCTCAGCAAGTTCCTTGGATAATATTTTGATTTCCATCGGGAAAGTAAATATCCCATAATTGCAGGTCTAGACCAGTATGATGGAAACAACGCAGAGTTGTTTTTCAACAGTAATTGATGTTTACGGTAGAACGGTTACAAATT
>CACRXP010000780.1:138250-171606 GCA_902702965.1 Spirometra erinaceieuropaei
AGTTGGTAGCCAGGACCCATATTACAAGTGGCGGGGGGTTGCTTACTAAGGCTATTTTGTGGGGCTCCATAATGACATCTGATCCATTTGGGTTACGTTTTACGCTTGAGGTTACGATTAAGGAGTCGGTTAATGGTTTTGGATTTTCGGGTTAGGGTTATGCCTTTAGGCTTAGGTTTTCGGGTTACGGTTAGGATTTAGGCGTACAATTAGGTTTCAGTATTACGGTACGATTTTCAGTTACGGCTATGTCTAAGGGCTACGTTTACGGTTTCGGTTAGTGTTGGGGTTGCCGTTGCGGTTAACGCTTAAGGTTGAGGTTAAGGTTATGGTTAAGATTAGGATTAGGGTTAAGGTCGCCGTTCGCTTCCCCCTTGCGATCTAGCCGGAAATTTTAATAACGTGACCGATTATATAGACCAAGATTTAAATAGAATAGTTGAGATATTCAAGACCTTGCAAAAAATTTAGTTAAACTTACGTGAATAGGCTTACGAATCATTGAAATAAGTCACGATGAAAGCTTAGCCTCCTGCTCTTGGAACATTAGAACATTCTTTATCCAAGGAAAAGTAAAAAGCCTAAATAATGATCATGGGAAAAACATATTTCTGAAAACCATGACTAGAGCAACGCATGTCTCACCCACTTGTCAGCTTTTGCGATGATCTCGGCCTCATGAAACTTAAAAATATAGTCGGGTTCCGTGGAATGACCTATTACCGGAGAGCTAGCGTCTTTCCTCCTCACCGCTGCCGCGTGCTCAGACGTGCGCGTCCGGAGTAACCTCCCAGTTTCTCCGAAGTAGTTGCCCTGTCCGCAACTGCATAAGATAAAGTAAACGACTCCACCCGTTTCCGGCCGTAGCAGCGCGTCGTTCGGCCTCATGGCTTCGCGCCTGATGGTTGCTTCCGGCATGTGTGCAACCCCAAGTCCAAGCGGATTGAGAAGGCGGCTGATGGCTTCCGAGGCGTTCCTCACGTACAGAAGCGTTCGCCAAAATGAAGGACCGATTAGGCTTGGTTTCTGGTGTTGTTTGCGTGCGCATGATTGACGAATCTGCGTGGGTAGCTGTTCGATTTCAGTACCCGTCAAAAATAATCCTAGTGCAAACAAATCCGGAAAATTTAGTAAGTAAGAACGCAGAAAGCCCGAACGTCCCCTCATAGGTTTGTAAGCATTCTTTTCTCAGCATTTTGACAGTATTGAACAACAACGTCCACCGTTTGCATCACCAAGTGAGTGATATGCGTCTGGATTAGTTTATGGTGAGTCAGACTTGCTTAATATCTACCGATCTCACCCTCATTCACCTACAGTGCTTGACCTATCTCATGAAATGTTGGCTGAAATTCTGAAATGCGTTTTCGATTAGGAAGGATTACTTGGTCGCGGTTGTGATAATGATTATCATAAGACATACTCTTATAACATTTTGGACTTGGCAGGATGTCGGCTTTTAAATGCACTCCTTTTCAATCTCCTGTAGAAAGCGTGCTTGTTAAAAATGACTAATTAAGTAGCATGCATTTTTCCCATTGATTTTCGATGGTCTTGCAAATTCAAATATATTTTATAGAAACCACAAACAAAATATGCATTGTTTTATTCAATCATTAGAGAATCACGTCTTCTTTATATTTTATACTTAAGGAAGGAGTATATTTATGTTTTAAAAAAGTTTTCTAATTGCCGAAAAATTTGGAGCCTGATCATTCGTTGCATTAGCGCTTACTGATTTCACTCTACAAGGTGCACGCGTTCCGCGTAAAGAAAATCCAATATTTTTCTATATCATTAAATAGATATCATACAGGGTCCATAAAATTTTGCAATGGATGCGGACCATGTTGTACATTTCATTAGGAGCAGTGGTAAACGGCCAGGTACGATGCTATGCGAATGGATATATCGCGGTCTTAAAAAGTCTCATAATTATAAACTTTTCAAAAACTAATTATGCTCCTTCCTTAGGTATAAAATATAAAAAAACATGATTTTCTATTGATTGACTAAAACAATGCATATTTTTGTTTGTGGTTTCTATACAATATATTTGAATTTCAAAGACCATCGAAAATCAATGGGAAAATGCATGCTACATAAGTAGTCATTTTTTACCGAGCACGCTTTCTACAGGAGATTGAAAAGGAGTGTATTTAAAAGCCGACATCCTGCCAAGTCCAAAATGTTATAAGAGTATGTCTTATGATAATCATTATCATAACCGCGACCAAGTAATCCTTCCTAATCGAAAACGCATTTCAGAATTTCAGCCAACATTTCATGAGATAGGTCACGCACTCTACCTGGCTCATATGACAAGATGGTATCAAGACGATCACCAGGTCGGTCGAAGTGACCGACAAAGTTAAACACCCAGCCTACGCCTCTCACACGAAACTTTGGAGCTCACATGGACGATAATACCGCAAACGCCACCTACGACAGAAGCCAGTAATCCGCAGTCCTGGGGAGAACCGACTTATTTCTTCAAATGGTAATCGCCTGTGCCAGAACTATTAACACATAGTGGTGGATTCAAACGAGTCAGATATATCGAAGTGAGAAGTACGCTGATTTTCCGTCGATCTACATTCCTCGATGTCTGCTTCAGTCCCCCTACCCTCTCCTATGCACCAGCCGACACTTTTAGCCTAACAACTACCTGATAATGGCATTGAACGCGGTGGCCGACAGAGCAAGGTAACCCGTCTACGTGTGCTCTAGACAACATAACCAATACTTCATATACCATGACACATTTAGAGCACAATCTCCACTTATATGATGGGTGTAACTCCTAAAATGTGTCGTTTTGATCGTCAAACAAGCAACAGTAAAGCACACCGCATGCTTCGGCAGACCGATATATGATTGTTACGAGGTGCGGTGCGTGGTTTGCAGGGAGGAAGTACAGTAGATGTGCTTACTCATGAAATGTCAACCAAAATTTCGAAATGCTTTCTCGTTTCAAAAAGATAAATTAAGTAGTATTGCAAAAAATGACTACTTAAGTAGTATGCAATTTTCTCATTGACTTTCGATGCCCTTGAAAATTCAATTATATTTCATGGAAAACATGCATAAAAATATTCATTCTTTTACTTATTCGGTAGAAAATCACGTCTTCTTCCAATTTCATACTCAAACGAGGAATATAATTCGGTTTTAAAAAAACTTTTCTAATTCCCGAATAATTTTGAACCCGACCTGCTGTTACACTTGCATCCAGGGTTTCAAAGCTACAAGCTGTATATTTTCCGTGTACGGAAAACCATGCATTTCTCTACGGTGTTAAGAGAAGACTATATGAGGTTCATACAATTAGCAGTGTATTTGAGCAATATTGTTAACTTTAAAAGCCACATCTGTAAATGCAGATACATGACGTTTCATGAACGGCCATTTAACGGTATTAAAAAATCTCACAGTTAGAAAATTTTTTAAAACCGAATTATACTCTTCTTCTGAGTTTGAAATTGGAAGGAGACGTGATTTTCTACCGAATAAGTAAAAGAATGGATATTTTTTTCATGTTTTCCATGCAACATTATTGAATTTTCAAGGGCATCGAAAATTAATGAGAAAATTGCATACTACATAAGTAGTCATTTTTTGCATAGTATAGATCTTGCATGCAGCCGAAAATAAGTTCTTTCGAAAGGCGACACTCTGAGGTAAGTGGATCATTATAGATTTATGCTGCATCATGGTTAGTTTTACAACACTGCTTAATTTATCTTTTCGAAACGAGAACGCATTTCGAAATTTTAGTTGACGTTTCGCGAGTTAGCACATCTACTGCATGTGGCCTGGTGATTTGTGGATAGGTGGGATGAGATTTCTCGATGAGGTCCGCAGTATGTTTCAATCGCGTATTTACATAGCCGAACAAGTCCATACAGTAATTGAATGTCCTTTGCTGGACTTGGCCGATGAGGTAGGCGCGACGGACATTGGTCTGCGTGTCCCACTGCGATGATTGCGTAGATGACCGACAAAGACAATGTCCAACCCGAAGGTGCGATCTCAATGAGAAGACGTCACGACCAAGGTCTGATGGCTAGTGGTTTACAAGATGATAGGACGAGGCTAATGTTTGGGTAGCGGGGATATTTTGCGAAAAATGGGATGAGCTGGTCAGGTTGAAATTGCCTAGATCTGGAAACGTTCAACGAGGCCGATCCGCATCCGAAATATCCGTTGGTAATGTGGATATAATGACAGGGGTTTGGTGCTCGCATCATTTGTCCGTAGCACTTGTGGATGAATATCTTTCCTTGCCCTGGCAACTGCTGTTCGATCAGCTTCGAAAATGGCTGCTGCATTGAGTCACCTCAACTGACTTTGAGTAAAATCTATCTCAGGTCTCCGGGATAATAACACATACTGGCTGACGTACGACATGACGTTTGTTGTTGGAAATTTAGATGATTGGTCCGTAGTATCCCAGCAGTTGGCAATGTGCTCACCAACATAATGTCTTCCTGAAAATGTACTTTTACATTTCAGAATACTTCCCACTCTACGCTGACATAATTTTGTCAGAAACAAACAATTTTAGTAACTGCCCTAATAGACACATGTGCGTGAGAGGGCTTTCTAGCACAGACTATTAATTTAATCAAGAGAGGTGTTGAAAACCGAGTGGAGCCGAGGCAAAATCGCTTTGTCACTTCGGATAATTAAAGGTAATCGAGATTATAGTACTCACGCCATTTCTGCAAACGACTGAATTGTACTTTTTCACCATTAAGATTTTACTTTATGCAATTTTAGCCCTAGGGGAATTAATTACGCCAACAGGCTTGCGGAAGTTTCCATTAGAAACAGCAAATGTACGCATTATTATGTGGGCAGTTTATCTTTTGAGCACATAATGAGACATTTCGTACTGTCTAGTTTCAGCTAATATGCAATTTGCAAATTGAACGGGCATAATGTAAATCAGATGATAACTACTGATTTATTTCTGTAGAAGTCATGGAACAGACAATAAGTAAACAAAAGGAAAGAAAATGCCTCTAACGTAAGGAAAAATGCCAATTTTCTTTGAGACTGGAAAATTAGCTTAAGTAAGCACGGAAGCGCCTAAGTGGAAAGGCGTTCCGGATTTCTCTTCTCCTTAACTTTCGAGAAAACAAGATACGCAAATTTATTCACAGAATACCTCGATAAGTTGCTTTCTACATAGACAACCTATTTGTTACGTTTTGCCGCTTAATAAGCTGCGTACACATCATAGGTATTAGTTGCGGGCGTATGTTCCCTCACGGGGATTATGGTTCAGTGTTTTGTGGATTTAAAGATAATACTCAGACTGTGCTGTGCATAAACAGAACGTAAACAACTGACTGCCGGAAAAAGTCTGCGAGAAACTGTTTTATATTACGAATACAAACAAAACTAACTTTTACTCAGCTGATTTACAACACTGAAACTCCCATTTATTCAATGGCGTTTCAAAGGGGCTCTGAAGCTCAGCAGGCTTCGTAGTTGACAGGAAGCAAACAATAATTTCACTGAAGTGATTCTTGATAAGTACAGGCGATAGGCCTGCGACTGCAGCTGCAATTCAAATTCCAATTAGGTCCTTGATAACCGACGCTTTTTCAAACTGTTTAATGATATTCTGCATGTCTGTGGTGTCGCCATTCATGGAATTGGACAAGAACATTTGCATCTTGGGAAAACGCATCTAGGGAAGCGGAAAGACAATTACGCGGCATTTAATACATCTACGAAAACAGACTGATCGTCGCAACCAGTAATGCCCACCGTGTGCTCCAAAGCAAGGCGAGGCAGGCGCGGTGACTTGGACATGAACAAGTTTATAATGTGAGTGGACTTGCGCAGCATCTATCGCACTCTCTCCTCCTTCCCCACCTGAGCTCGGTGTTAAGCTATAGTCAAGAGGGACGGAGGTGGGAGAAGGCGCAGGTGGTTAGCACTGCAAAAACCCGTACTTAGGCGTGCTACCACACCCTCTGGTCCACAACAAACACTTGACCAAGGTTATAACCAACGACAGCACCACAACGAGTCAGAATGACGAGGATGGCCGGGAAATCATGCACACGACCTGCATACCTAATAAGAGCGCAGGCTAATCCCCCGGCAGAGAATCTGAGGCTAGAGAACTGCCAACGTACTCCAGGATTCGAGGGCCATGGTTTGCTGATCATACCATAGAAAACACCTATACTCCCTGAATCTAATACATTTGTTAACGCCTTTAAACGCGTATAAAACATCAGGCAGCCGGTGATCTGTCATACTGTATATTGAGCGAGTCCCTGAAAGTACTTGCCGCCAGGATTACCTGAAAGAAATCTCTAGACGGTATTGTCCTTAAGCTCTTTTAATTGTTCAGTTATTTAGGTAGACAATCAATGTGCACTGTGGAAGTTTACCTACTTGGCACTAGTATTTAACTATTCCCGTTTTCTTGAAAATTGTTATTTCCTTTCTTGTATAGTATCAATTTCAACAGTTCTGCCTTCTCAGGCAACTGGAGTCCTTCTCTTTTAACTGTTTGGGTATGACGTAGTCTAATAGCCCCACCTGGTTGACACAATACTGTTGTGGTTAGGGTTTGGGGACAGAGTTAGGGGTTATGGTTAATAGTTATGGCGAGGGGTTAGGCGTTATGGTTAGGGGCTAGGGTTAAGGGTTAGGATTAGGGGTTAGGGTTAAAGGTTAGAGTTTATAGTTAGGTGTTAGGATTAAGGGTTTGCGCAACTATTTCTCAACCTTTGAAAGTACAACCGTGCACTCTCAATAGCTTTTCTTTTGCATACAGCTACCTGATCTCGTCGCCTATGCGTTCTCCGGCTCTATCTGTAAAAACACTATTACCACCGGTCCCGTATTAAGAGGTAACTGGGGTTTTTTTTACTTCAGGTAGGGCTCCAGAACCACATACGACTACCGTTTGTTTTGTTCTTTGCCTTTGCTCGGCCTTCGGACTGATTAAAAGTGCCTTGAGATTTGCGTTTAATTCACGAATTGTGTTTCCTTGTCTGTTTTAATTAAAAACGAATTGTTGAGATTGCGGTAGTTTCAATCGATTGCACATGTCTCCTCATTTCACTGTCTTGAATCTAGGAAACTAAAGGCTTATTTCATGTTCAAATGCCGCTTATGCTGAAGCATTGTCCAATGTGCCGGCGGTTCTTAACATACATGTGCTGAATACAATCCCACACTTATCAGAGGCATATCGAAAAGGTCAGAAAGAGTATTTTCAATGAGATAATGTAATACTTTTATTGCTAAAACAAGGATATTTTTGTTTTTCAAAGGCCACATAGGTTTGTGTCTCCGACAATTTTATGATGTCGTTGTATCCTAACCAGTCCTTGCAAGCTCCAGCACACTCGTTGATCAGTTTGCCGCTTTTGAAATGTTGTTGGTGTGAATAAGTCTGTGCAAAACTCAAATAATTCAGTCAAATAAAACCAACCCTATAAAGTCTTTGCTCTAATGAAACATCTAACCGCAAACGGGATAGGCTACAATACAAAAAAGGCCCTATAAACTTGTCATTTTGCTTATTCTGCGTCCGGAAAACTTGTAAAGGACAAGTGGCTTGATGAACGAGAAAATATTATTGAAAAACATCTTGATGCTGTGAACGGTTTTTGGAGTTCGTTTATTGTTATTGTCCACGGAGTTCTGTCTAGGCTCTATGCAAAGCAACCCTATCCAGCTGGATTTGTTCTCCTGTTCATCGGTTTGCCGACTAACATTCTACTTTAAAATTCAACGTATTAATTAAAATAAGGATGTTGTCATTTTTAAACTCGCATCGCAAATACTGTGAAAAAGTCGTCAAAAGATCAAAGCATTGTACCTGTACACTGTTATGGTCTAAAACGTCATTGGTCAAACAAAACGTTTTTACCCAGATGTCATTCTTAGCAAACAGTCACAGTTAACAAATAACTAAAAGGATTGGTTTTTCTGCAATATCCCGCAAAGAGAATGGCTGATGAGACTGCCCTCACTATGAAAATGTGACCATCACATAGCCGAAAACTGTGCACTTAATAATTTTGTTGTAAAAGACGTGCATTGAGAGATCACTTTGTAAATAACAGGCTCATTTTCCAGTTTAGGTGCAAGCTTTACATTGCATAGCATAACACTCATCTACGTTGGATTATTTTGAAACATTTTGGCATTCCGTATGTTATTATTATACCCACGAATTGTCGTTTAAAAGCACTAAACAATTTAAAAACTCAGGCCAGACACTTGAACGAAAATTCCACTATGGGGGCGTCTGATAGTATTCAAAGTAAATTAAATGTCAGTGCGCTTGTCCAAACCCTTCGTAGGAATGATGTATCTTCTCAACGGTATTCCCTTAATATGGTTGCTGAACAGAAGGCAAGTAAAATGTCCTTTGATGGAGAAGCATAAATGAATTACACCTGCGTGTTAGTTTACATAACACTTGGGCGGTTTCGGTAAAGCATTTGAATACGATTAACTGTCGGCTGGAAAGAGACCGGCAAAGTGACATACTTGGTGACATGAAATAATTATTTTGGGAGCGCCGCTGTCAGCCGGTTAAACAAGACTTAACCTAATGTGAACTTTAGCTGCAACTTGACATAAATTCGTACTTTCAGGTGTTCCGATATACAGACTGAAAATAGCTGTCTGATAAACCGCTAAATTTTATCGGCTTGCCTACCGTAGTCGTTTCAAGATGGTTTTTAAATACCACTTATTTTTTCAAACACCGAGGTGTTCGCAGCACACAAACGTCACGCAAAGTTTTGCTTCCTCATTCGAAAGGACGTGGCCTCCAAACACCCTTTAGTCTTCTCGAGTACGTTTTATACGAGAGCAGGCTTTGAAAACTCAAATTAGGTCTTTTCTCAGTGTAATATTAAAAACATTTGAAAGATGAACGACTTGTTTTGGATAAAACATATGACGTGCTTATTCAGTGGAATCGCTAAATCAGATAGCAAAGTGTAATTCATAATCCAAGGTAAGACACTCTTAACATTAGGTACAAGTAGAAAAATAACTATTGATATCATACGCTGGCTAAAATTAAAATCCAATCTTGTTTGGACTGAGTGGCCTCCGTTACGCGCTTAGTTACTTCCACCAAATGCGTGCTCTGCTTATTCACGGACGATGGGGTTTCGGGCCGGTGACTAGAATGTGGCCAATAACTACTTTTCGATTTTATCGTGGATGTCGGTACTTTGATGAGAGCCGAACTGTTGCTTTTATTTGCATGCCATTAGTAAATGGGTTTTGGCAAACAGATAACAGCGCGCGCGGCCATTATACTTTCGTTGAAGTTTTTTAATTCAAACTCAAAATCAACACATAAAACTTTTATGGATTTCAACGATTCCGCAATTACTTTTTTCAGCCTTATCTTCAAAATATTCAATTTTTCCCCCAACGAGTAATTGCAGCGCACTAAATGTTTATTTGCGAAAACGGATGGCCGCGTTTTGCAGTATCACATAATGTACTGAAGATGTCGGGTCTTTTATAGATTAGTTTTTGTTAGGTAGGAACAGGCTCAATTGAAAAAAAATGAAATCGCCTTACGCTAGCAACTCTCAACAACGTAGCTGGCGGCCTATCAATCCCGAGGACCTCCGATTCTTGCCGTTCCGTGTAATTAGTATTGACATTTAGCCATGTACTAGATTAGCTGGCCTATGTCATAAAACTTCAACAGAAATTCTAAAATGTGCGATCGATTTGAAAGGAGTCCTTACGGTAGTTTGGCTAACTCATGAAATGTCAGCCAAAATTTCGAAATGCGTTCCTGTATCAAAAATATTAATTAGGTAGGGTTTAAAATCTTACTATCATGCAGAATAATCCTATAATAATCAAGTTAACAGGAGATTTGATCCCTTTTGTTAACTTTAAAAGACACATTGGTGAATGCAGAGACACGACGATTTATGAACGGCCATTTCACGTTATTTACGAGTCCTACAATTAGAAACTTTTATAAAACCGAATTATCTTCCTCCTTCAAGCATAAAATTAGAAGAAGGCTTATTTACTTACCGAATAAGCAAAAGGATGAATATTATTATGCATGTTGTCCATAAACTATAATCGAATTTTTAAGGGCATCGAAAATCAATGGGAAAATGCATGCTTCATCAGTAGTCATTTTTGATAGAACATAGTCTTTGCATACAGATGAACGGAAGTGCACTCAAAAGTCTACACCTTGAGGTAACTGGATTATTGTAGAATTATGCTGCATGAGGATTAGTTATATAAATCTACTTATATAATCTTTTCGAAACGGGAACGAGTTTCGAAACTTCGGTTGACATTTTATGAGTTAGTCCGCCTACTGTAGGTAATACCGCAATGCTGATTAGCCTGCAGCATAAGCACAGAATATTTTAACTGCGTCACAATGCCAGTTCTGAATACGTATTTCCTGAGGTGTGCAAAATTTTCATTCGCTATGCTAATAAATGCCCATTACGTAGTTTTAAACTAATTCGCGATGTCTTTGTCAGTCAAACATATTTTAGAAAAGATGCACAAAATATGTTTTTTGAAACTCTTTTGGTAGCGAATTCTGTTTTTTCCAGAATGCTATACTTAAAGGAGGTGTGTTTTTATTTTTCCATAAGGGAGTTGTTTTTAATTTTGTAATTGTTTTTAACTCGAACTGTGACTGTGCTCGCGTTTAGGGTTTTTGGAGAACATATTGTATGCTCTCCGTATGACTGGATTCATACATCGCCTTGCGCTTTTTAAGAGATGCCATATAGGTCATAAATACTTTTTAAATGGATGTAAAGTGTGTCGTCTATTTCAATAATATCAATAATAAACTAGCAGTTGAGCGCTTTATAAATGAACATTTCGCAGTCGTAAAATATTCCAAACTTGCTATTCTTTGCAAAACCGGAAGATACATTGTTTCCAGGCAGAAAATTTGAAAACGCAATTTTTTTGCCAAATTTATTTATAAGTATGTTTTTTCATGTTTTACTAAAATAAATTGGAATGAGAAAGTGTACCAAAATACATTGATAAAGGTTCTACTACTTCAGTCATCATTCTGTGCCAGGTAAGACTTTCGTAGACGACTGGACGGAAGTTCATCCAGAAGCTTGACATCTAGCGTGGCTGATATATTTTGATATTATGGTATATCATATTTATTATTACAACCCTGCCTAAGTAAGCCTTTATAAGATGGAACAGGTTTTGGAATTTTAGTCGCCACATAGGTTACCGACTGTACGACCACTATCAGTCGTTTAATCCGACCCGCATTTTCGGATTTAGACCAATCGCCCAGTTTCGGAAGATGTCGCTAAAAACGTCTTTAATTCCATAAGGAGCCTCGCCTCAGCATACATTTTTGTTTGCCTCCGTGGATTCGAAAGCTCACTCCGTATTTACTTAACTTGTTTTTTGAGAGCAGTTCTTGAAACATCTGCATGCCACCTACATTACACAAGTGGTTCCAAGCAACGAGTCCGGTCGAATATTCCTCCATTGTGAAGTACTGCCAGAACCCTAATCAACTGGATTTAAGACGGGAGAAGGGCCAATTTTTATTGTCATTTTCAACCCATTTGTTAAAAAGTATTTTGTTTTACAGTCGGGTGTTTAGGCCACGCGCTTGACACCTCATCCTTTCAAGAACGTTCTCGTGCCCAGAGCCACTTATGCTGAATATTGCGGAAGTAACTGCACACCTGCCTTCAGTGTTCGCAAGTTGTAACACTAACACTCCATCATCCTAGTCAACTCATCCGATCAAATCATTATGGACAAACCAATGTACAATTGTACATGGTCTTTTCTATTTACTACAAAGTAAACTCAAAACCCCTCAAGGGTCAATATATTGTCTTACCCGTCGCCAAGCTGCCCAAAGCATAAAATGTTATTTATCTCCGACTTGATAAGCAAACTTGATCAGTCGGTTTGCGAGACGCATGCCAAAATGATTAGATATGCCGCCACTGATCAAGCAATACAGATTTCATCTGATTGGACACGTTTAATCTTTATGAATTCATCATTACAAACACCAGCTTTTGTGGTTCATTTAGTATCAGTATCAGTGTATTTCAGGGAACGTAGGTGTGTACCTTTGAAATCCCTATTTGTTACATGCAGACGAAGTATATAGAGAAAATGAAAATGAAGTAACATGAAAAAATACAAGGGGACTAACAAAATTGTACAGACGAACACAGAATTTCATGCGTCAACAGCAGTTGAGGGCATATAAACTCGGTTTACTGATTAAATACAGCAGACAGTTGAAGCACACCTGAATATTGGTAGTAGCATCGTCATAACACTAAATTGTCAACGTTAGCCATCAAGATGGCTGTAGTCCGGCGTTATTAAGGTGCGCGCTCCAATGTTGATCAAACCTCCGTTTGAAAATGTCTACGGATGCAAAAATAACAACATCCTCAGGAAAAGCAGTCCAAGCTGTCAGCACTCAGTTGGAGGGGAAGAACTTTCGTGTGTCTAGACGGGCACCAGTCACACGTAGTTTGAGTGGATTGCTTCTCAGGTTAGTTGTAACCGCCAACTCAAAGAAGTCTCCTAATTCAAGGCAGCAGCCCTGCTTGCGCACGATGCGGAAAGCTTGTATCAGGTCCCCACGTAGCTGTCTGTAACTCAAAGGAAAGAGGTCAAGATTAGGTAATCGTGCTTTGTAGGGTAGTGACCACCGTCCAGATACAAGTTTCGTTGCTCGACATTGAACTTCTTCGAGTATGCCGAGGTCTCTAGCGGTCCAGGGTTCCGATGCTTGGATGCGGTCGCACAAAAGTTTAAAAGACCTTGGCAAAACAGTCTTCGTCGGAGGAAGAGAGCGCCCGTTTGACAAGATATAATATAAAAATCACCACTTGGCTACCTTTGAGCATGACAGTGAAGGCTTAATCGAGATTGTGATCCATACACCCAAGTCCTTCTGGGCGTCGACTTCTTGCAGTGGTTTGCCAGTCAGACGGTATACCGTGGTTCCATCGACGCGTAGGAAGTTACACTTGTTTACATTGAAGGGTAGAAGCCAGTCTTTTGACCATTGATCTAGGCGATATAGATTTGTCTGCAGTCGCGCCTCGTCAACTTCATTGCTTATGGTACCCCAGATCATTTAGTCATCAACAGACATTGCGACATCGCAATCCAATTCGTTTGCGCATTCGTTGACGTATACGAGGAACAGAGTAGGGCCAAGAACAGAGCCTTAGGGAACACCATTCCTAACGGCAACCTCGGAAGACTGTTGGTCACTGAAGTGGTCGGCTTGAGAGCGGCCGCGTAAAAAGTTTCGAAACCACATAAGAAACTTAGCTCGCATTCCTGTACGGCTTAGTTTGTATAGAAGGCGGTGGTGAGGCACAATGTCGAAGGCCTTTTTAAAGTCGATATAGATGGCATGCACTATATCTCCTCTATCAACAACCCGACTCCAGTGTTGCAGAAAATAGTGCAGGTTTGCCGCACAGAACTTGCCTTTTCGGAATCCACCCTGGCAATCAGAAAGAAGATGGTTGTGTTTGAGGGACTGCATTAACTGTTGCTTTATTATTTTCTCCATAATCTTGCGGGAAATGGAGGTGAAGCTGACAGGTCTGTAATTCAGAAGATGAAGATGCGATCACTGGGACAAGAAGTTTATTGGCCTGACGTTTCGGGTTCTCACTCGAGCCCATCATCAGAGACATTCGCAGATAGAGGGAGGTCTGTAATTGTTCGCAGAGACCCGACTTCCACCCTTGTACATCGGCGTAATCCACGCCGACATCCAGTCGGGTGGCAGATATCGGGTCTCGAAGGATGTATGAAAAAGCATGGAGAGTGGTTTAGCCAACTCACAGGCCAGTCCCTTCAAAATCTTCGCCGGAATATCATCGAGACCTGGTGATTTTGACGTCGACAGAACCATGCCCTCAGTGAACTGAACGGTCTCCATAATTGTCTTGTTTTTAAGGGTTGAATCCCTTTTCATTACTTAAAACAGACCGAAAAAAATTGCAAGGTGGTCGGCTTCCTTTCTGTCTTTAGTGAGATGTCCAGCTTTAGCAGCCTTTAAAATTTGTATTATCTTCTTGTTCCGCGTGCACTGCCTTATGTAACCGCAGAACAATTTAGTATTCTCCGCAGCACGGTTAAGCAGATCCCGTTCGAATACCCGTCGAGTTTTGAGGATAAGGCCCACGACTCGATTTCTTAGAACTTTGTCCGCACATAAAGATGTGGGACTCCTGTCAGAAAGCGATATTTTTCGCAGCCTTCGCTTTTTATTCGCCTCATTCTTCTAGGTTTGCGTAAGCCATCGATGTCTGCTAGTTAACCTCTTCCGTGAAGGCGGACAATGTTTTGCGCTCAGTCTATGCAGCATTTCTCGGAACCGTTGCCAGTCTTCGAGTATGCTTCCAACAAAAACGGATTCCCACTCAATGAGTAAATTTTCAACCCTCATATGGTCGAAATCCCCGCGCCAAAGGTTTCTTTTAACTGTCATGGGTTTCTCGGGCATGGGAAAAAGCGAATAATCCCACAGAAGAATGACCTAGTCATTTTTACCTAGGGGAGTAGGCATGACACCTCATCAATGCTCTCCTGTGATTTCGTAAGGACAAAATCAAGGCAATTGGCCTGTTGGCCTTTGCGTACTCCAGTTGAAAACATGACGTATTGAGTGAGAAATAATTTCAGTGCCCTGTTCAGAAAACTTCCACGAAGGTCTGTTCTCAGCCATTTGCATGTGTCGAGCTCCAGTCAATATGAGGCGCGTTAAGTCACCCATGATCAGGATATCCAGCCGTGTAGCACATTTTTCAATTTCCTTTAGCAGGATAGCGTCAGTGATGTGGCCCCTTCTCGGCGTTTGAGATACTGTCAGGACATCGAGACTGGGCGAGCTCGGCACTTTAATAGACAGCCAGATTGCCTCGGGAGTACATGAAAATTTATCGGTTTTGTCTGATACATTTATCCAACTTTTCACATACGTGATTACGCCTCCTCCCTGACACCCATCCCTATCTCTTCTAAACATTTGGTCTGACGCAGTCCAGTAGCGCCTGTGAAAATCATCCATGGGCCGACAGGGACAGTTTTTGAGACTGATATCACAGGATGCGTGCTATCGATAAAGTGAAATAATTTCGCACAAATCTGCCTATGCGCTATGCAGTCGAGATTCCTGAAGAACTTATATAATGAAGGGATGTGTACGGATGTTGGTGCGTTTTCTTAAGCGACGTTTGTTTCGGTCAGTCCGTAAGCAACGACCTCTACCACGCATGCCACGGAGTGGACACAACAACGTTTACTTGCGGCTGATGTAGTGTACAGGGGCAGACTTACACAGTATCTATCCCACTCCCCTTCTACCCTTGACCACCTTTCGATAGCAAGATAATAATATGACAAGTAGAGGCAGACTCATGTGCATTAGCTAAGAAAACAAACAGGCCGTACAATTGCCCCAAACGACACGGTTCTCACATTGTGTATAAGGCTTCTGTAATGGCAGCTCCGAGCTTACCTGCGTGAGGATGCCATAAAGACAATTGAAACCTGTCCATTGTACTGAGAAGGGCTGAGTGAGCATCTTACTTAGCAAAATTGATGGCATAACTCCTTATGCGTTAGATTTATTATGATGAGGAATATACCGACGTGCCCTGAAGATGAATTCTCTCCAGTGTCGCCCTCATTCTCTTTCTCTTAATCCCCATTCACAAGTTGATTTTTTGAGCTCGTTAGCTAACAGGTGAGAAGGTTGGACGCTCTGGCAGATGTGCCTTGAAGGCCTACATCAAAGATGTGCCAGACGCATGTGAGTTTGTGGTTGTGCTCGGGCGCAACATCGGCACAGCCCGATAAACACGCGCCGTGAGCTAGTCTGATTCCCGTTTTGGCCCGACTCACATGCAACGCAACCCCTTTTGGGTGCCATATGTTTCGATTGACCAAAGACAATAGTTTACTGACAGCAAGTAACTTTTTGAACACTATGAGAAAAAGGATGACGCCAGATGGAGGGCGTGACTATATCTCCATCGGTTTAATTAGCCACCTGCGTTAGGTTAGTGGACTCGGTAGGAAGTCGGTCTAGTCTGCTTCGCTCCAAAGCTGGCAGTGAATGGGAATACTATCGATACGATAATTAACTGCTCTAGGCACGTCTTGGATTCGCTGCACTTACAGTTCACAAAAGAAAATGATTACTTAGAAGCAGTGATGAGGAGTTTTCATCGGACGTCACTTCCCGCTAAATTATAAATATGTTCTCAATTATTCTGTCAAAAGCACCGTAGCAATGAGTTAAACGATGCCCCTGGTAAGGGGCAGAATTTGAAACATGCTTAACTATCTTATACAAAATTCAATATCATTAAGATTACTTTGGACAGGACTGCAAATATTAGGAACTACGTGGACTAGACCAGTGGGTACCATCCTGATTACGAAACTACGGAACTGCTTAATGGGTGTTTTAGTTACCGCAGCACGATGGGAAAATTCAGGAATTATGCACACTAGAACGTCAAACAACGGAGGCTAGTTTTAGTTTATGAATCATACAGACTATTCACAGAGAGACTAATAACGGCAACTGCAAAAACCTCAGGGCATCAGACGACACTACTGGAAACAGCACGTTTGGTCAATAAGAATCAGCTGTGAAGTGTCTCATTAATTGTAAAACCTGAAAGCGCCTATGAGTTTCTGTTGTCAGACTGCTTTTCGAAATGTTTATAAATCTGATCGTGTTTTGCAAGGAACAAAAATGTTAGCAGACCCGTCAAAGCGCCTGAATGCTGTATTTCTTTTGGTGCGGGAGGTGCAAAAACCGTAATATAGTATGAAACAAACGCAAGAAACATACGTCTTATGCATCTTTTCCGGAAAGTGTACTTAACGTTGTGAGATAATCCCAGTGAGTGAAAACGATAAACCCTGCATAGGTGGGGTGTTTGCGTAGTACAGTTGACACACTTGGTTAAAAAGATATCCAAGCAGTGGTAGTTATGCTATTTTGTATGAGGTTACCTGAGAGTGTTCTCTACTCTGTTAATATTAAGAAAAAGGTCGAATCGCAGGAACGAGTATCCCAGTTGTCTGTCCTTGAGGACGACATCAAATGCAGCAGGGGATGAGGACAATTGATGCAAGTCAGGTGTGCTACTTTTACGATGCAGTTGTTACGCAATCTGCCAAAATTAGCGATTTCGCATTCTTTACTAGATTTCTTACTCGGTGTGATAGCTAGTTCGGCTGGATATACGCGAGTCTTGATGGTCACGATTCCCTACCCGATGTTATGGATCGGCACAATAATGCGGCAACATTTCGGCCCGCTGATACTGATACTGGTGGCAGCGTTTGTCCGAGTGTGCCCTTCATGACTGCCTACCTTGCAAAGGCCTGTATTTGAGAGAGTGAGATTAGTGGGCTCATTTGTGCATTGGGAATCGGAGAGCCAGAACCCAAGCGGCTCGCGACCTACACGGCTATCCAGCCCCATCAAACTCGCATTTGTGACTGCAGTACCACTACGTCTGTTTCGAAACGATAGGCGGCATCACGAAAATTATTGTTGCCGCGTTTTCGGTCATCCGAGTACAATGTTCTTTTTCTGTATCTCTCCTGTAGTTGCTCCGACAATATCAAATCCGATGTGTCCGCCGCTTTAAACAGTTGCTGTTTCTAATCATAAAATACCCACAAAGATCATTCTTGCTTTGGCAGTCAGCACTCCTTCTCAGTCCCCTCCCGAAAATTGCTTTTCGACTGTAATGCTAATCCTATAAGGTCCAAAAGGCTCACTTAAGTTATTACATCTTTTTTGAATTAGCCGGCGTTTTGTGTGGTATGGCACCAGTTTTACTACGCTCAGTTTTGAAGATGAGAAAGTCATAAATACACTTGGTCAGATGCAAACATCTATTTAAAATGCACCATTCATATCACGTAAACAACCTTTTAAATGACACTGCTTGTCTTCAGCATTTTGCTTCCCGGTAACTTGCTGACTTGTGCCTGATGCAGTCTGAGGACAGTTAGGGGCCAAAAGCCTCATCAGATCTCTCGTGGAATTTTGAGCGGACCTTAATGAAACGATGCTTGTGCCTAATTTGACATGTGACAACGGCAGTGACGAGCCTGCGACTTTCGATAAACCCAAAACTTTTTAGGCAGATACCGACATTAGGCCCATAAATACCGAAGTCAGCATGACAGACCATAATTTAAAATTACCTGTCAGTAAAGGCAGGCGGAGTCCGATTTCCAACTGACATGGTGGTAGAAAAAAAACAAGAAAGGCAGGGAAGAACCTCCTGACATTCTGACGCATCAGGTGCCATATTCAGCTACTTACTTTCAGAGACTACTAATTGCAGTGGACGATTTTGGTAGGTGGGCCAATTTGCCTGACGCTCACATGTCAAAAGCTGGTTCAAGGCTAGTTGCTGTTTCGAGGTTGTTGGTATCGATTTCATTCTTTGTGACCAAGGCGATTACTGACGGCTCTGACAGCCTTACGTTTTTACTGCCTCTCATCGGTCAGGTTCGCAAAGTCAGATCCAGAGTAAGCAAATTTATTCCGCAGTTACTTAAGTGGTCGGTTGATGGCCAGGTTCCCTACGCTTGTTGTGATTTGTGTTTGGCACCTTTGTTCACAAAGTTCACGCTGTCTAAACAGCAGGTCTTTTCCATCTTAACGTCGAAGGTTTCCTTTCTTAAGTTGGAATATGGCTAATTTCTCCCGGTTAGAGGTGGAGTTTCCGGTCGCGCAGCCTGCTAGCGATAGTAGTGAGAGACTTCTAATCCCAGTGGCACGTACAAGCTTGACACCAGCCCGGACACAAACTTCACGCTATGTCTCGGTAGATTACCACTTAAACAGAGATTAGTTTGTCTATTGTAGGGGACTTTAAACAGGGAATTCATGCCCACAGTGTACGACAGTGATGTGGATAAATGAGTGCCTGAGAGATTCAGCTTCGGTTGAATACGAGTAAGAAAATGTGAAAAATACGAAAGAATTAGAGTATGAGTCATTTCGAAAAATTACCATTTTTATCGGAATTTCTGTTTAGGACAACTAAATAAATTTGCAGTGCTAGGTTTCTTTATCAAAAGTGCTGGTATTTGTCGTGGGCCAGATGAATTTACTTGGAAGCATGCATTTATATCCCTGAGAAAGTACAATTCTTCCTCTATGCCACTGATTTTACGCGCCATGCAACTGTAGCCTCTCTGACTCTTTTGCGCATTCACCGCCATGGTTCAAGTGGTGGACTGAATAATTAAATAACCGTCGCGGACCCCAATTAGGTCTACTGTCCTTGAAGCTATGTTGCAGTTTAATTGACCATTTGCAACAATTTGTGATAAACAGTCTCTAGTGTCGATAGTGATTGACTGTACTATACTTATACTTTCATACCACCTTGGCACGGTATGTGGCCTTTCTCATGAAAGGTGCCGGAACTTACGCAAGACTGTTAATCACTCGATAACCAGTACAGATTAATGGACTAAAGATTTGTGCCAGTACTGAACGACTTTGAATAAGTTAAAAAATATGAAAAAAGCATTTAAAGTAGCATAACATTGGTTAGGAATACTAGCATTTCTTAAAAAGTGGGAAATTCCGAGAACATCCAAAATTCCGCACACGAATTTCTTTTGCGAATAAGTGTTGTGTCAAGAAGTGCAGTTAGCCAACAGCCGAGAACTTCAGAACAGATTCCAATCCGGTTCCGCGAGAACTAGCAGTATTGCTTTCTGTTTTGCACTGTTTTCGATACGGTTGACTAAAGCAAAAAGGTTGAGTTGGTCACTCGAATAGACTTTTTCATAAGACCTCATACCTAGAGGCCGATCATTGGCTAACAAATTTAGATAAAAACGATACGTGTTATCTTAACCACGCCATTTTATGTATATTGAAAGATCTTTCCTTCCCTTGCATTGCTTTATATTCTTTTCTGGTGCTAGAGCACAATATTTTTTCAGATCGTTCTTTAAAAAACGACTCATACTTTAGAATTTCCAGCAATTTTAATCAACTGCCCATAAACGCAGGTTTTGCTCTATGAGTCTATCTAAACGTTTACTATAATAAACCACCTGAAAGCCTTCACCAAAATAGTGAGTTTTTTTACGTTCTAATGCAGACGGTCGTTTGGATCACATTTATAGACTCGACCAAACACAAAACCCCATGGCCGGGGAAAAGTAAATGTCCAAAACGAAATTCTGTCATGAATATGCCTTAGATCCATTAAAATCGTTTTCTGATTAATTAACTCTTTAAAAGGCGCTTTAATTAGACATTTTGCTAACAAAGATCTTCGTTACTCGCCTCGTTTCAAGATTGGTTCAAAGTAAAAATTGGAACATTTCATCAAATTTTTTACTGTCCAGGAATTTAGTTTTTATTTTTCTGCATTTAATGAGAGAACGGAATTTTCTCCTTATTTTGGAGTCTTCTTAACTACATTTTCTACTTTTAGGGTCCGTTTTAATATTTTAGATGCATAACCGTATGAATACTATGGTGCTGCAAAAATTGCCAATCTTCTGCCCGTCGCATTTTTAACTTAGGCATTAGTAGAAATTAGACCATACAAAAGATATCTTTCTGTACACTTAAGGGTTAACATAGCCACTTTATGGAGGACCTTTTTGCGGCAAGTTATAACGTACTCGTTAAGGGCAGGGCAATAGGAGAATGTTGAAACAAAAGCTTGCCAGTAGGCGTTATTACCGTGTTGTAGGGCATGAAGTCACAGGGATTCGCGAATATGGCTTTACAATCGATAAAATGTCTGCTTTTTAAAAAAATAATCTGCTTGCTTACGCCGTAGTCATCCTATTTACGTGGTAGAAATTTTATCTTCAAGTGCGACAGGTTTCGTTTGACAAACCGTTTTAGTTTAGATTACTCTTTTGTCATTGAAAAACGCGCGGATAAGCAAACTTATTCTAGGATGGCATGTGAACCGACCGGAAAATAAGGGGGCATAGATTACCGTCCAGCTTTGCGGAAATTGTGGCTGATAAAATGACTTATAAACGCATCTCTTAGGCTCTATTCTAAGGTTGCAAATGCATAACGCAGTAGCCTTATAAATACAGAGTTGTTGCAAAAACTAGTGATTTTCTGCCCGTTCCACTTCTAAATTATGCATTAGCGGAAACTAGGCAATACAAAAGGCATTATACCGTATGGTTAAAACCCAACGTAGCTACTTTTGAAGGACCTTTATGCGGTAAGTTTTATTGTTCGCAAAGGCCAAAAATTTGAACGTTCAAGCATACAATCGCCACTGAACGTTTTTACCGCATTTTAGGAAGCGAAATCACACAAGTCCAAATCCGACTAGTTTAAATCGATAAAACGCCCGCTTCTCCAAAAAGTACCTTCTAAGTTGCACTTCTTACCTGATTTACTTTGCAAAAATCAATCTTCAAGTACTAAAAGTCTTGCTTGATAAAACGCCCAAGTTTTGATTACTCTCGTTTCATAGGAAACACGCACGGATACGCAAATATAATTTAGGGTAGCAAGGAGCATGGGGAAACACCCGGAATAAAAGTGTACATAGATTTTTGCTCAAATGTGTTTAACGGGTATAATTATTTGTGAACATAGTCCAGGTGCAAAAGGGACATTTTCTGGAACAGGTTAGGCACGTATGTAAAATGAGCAGTATTTTAGTTAACCGTAATTGGTCGTTGCAATTTACATCATCAAGTTTCATGAATTAGATAACAAACGGCGTGTATCGGCCTGGTGATATAGGACGCTTCCACAAGCTCCTTGACTGATGATTTTTATCGGATTGCTCTTCTGAGTTGTTGCTGCTACAAAATATGAAACCGATGTACCTCATTTTTTGTCGAAGAAGCAGCAATTCAGGGCGGGGTGTTTTTGCTGTTGTCAACATCGACTGTCTATACAACAGTAGTTTAAAAAAAATTAAAAGAATCACAGACGTTTTATGCTACTTCGGCCAGGCTCAAAACATTCTAACACCGATCACTACTTACAAGTCATATCGCATGTCTGTAATTGATGAGCGTCCACATGCTAAATAAAGTTTAAAAATCACGTTATTTAAAAGCGTATAAAAAGCGCGGCAGTAGAAACCCATGTTGAAATTGCTCAAATTAGCCTGCGCAACATTAGTGTTTTTGACTACGATGGCTTTAATCATCTTTTTCTGTAATCTGTTAATAACGCGCATAAACTATTATCGATCCAATCAACTGTAAAAACTGTCAATGATTTTCTCCTCTTAAACTACACGTTTCAGGCTTCAGTTGGTTGCCGCCATGTTTTAAAGGAAAGTGTTCTGCATCGGCCTTCAAGGATGCTTGCAGCAGTTAGTATAAGACCAGAATTCCGTACTATTGAAGAGTTTCTAAAGTGAACTTTCTGCATGAAAACAACGAGCTTTGCTGGCTATCAGTCGGTATGCAGTTACTACTGAATTAGTTGTTAATTTTAACTCTTCCTGTATTCGCTCGTGTGGTGCTTGATCCAGCGGTCTCCCATCCACAAAGGTCGCTTGAGGTTTTGGCCATAAATACTGCAGGCAAAACTGCCGTAGTCGGCACGTCCACAGTGCGTTTGAATGAGCAAATAATTCCAGTTCTTAATTAATCGTCTCCTAAAGATGTCTAGGAAGGGGGCCAAGACCCAAAGCCACTTTCGTTTGCCTCAAAAACCCACTTACACGATTTATCTCTATATGATCATTTTCAGTTTTTACTTCAGACAGCAAGGATGTCAAACCCGTATAACCTCTGACCATCTCCTTTTTTGGTAGTTGGCATTATCAGCGTTATAACGATATCTTGGTAGGAAAGCTGTTGTGCAAAAGTAAGCCAAACGTTGTTTTTAAAACAGCTTCCTTTAACCGGATCATCTTACGGATAGTGATCCCGGCCAAAAAGATTAAAAAAAGAAGTCATTATGAGAATTGAAACCAGTGACGTTTAAAAAGATAAGGCCAAATATCGCTCAAATAAGTAAACTAATCTTGATTTGGGCCGTGCAAGTTTAAGTTGCGAATAATGTTTTCTATAACCGTTAGTTTTTTTGAGAGAATTGTGGGTGTCTGAGATCTACTTTGCGCTATTTAGGTAAGATTTGCTTCATTGTTCTAGAGGAGTAACCTTTCCCTTGCTAACGACATCTCGTTTTTCGCTCTTGTTAACAATCACAATAGATTAACAAACATCAGTCAATTGCGCTTTGTTTATTTAAAAGTCCGAATTGTGCAATATGGAGTGGACCACTAATAAAAATGCTAACAAAACATGTGGTTCAATCCTTAATCTACTTAATCTCCCATCCGTAGCCTCAAGAAGGTTTTGTCTGGGCACAGTTTTTTACTGTTAGTCTGGCGGACGTAGCTGAACATAAAACTCACTGGCAGATGCTTGTAGACGTCGGCTGAAAAAAATGAACCTTGGGGGTTTCAAGTATTTCCTGAGGGTTAGTGCTTTTTTAACTTCTTATTTTCTCATTCCATTTAACTGGCAGGAAGTTGCTACACTTGGTGGATTCCAACAGCACGGAAGCTTCCAACGCCGAGGGCACAGGAGTGTGAAAGGTGATAAAATTATTAAAGTTGGCAGTTTGTTTTCTGCCCACAGAAATGTCGCAACCTTTACAGCATTGCATTAAGTAGGACTACATCATAAGTCTGACCGCGTTTTTTATACTTAAGGGGATGAAACGATGTCCGGAGTAAGTATATTAACTAACGGGGCTTTTAAAAGGGCCTCAATATATGTTAACTATGAAATTGTAAACTGTGCACTGGGGTCAAAGATTAATTCACACCGGCTGTATAACGGCAATTTTAGTTGATTTCCACTTTATTGGCAAGCAATTGGTATTGATCGTTAGACTACTTCTCATAGGTTTGTCAATAAACTGCTTATAGTAAGCTGAAAAGGAAAACACTAACGCTCACTGCAGGCCATAGGCTTTTTCTGAGTACAATTCAGAAGAGTATCTAAAAATTCTGGCAAATATTCTCCCCTCCGTTTCAACGAGATATGAGTCGCCCGAACATTATGGTTAAGGTGTATTTTGGCCTAATAAATGCCTTGTGCGATTGGCAAAATTTGAGAGACTTGGTAGAATACTCGATGTCATAAACAACAGGGCAATAAACCGACAGTTATCTGGTTAAGATATTCTCTACGTTCGGACCAAAGGTTTTTCAGCCTTTGGGGTGTGATCGGTTGTAGCAATCAACATTTCATTCCTTTCTTGTTTGCTGACGAATTCCTAATGATTTATGTTGCGGTATCAGACCCTGTAAGCGCTGTAGGTAAGAATTGCAAGGTGAGCGGAAATTCTGTGTTTCATTTTGGGGCTCTATCCACAAAGTGTCACTTCCTTAATATGACAACATTCAATTTTGCCTACCCTCGGAGCCTCCAAACAACTATGCTATAGCGCTGCTATCATTTATTTTTACGTTGACAGATTTGAAGTAGGGACAAAACTAAAAGCCACAATTATACATATACGATAGATAATTACACGAACAGTTTCTTATGAGGAGACAATTCTTACCCATTCTTTTTAGAATTTGGAAAATATATTCCAAATTCAAACATTTCGTAGAGCAGAGTAATTGTCTATATTCAGTATTTTTTACTACAATAAGCCATTTAAAATGCTAAGCCCAATCTGTTTGCACATTTTAACGGTCATTCAAATAGGAAGCTTAGTGAGAACGGATTTTTGGGCTTTTATGTTAGCTTTTCTTGACAATATCAAGAAGCAAAACAGCCGAACAGGTAAGAGTGTCTACAGACCACAGTAGGTGGGCTAACTCATGAATTGCGTTTTCGTTTCGAAAAGATAAATTAAGTAGGGTTATAAAACTAATCAGCGTGCAGAGTAATTCAAGAATAATACAATTATCCCAGGATACTTTCTTTCAAACGAACTTCTGCTCTACTGCATGCAAAAACTATGCTTTGTAAAAAGGACTTCTTACGGAGCATTTATTTTTCTAATTAATTTTCGATGCCTTTAAATATTCAATGATATTTTCTGGAAAACATGCCCAAAGAGATTCATTCTCCTGCAAATTTGGCATTAAATAAAGTCTTATTCCGATGTTATACTCGAAACGAGAGGCATAGTTCGGTGTTAAAAAACATTTAATTGTGAGATTTTATGATAACATGAAATGACCGACCATAAAACGCCACGTCTCTGCATTTACCAATGTGGCTTATAAAGTTAACAATATGGCCGAAATCCACTGCCAAATTTTATGAACCTACTACAGTCTCGTCTTAATCTTGTAGAGAAATATATGGTCTTCCGTATGCGGAAAATTTACGGCTTTTAGTTTGGAAACCCCAAATGCAAGTGTAGCGGCAAGCCGGGTTCACAAATATTCGGAATTGTAAAAATGTTTGAAAACCGAATTATACGATCCCTTTGAGTATAAACTTGAAAAAAGAGGTGCTTTTCTACCGAATGAACAACAATTAATATATTTATGCATGTTGTACATGATATATGATCGAATTTTTAAGGACATCTAAAATCAATGAGAAAAATGCCTGCTACTTCCGTAGTCATTTTTGGCAGAATGTGAATTTGCATGCCGCCCGAAAGAAGTTCGTTCGAAAGTCGCGTCCAGACATAACTAAATTATTATAGAATTCTGCTGCATGACGATTAATTTTACAACCTTACTAAGTTAGTCATTTCAGACCGAAAACGAATTTCGGAATTTCGGTTGAAATTTCATGAGGTAGCCCACCTACTGTATTTCCGGTTCAACAACCTGTCTTTTCCTTCTCTTACGTCTGCCGAAATATGAAACTGCCTCCTGGCGCAACGCTTCCATCATATATCGACAGATCGAGCAAAAATGATTCGTAAAAACCTAGGGTTCAACCGCGGCTTCCTTTGGCTGAGTCTCTTAATCCCCCCCAATGAAACTTACAAGGCACCACCGAACTCACCTAAGCCATTTGGTCAGCGTCTGTTAAGGACGCCAAAAGTGACTGTCAACAGGTTACACACTCCGGTCTAGTGTGCAAAGAATAATCTCGTGCAAGTTTCAAATTCACCATGCACAAAGGTTGATTAAATGCATTGCAATTATCCGCGCCCTTTTCTCTCTTTCGCTCTGGCGCAGCTTTACCTAACTGACACCGATTTCTAACTCACCGCCTCTTATTACCCTTCCCCCCCATCATCTTCCCACATCCCACTTGTGTGAAACGACAGATTTCGATCGACTTATCTTATCGTCCACATGCTTCAATCGAACCCATTTTGCATATACATTTGCTGACCCGGTGAGGATTTATCAGATGCAAACAGATGCCTGCCAATTTTTCTACTTAATGATTCCAAGAAAATCTCTTCTTCTGTGAATGAGTTTTGATGGCCTTCGGGAAAATGTTTAAAACGGACGTAATTTTAGCAATTCTCTAAGTTACTGTTCAGCTTATTATACCTTCATTCACGTGTTTCCTAATGATTTCCTCTGGTTTCATTACGTAGATTCTAAATCTGGGATAGGATTTTGACGCCCAGAACTTTATAATATTCGAACTTTGTATGATTTCAATTTGCATTTTCCCACAATTTCAAGTTTTTCTTGTACCATTGTGATTGTTTAAGGTCGAATTTCAGATTCTCCTCAGGAAACAGATCCACCGTCTTTCCCGACCGCAATGCATCTCTTACATTATTCTCGATGCCAAGTGAACTGTATATTAGCCGATAAATTGAATCGTCTATTGTTTTTGAACTGTTACAAATTCCCCCAAACTAGCGACTTTAGTTTAGGCAACATGATCACTTGGGGATTACAATGAGTGTATTCCATCGGCGCAAACTCATAAGTCATTGAATATTTCCTAGAACCCATTTTATGGACAGAGCACAGTCCTATCTACTTGAGCGCAGTGTGCGTGCTTTCTCCGATACGAACAAATAAACCCTGCATACATTCCAACGAACTGCCCAAATCTGGTGCGAACGTTTAACAGCATACTTCACATAGCGTTACTGACCATTTGAAGCTGAACGACATATCTGTTTGGGCTGTAGTTATTTCGGGCAGTGAGTGATTCACTTCCAGCTGTATGGCGTCGGTACACTTTAAATTTGGCCCGCAGAACAGGCTGCTGTTTTTCAGATTTCCGATCTTGAATTAGCCAACATTTTTTTCATGTCTCGTCATCTTGAGTTGTATTTTATAATTCCAAGATTGTAGGAGATGTTGAGGACTAACAGGCGTCTATGCAACCAATGGTTTTTCAGAAAAAAAGTGTTGAGTACGGAACTTCATGCCTCAGGTCAGATTTGTCTGTCTAGTCTACGAATAACACGGTGGAGATAAACGATCGTTCCTGCAGTCCTTGGTTTCATGAATTTTAATTTAGAAGAAGTTATTAGACAGTTACTTTACTAATAAAAGTTTCGATGCAGTTTATCAACGCATGCCAAGTAAGACTACCCCTTCTGGTAGATATTTATTTATTTCCCTCATGCCACAGGATCCACTGCCAGCTGTCTCAACGTTATGCAGTTATTAGATAACAGTCATATTAGTAAGTTGGCAGTTCAACGCACCCATTTTTACGTATAATCGCAGAGTAAAACAAAAGTGTCGTGTCAGAAATTTGATGGAATCGAACCTAACTGAAAATTTTAGGCGTTTCCATAGAAGACGTTACTTAGATGGGGTTATAGAAATTGTCTGTAAGCAAATCAGTGTAGGCGGTAGGCATTGTTCATTAAGTAATACTATTAGAAAATTAGATAGTTTTTTGGAAAGATGGTGAAAGCTTTTTGCTCTTCTTGCTTGAATTCTGAGTTTGAAGGGGGTGAACAATTTTCTATAGAAGTTTACTATTTCTTATAGAGTTCGAGTCATGGCCCTCATCTTCACCTGTTTATACGTTTGCAGTCTAAGTTTTATGTAATTTTTCTGCAACCAGTTAGCTTTCCGTTACACATCCTGATTTGACCAGAAGATTGCAAAAGATGTAGGTTATTGCATACTTTGTTAAAGTGGGACATTCTCGTACACAAAACACTACTTAGCTTAGACTGAAAAATCTATTGACGAGGAAAAAACCGCTGGCAACTTCTGCCAACCTAGTTTTCCAATCTTTTGAAAGGTCAGACTTAAAACCTGATAACCAATCGGTATCTTGCAAATATTATAACTAGGTTCTATTCTTTCATTATTGTGTGAAATTACTCTAATGAGACCTGCTTCTGCGCAAAGGATGCTGTAATAGATGCGAATGACTTAAAGTATTTTGCCAAATAAGAATAGCCGTGCAAGTTTTTTGAGAATTCCCACAATTTCGGACTTTTTAAATCTAGACATTTTGCCAAAGGTACGTACTATTGCAAAATAAAGTCAGAAGTCAAGTTTTATGCTTTTATCAAAACACAAACCAGGCTTATACGTATATCGCAAGTCGCTTTTAGGGGATGCGTGGCACCTAAGCGTTCTCTGGATTGCAACTTACGCGAGTGGTTTGGAAGATGCTTATCCAAAATCAAGCGCAGTACAGTAAAAGGGGTGGCCTGAGATTGAGGACAGTGCTAACGACTTAAGTCATCTCGCCTAACTAGTTTGTTTTTGTTTGTGTAAAAGTTTGAATATTAATTCTTGATGACTTTTTCCGTCAGTTGTAAAAAGGATAAAAAGCAACTCATTAGGTCTTCCCTCGGGGTTACAAATGCATCCTTTAGATACCAACACCGTCAGAAAAATCCAATAAGCACTATTCTATTAAATCTCAAACGACTCTGTATACCTAAGTGTTTGATGGCTTCTCTTCTCTATCAGGAAACACAGTCAGCAATCTCAAGCTTTTGATTGTCATTTCCGAATCCTTAAATGCATATTATCGTGAAATGAAACCTATTCGATCAGATTGGCATCGCAAACGACCATCCCAACCATGTGGTCCACAATGCGCTAACTTGCGCGTGATAACACTGACAACAGACATGCGCAAATCTACCGCATTCCCTCATTTATCTGGTGACATGGCACAGTAGGGGCAACCAGAGGCGGGATCGGAATCAGTGGCCTACAAGGCCAAACAGTCCATTTATGTGTGCCATACACGCACCCGACTCGCATACGATGGACGGGCTTTCCACACAAAGAGAAAGAAGGGGACTGGAATCGCATCTGAGTGGGAATAACTTAGGAGGATCCAATTCGGCATGACCCACCGATTTACTTCGTCACTTGGCGGCCTTTAAAGTCGTACTTTAAGTTCGTCGTAGTAGGTTCAAGCGAGACAAATTTTTTATAGCCAAGTATGTGATGATATTCCGTGGAGATAAAGTCTCCAGAGTCGGCCTCACTATCCCTTTCCCCCGCCCTTGCAATAGTGGACTTTCTGAGCGTGCCAGTCATCTGGTTCAGCGACTGGGCGCATTGACTGACCGAGTAGCGGCAGCCCGTCTATGTTTGCCTGAACCTCATGGTTAGGCAACAGGTTTTGCCAAAATGCATTTTTCCCACATACACGGGAAGTGGTTATTCTGTATCCATGGTGGGTGTTGTCCCGCGGATTTGTGTGTGGTGTGCGGGTTGGTCGAACGCCTCTTCTTCTACTGTCTTGGTCCCATTTACAGACTGCGTGGTGGGTATTGTAACTGTTTTTCCTATTCGTCATCACCTCGATGGAGAGGGGTTGAGCCTTTGCGGGCTTGAGCCGTGTGGTCGCCACTGTGTGTCCCGCGTCGGGCAGTATAAGGTCAGTTTTCGTAAGTCTAGTCCCGCCTTCTTATCCCGGTTACTAAACTCATCGTAAACCGGAGGAAGGTCGATGTTTGAAAACTATGTTTGGGATCCAAATGATTTTGATCTTGGCTTCCTTGCCTGGGATGGTCGACATTTGAGGGCTTTTCAGATTATGCTCTGACAGCTGAGAGAATTTTTTTGGACCACGAGTTACCAGGTTGTATCCATGCAAGTTGCTTTGACGATGACATTTTTTCGATATAACGAACCCCAAAATTCGGTTTTGCTCGGTGGACACAATATTTTCCCGCCTCTGAATGACCACTACAGTCATTGATCATATAGGCTGGAGGTGTTAGAAGTGCTAATAATTTGTTCATGCATCTGTCCGCCAAATAGAAGTATGTCTCAATACTGTGCCACAGAAGATCGAGATGATTGTCGAACTTCAAGGACTTGCCTCCCTCGTTATACCTCCCAACCAGAAGCTGGCCACAACATCGACCGCCAATTGTTTTAAGAAGAAAGTGAATAATGAAACGACTTTCAAAGATATCTCGCTTCAACTTTGGGTGTTTTATAGTTTCAAAATGACTGGTCCCACACGTTCTTAAGATCTATTCTCCTTTTCTGCATTTGGCACTTAGACAACGGTAAACAGGCAAAATCCCCGAAAACGCCAACACTATATAAATTTATTCTGGTGCGCACTTCCTCTTCTCAAGGAAAGTTTTTCCCTCTAGGCCGAATTTCGAAAAAAAAGTTTATCGTTCCTGCCAAACAGCAATCAGTTGAAATCAGCGCGGATCGCTTAATTTCAAATGGTCTGACTATTTAGCCAAAGTGGAGGCACACATTCGCTGTGGTGGTCTATTTTGTGAAAAGGGAGGAGCAAAATAAGCAGAAACCTTATGGTGGTTTGTCATATTTGAAATCTCGGTTCGGTACGAGAGGAAAGACCACGTATTATGGTGAGATTGCGCCGTATTTCTGCCTCAGAGACAATATCAGCTACCGTAAGGGTTAATTTTAGGCTTGGGGTTAAAGTAAGTATCGTCTTGAATTAAGCGCTTGACCGTCTGTACTACGGGGTGTCCGACCGAAGTTTCTCAACTTCTTCCCGGACATGTTTCACCCCTTTCTGCCTGTCTTCTTCCTGCGGCCAAACCCAATCCACTTTGCCTGACTAAGCTTTTGCCAAATAGGAGAACGAGCAAGACCTCACTTTCATTGCTCACTGCCTCCTAAATGTTGTTGTCAATTTGGCAGTCCGCACTAAACAACTCGCTAAACGATGCGACGCTGCCCGTCTTATTGAGCTCCAGCGCCGCCCAGAAAAAACAATCAGTTAAGGGCAGTGGGCGTACCGTAGAAAGGAAGGACGACATGGAACGCGGCTATCTTGATACAGAACTTTTTCGGGCTCAAGCTGCCGTCATACGGTCAGTCACGAAACCCACAAACATCTTTGATCATAAACACAAATATGAGCTGGCACACGGCGCATGTGGTCCACAGATTGGTCATAAGCACTTCTTTGAAATGCTGTTTATCAAACTCTCGTCGCACTCACCCTTCTCTGTCGCTTCAGAGCGTGCTTTCGTTCAATCAGGATATTAGGCATACACCTATTTGTTGTCATAGATTGCCCGACTTAAGCAGGGCAGTTGCTTGTCAGTTCTCGACCTTTGCTACCCGTACGCGTTCGTCTGCTTCGAGAAGCTAATTGGCAGGCATGCGCCTATTCCCGCTCAAATAGACGTATAGATGAAAATGTCGATCATCGTTTTGGCGACCATATTCTGGCAAGATGGGAAGCCTGGGTAGATTAATACTTTAAATGTTGGATCTTATCTACTGTTTCCTAACCCGCAGGCACGATTAAGCTATTTCTTGGATAACTGAAATTTTGCAAAAGGTGGGCTTTTGTCAGGATAGAACTGAATAACTAGGGATTTTTTCTCCTTCAAAAAAGATGTTAAAGCAAAACGAACATTATGTAAATCTACACTGATTTCTAATTACATGATTTAAAATCCCGAGGCGGAGTTGAGATTAAATCATCTGCGCACTAGGGACGGACAAACCTTTTTGCTTACGATGCACTTCTTGCTTTCTCTTGAAGAACTTACTTGGCAGAAAGATACCTTTTGCTACGGATGATTGGGTAAATTCGGACTGTTGGACTTCATGCGTATGATGGAAGAGAGATATATAGCCTTAATTTGGAAGTAGCACTTGAAAAATTTCCCGCAAAAACATCCTATATTCATCACAGCTAGGACATAAATAGATAGATGACGAGAAAGAAGATGGGTTTACTGGTTTCTTGCCACCAGACCCAAGAGGGTGAGGAAGGACAGAGTGTGGCGAGTGCATCAAAAGTCTACTATTACTATAGACTAATTCACGCGAAAGTCGTCGTTCGGCCTTCATTCTGTTTTGGATCACGTGGTGAATATTGTTAGCAGCGTCGGTCGAGCTGTTGCATGTGTGCCCCAAAAAGGACCGTCGGTATATACGCTGGAGTAGCATGGGGAACATTTCGGATTCTGTCAGGCTTTATTGGAATGTGGACTATAACAAATGCTAACATTTTGGGGTGTGGGGACAGACCCAGTGTCCAGCTGAACTTGTGCACATTGGGACCCCTGCAACCGCCTATTTTTGTTATTGGTTAAAATCCTGTTCATTTGTTGTGTGGACGGGGGGTGTGGAGTGGAGTGCCAAGTTTCGGGCTCGGCCGTGCCCCACACCTACGCCTTTCCCCGCCTCCGATCTTCTTGACTCTCTCCCGAAACCGGGCCCAGGTGTGGAAGGAGAGAGTGCGGTAGATGCTGCGAAAGTCTGTCACCACTACAACCTATTTCACACGCAATTCGCCGTGCCTGCTCTTGCCTTGCTGTGAAGCATACGGTGGACATCGTCGACATCAACGGTCGGACTGTCGTCGTGTGTGTATTGGCTGGTAGCCCAAACGTCAGACTCGGTGACTCTTTTTTAATGGAAATCATAAGGCACTCTCGCGCATGTGGAATTCGAGTCGCCCACCCACTATCTCATGAAACGTTGATCGAAATTTTTAACTGTGTTTTCAGTCCACAGAGAGTGCTAAAATAGGATCGCCATACTAATTACTTTGTCGCATAAACTTAAGATGTCCCAGTCATGCCAAGAAGCCCACTTTCGAAGGGGCTCCTTATCAATTCCTGACACGAGCTACATTCCGTAAAAATAACCACTACAAAGCATTAATTTTCCCACTGATTTCTGACACGTTTGTAAATTTAAACGTAGTTTATAAACAACAGGCATAAAAATATTTCTTCGTTTACGTTTTTGGTTGCAAATTATATCTTCTTCAAATTTCTTACTTTTGTTTAAAAAACTTCTAAACCCCCAACTTTTTAAACTACAAACTGTATGTGTTTTGCTTAAGAAAAATCACACATTTCTATTTGCTATTATGAAAAAGACACATAGGGTTCATGATATTTTGCAGTGGATGTAGATCGCCTCGTATGCAGTATAAGAAGC
>CACRXP010000780.1:172999-187824 GCA_902702965.1 Spirometra erinaceieuropaei
CTTTTAATCTTGTTTATTTTTATTGTCCACTGAGTTCTGTCTAGGCTCTATGCAAAGCAACCCTATCCAGCTGGATTTGTTCTCCTGTTCATCTGTTTGCCGACTTACATTCTACTTAAAAATTTGACGTATTGATTAAAATAGGGATGTCTTCACTTATAAACATGCATCGCAAATACTATAAAAACAGATTCAAGCATTGTACCTGAAAACTGTTATAATCTAAAACGTCAATGGTCTCATAAGAAAGTTTTGACCCCGATATCATTCTCAGCAAACAGTCACAGTAAACAAATAACTGAAGGCATTGGTTTTTCTGCAATATCCTGCAAAGAGAGTGGCTGGTAAGACTGCACTCACTATGAAAATGGGACTATCACATAGCCCAAAACTGAGCAATAAACAATTTTGTTGCAAAAGCAGTGCATTGAGAGGTCGCCTTGTAAATAACAAGCTCATTTTCCACTTTAGGTGCAAGGTTTGCATAACACTCATCTACGCTAAATTATTTTTAGACGTTTCGGCATTCTGTATGTTATTATTATACCCACGAATTATCGCTGAATGCACTAAATAATTTAAAAACTCCGGCTGGACTCTTGAACGAAAATTCCACTATCCGGGCGTCTAATGGTGTTCAAAGTAAATTAAGTGTCAGTGCGCTTGTCCAAACCCTTCGTAGGAATGATGTATCTTCTCAATTGTATTCCCTTAATATGGGTGCTGAATATAAGGCAAGTAAAATGTCCTTTGATGGAGAAGCATAAATGAATTACCCCTGCGTGTTAGTTTACATAGCACTTGGGCAGTTTCGGTAAAGCATTTGAATACGATTAACTGTCGGCTGGAAAGAGACCGGCAATGTGACATACTTTGTGACATGAAATAATTATTTTGGGAGCGCCGCTGTCAGCCGGTTAAACAAGACTTAACCTAATGTGAACTTTAGCTGCAATTTGACATAAATTCGTACTTTCAGGTGTTCCGATATGCAGACCGAAAATAGCTGTCTGATAAACCGCTAAATTATATCGGATTGCCTACCGTAGTCGTTTCAAGATGGCTTTTAAATAGCACTTATTTTTTCATACACCGAGGTGTTTGCAGCACACAAACTTCACGCAAAGTTTTGCTTCCTCCTTCGAGAGGACGTAGTCTCCAAACACCCTTTACTCTTCTCGAGTACGTCTTATACGAGAGCAGGCTTTGAAAAGTCAAATTAGGTCTTTTTTCAGTGTAATATTATAAAAATTTGAAAGATAAACGACTTGTTTTGGATAAAACATATGACGTGCTTATTCAGTGGAATCGCTAAATCAGATAGCAAAGTGTAATTCATAATCCAAGGTAAGACACTCTGAACATTAGGTACAAGCAGAAAAATAACTATTGATATCATACGCTGGTTAAACTTAAAGTCCAATCTTGTTTGGACTGAGTGGCCTCCGTTACGCGCTTAGTTACTTCCCCCAAATGCGTGTTCTGCTTATTCACGGACGATTGGGTTTTGGGCCGGTGACTAGAATGTGGCCAACAACTACTTTTCGATTTTATCGTGGAAGTCGGTACTTTGATGAGAGCCGAACTGTTGCTTTTATTTGCATGCCATTAGTAAATGGGTTTTGGCAAACAGAAAACAGCGCGCGCGGCCATTATACTTTCGTTGAAGTTTTTCAATTCAAACTCAAAATTAACACATAAAACTTTTATGGATTTCAACGATTCCGCAATTACTTTTTTCAGCTTCATCTTCAAAATATTCAATTTTCCCCCAACGAGTAATTGCAGCGCACTAAATGTTTATTTGCGAAAACGAATGGCCGCTTTTTGCAGTATCCCACTATGTATTGAAGATGTCGGGTCTTTTTAGATATTTTCTGTTGGGTAGGAACAGGTTCGATTGAAAAGAAAATGAAATCGCCTTACGCTGGCAACTCTCAATAGCGTAGCTGGCGGCCTATCAATCCCGAGGGCTCCGATACTTGCCGTTCTGTGTCATTAGTATTGACATTTAGCCGTGTTCTAGGGTAGCTGGCCTATTTCATGAAATTTCAACAGAAACTCTAAAATGTGCGATCGATTTGGAAGGAGTACTTGCAGTAATTGGGCTAACTCATGAAATGTAAACCGAAATTTCGAAAGGCGTTCCTGTATCGAAAAGTAGGTGTGTACCTTTGAAATCCCTATTTGTTACATGCAGACGAAGTATACGGAGAAAATGGAAAGGAAGTAACATGGAAAAAATACAAGGGGGCTAACAAAAACTGTACAGACGAACACAGAATTTCATGCGTCAACAGCAATTCAGGGCATATGAGCTCCGTTTACTGATTAAATACAGCAGACAGTTGAAGCACACCTGAATATTGGTAGTGGTATCGTCATAACACTAAATTGTCAACGTTGGCCATCAAGATTCTGTAGTGCGGCATTATTATGGTGCGCGCTCCAATGTTGATCAAACCTCCGTTTGAAAATGTCTACGGATGCAAAAATAACAACATCCTCAGGAAAAGCAGTCCAAACTGCAAGCACTCCGTTGGAGCAGAAGAACTTTCGTGTGTCTAGACGGGCACCAGTCACACGTAGTTTGAGTGGATGGCCTCTCAGTTTAGTCGTAATCGCCAACTCGAAGAAGTCTCCTGCTTCAAGGGAGCAGCCCTAATTGCGCACGATGTGGAAAGCTTGTATCAGGTCCCCACGTAGCTGTCTGTTACTCAAAGGAAAGAGGTCAAGATTAGGTAATAATGCTTTGTAGGGTAGTGACCACTGTCCAGATACAAGTTTCGTTGCTCGGCGTTGTACTTCTTCGAGTATGTCGAGGTCTTTAGCGGTCCACGGTCCGAGTGCTTTGATGCGGCCGCAAAAAATTTGAAAGACCTTGGCAAAACAGTCTTCATCGAAGGAAGAGAGCGCCCGTTTGACAAGGTATAATATGAACATCACCACTTGGCTACCTTTGAGCATGGTAGTGAAGGTTTAAGCGAGGTTGTGATCCATACATCCAAATCCGTCTGGACGCCGACTTCATGCAGTGGTTTGCCAGTCAGACGGTAGACCGTGGTCCCATCGACGCGTAGGAAGTTACACTTGTTTACGTTGAAGGGTAAAAGCCAGTCTTTTAACCATTGCTTTAGGCGATATAGATTTGTCTGCAGTCGCGCCTCGTCAACTTCATTTCTTATGATACTTCAGATCATTTTGTCATCAGCAGACATTGCGACATCGCAATTCAATTCGTTTGCGCAGTAGTTGACGTATACGAGGAACAGAGTAGGGCCAAGAACAGAGCCTTGGGGAACGCCATTCCTAACGGCAACCTCGGAAGACTGCTGGTCACTGACGTGGTCGGCTTGAGAGCGGCCGAGTAAAAAGTTTCGAACTCACATCAGAAACTTAGCTCGCACTCCTGTGCTGCGTAGTTTGTATAGAAGGCGGTAGTGAGGCACATTGTCGAAGGCCTTTTTAAAGTCGACATAGATGGCATGCACTATATCTCCTCTATCAACAACCCGACTCCAGTGTTGCAGAAAGTAGTGCAGGTTTGCTGCACAGAACTTGCCTTTTCGGAATCCACGCTGGCAATCGGAAAGAAGATGGTTGTGTTTAAGGGAGTACATTCATTGTTGCTTTATTTTTTTCTCCATAATCTTGCGGGAAATGTAGGTGAGGCTGACAGGTCTGTAATTGTTCGCAGAGACCCGACTTCCGCCCTTGTACATCGGCGTAATCCACGCCGACATCCAGTCGGGTGGCAGATATCGGGTCTCGAAGGATGTATGAAAAAGCATGGAGAGTGGTTTAGCCAACTCACCGGCCAGTCCCTTCAAAATCTTCGCCGGAATATCATCGGGACCTGGTGATTTTGATTCCTTTAGTCTCATTGACGCCGGCAGAACCATGCCCTCAGTGAACTGAACGGTCTCCATAATTGTGTTGTCTTCAAAGGGTTGAATCCTGTTTTACTACTAAAAACAGACCGAAAAAATCTGAAAGGTGGTCAACTTTCGCTTTTTCTTTAGTGAAGTGCTCGCCTTCAGAGTCTTTAGCATGGGTATTGGGTCCTTGTTCCGCGCGCATTGCTTTATGTAACTGTAGAACAATTGAGGGTTCTCCGCAGCACGGTTAAGCAGATCCCGTTCGAATTCCCTTAGAGTTTTGAGGATAAGGCCCACGACTCGATTTCTTAGAACTTTGTCCGCACATATGTATGTGGGGCTCCCGTCAGAAAGCGATTTTTTCACAGCCTTCGCTTTTTATTCGTCTCATTCTTCTAGGTTTGCGTAAGCCATCTAGGTCTGCTACATAACCTCTCCCGTGAAGGTGGACAATGGTTTGCGCTCAGCTTGTGCAGCATTTCTCGGAACCGTTGCCAGTCTTCGAGTATGCTTCCAACAAATACGGATTCCCACTCAATGAGTGAATTTTCAGCCCTCATGTGGTCGAAATCCCCGCGCCAAAGGTCTCTTCTAACTGTCATGGGTTTCTCGGGCATGGGAAAAAGCGAGTAATCCCACAGAAGAATGACCTAGTCATTTTTACCTAGGGGAGTAGGCATGACACCTCATCACTGCTCTCCTGTGATTTCGTAAGGACAAAATCAAGGCAATTGTCCTGTTGGCCTTTGCGTACTCCAGTTTGAAACATGACGTATTGAGTGAGAAATAATTTCAGTGCCCTGTTCAGAAAACTTCCACGAAGGTCTGTTTTCAGCTATTTGCATGTGTCGAGCTCCAGTCAATATGAGGCGCGTTATGTTACCCATGATCAGGATGTCCAGCCGTGTAGCACATTTTTCAATTTCCTTTAGCAGGATAGCCTCAGTGATGTGGCCCCTTCTCGGCGTTTGAGATACTGTCAGGACATCGAGACTGGGCGAGCTTGGCACTTTACTAGACAGCCAGACTGCCTCGGGAGTACATGAAAATTTATCGGTTTTGTCTGATACATTTATCCAACTTTTCACATACGTGATTACGCCTCCTCCCTGACACCCATCCCTATCTCTTCTAAACATTTGGTCTGACGCAGTCAAGTAGCGCCTGTAAAAATCATCCATGGGCCGACAGGGACAGTTTATGAGACTGAAATCACAGGATGCGTGCTATCGATAAAGTGAAATAGTTTCACACAAACCTGCTTATGCGCTATGCAGTCGAGATTCTTGAAGAACTTATATAATGAAGGTATGTGTACGGAGGTTGGTGCGTTTTCTTAAGCGACGTTTGTTTCGCTCAGGCCGAAAGCAACGACCTCTACCGCGCAAGCCACGGAATGGACACAACAACGTTTACTTGCGGGTGATGTTGTGTACAGGGGTAGACTTACGCAGCATCTGTCTCACTCCCCTTCTACCCTTGACCACCTTTCGATAGCAAGATAATAATAAGACGAGCAGAGGCAGACTCATGTACATTAGCTGAGAAAACAAACAGGCCGTACAATTGCCACCAACGACACGGTTCTCACTTTGTATATAAGGCTTCTGTAATGGCGGTTCAGAGCTTACCTGCGTGAGGATGCCATAAAAACAATTGAAACCTAACCATTTGTACTGAGAAGGGCTGAGTGAGCATCTTACTTAGCGAACTTGAGGGCACAACTCCTAATGTGTTAGATTTATTATGAGGAGGAATATACCGACGTGCCCTGAAGATGGATTCTCCGGTGTCACCCTCATTCTCTCTCTCTCAATCTCCATTCACTAGTTGATTTTCTGAGCTCGTTAGCTAACAGTTGAGGAGGTTGGACGCCCTGGCAGATGTGCCTTGAAGGCCTACTTCGAAGATGTGCCAGACGCATGTGAGTTAATGGTTGTGGTCGGGCGCAACCTCAGCACAGCCCGATGAACACGCGCCGTGAGCTAGTCTGATTCCCGTTTTGGCCCGACTCACATGCAACGCAGCCCCTTTTGGGTGCCATATGTTTCGATTGACCAAAGACAATAGTTTACTGACAGCAAGTAACTTTTTGAACACTATGAGAAAAAGGATGACGCCAGATGGAGGGCGTGACTATGTCTCCATCGGTTTAATTAGCCACCTGCGTTAGGTTAGTGGACTCGGTAGGAAGTCTGTCTAGTCTGCTTCTCTCCAAAGCTGACAGTGAATGGGAATACTATCGATACGATAACTTGTTTAACTGCTCTAGGCACGTCTTGGATTCGCTGCACTTACACTTCACCAAAGAAAATGATTACTTAGAAGCAGTGATGAGGAGTTTTCATCGGACGTCACTTCCCGCTATATTATAAATATGTTCTCAATTATTTTGTCAAAAGCACCGTAGCAATGAGTTAAACGATGCCCCTGGTAGGGGCAGAATTTGCAACATGCTTAACTATCTTATACAAAATGCAATATCATTAAGGTTACTTTGGACAGGACTGCAAATAGTAGGAACTACGTGGACTAGACCACTGGGTATCATTCTGATTACAAAACTACGGAACTGCTTAATGGGTGTTTAAGTTACCGCAGCATGATGGGAAAATTCAGGAATTATGCACACTAGAACGTCAAACGACGGAGGCTTGTTTTAGTTTATGAATTATACAGACTATTCACAGAGAGACTAATAACGGCAACTGCAAAAACCTCAGGGCATCAGACGTCACTTCTGGAAACAGCACATTTGGTCAATAAGAATCAGCTGTGAAGTGTCTCATTAAGTGTAAAACCTGAAAGCGCCTACGCGTTTCTGTTGTCAGACTGCTTTTCGAAATTTTTATAAATCTGATCGTTTTAAAAATTTGAAGCATTTTGTCCCCGGTACGAAGCTGAAGTAGGCAAGAACGGCAGGATTTATTGGCAGAGCAGTCGCGAAATTTTTTGGTGCCAATAAATCCTGCCGTTCTTGCCTACTTCAGCAAATCTGATCGTGTTTTGCAAGGAACAGAAATGTTAGCAGACCCGCCAAAGCTCCTGAATGCTGTATTTCTCTTGGTGCGGGAGGTGCAAAAACCGTAATATAGTATGAAACAAGTGCATGAAACATACGTCTTATGCATCTTTTCCGGAAAGTGTACTTAACGTTATGAGATAATCCCAGTGAGTGAAAACGATAAACCCTGCATAGGTGGGGTGTTTGCGTAGTACAGTTGACACACTTAGTTAAAAAGATATCCAAACAGTGGTACTTATGCTATTTTGTATGAGGTTACCTGAGAATGTCCTCCACTCTGTTAATATTAAGAAAAAGGTCCAATCGCAGGAACGAGTATCCCAGTTGTCTGTCCTTGAGGACGACATCAAATGCAGCAGTGGATGAGGACAATTGATGCAAATCAGGTGTGCTACTTTTACGATGCAGTTGTTTACGCAATCTGCCAAAATTAGCGATTTCGCATTCTTCACTAGATTTCTTACTCGGTGTGATAGCAAGTTCGGCTGGATATACGCAAGTCTTGATGGTCACGATTCCCTACCCGATGCTGAGGATCGGCACAATAATGCGGCAACATTTCGGCCCGCTGATACTGGTACAGGTGGCAGCGTTTGTCCGAGTGTGCCCTTCATGACTGCCTACCTTTCAAAGGCCTGCATTTGAGAGAGTGAGATTATTGGGCCCATTTGTGCACTGGGAATCGGAGAGCCAGGACTCAAGCGGCTCGCGACCTACACGGCTATCCAGCCCCATCAAACTCGCATTTGTGACTGCAGTACCACTAAGTCTGTCTCGAAACGATAGGCGGCATCACGAAAATTATTGTTGCCGCGTTTTCGGTTATCCGAGTACAATGTACTTTTTCTGTATCTCTCCTGTAGTTGCTCTTACAATATCAAATCCGATGAGTCCGCTGCATTAAACAGTTGCTGTTTCTAATCATAAAATACCCACAAAGATCATTCTTACTTTGGCAGTCAGCACTCCTTCTCAGTCTCCTCCCGAAAATTGCTTTTCGATTGTAATGCTAATCCTATAAGGTCCATAAGGCTCAATAAAGTTATTACTTATTTTTTAAATTAGCCGGCGTTTGTGAGGTATGGCACCAGTTTTATTACGCTCAGTTTTGAAGATGAGAAAGTCATTAATACACTTGTTGACTTTGCCTGGGTGGTCAGATGCAAACATCTATTTAAAATGTTCCATTCATATCACGAAAATAACCTTTTAAATGACACTGCTTGTCTTCAGCATTTTGCTTCCCGGTAACTTGCTGACTTGTGCCTGATGCAGTCTGAGGACAGTTAGGGGCCAAAAGCCTCATCAGATCTCTCGTGGAATTTTGAGCGGACCTTAATGAAACGATACTTGTGCCTAATTTGACATGCGACAACGGCAGTAACGAGCCTGCGGCTTTCGATAAGACCAAAACTTTTTAGGCAGATATTGACATTAGGCCCATTAATACCGAAGCCACCATGGCAGACCATAATTTAAAATTACCTCTCATTAAACGCGGGCGAAGTCCGATTTCCAACTGACATGGTGATAGAAAAACAAGAAAGGTAAGGAAGAACCTCCTGACGTTCTGACGCATCAGGTGCCAGATTCAGCTACTTACTTTCAGAGACTACTAATTGCAGTGGACGATTGTGGGGGGTGGACCAACTTGCCTGACGCGCACATGTCAAAAGCTGGTACAAGGCGAGTTGCTGTTTCGAGGTGGTTGGTATCAATTTCATTCTTGGTGACCGTGGCGATTACTGACGGCTCTGGCAGCCTTACGTTTGTACTGCCTCTCATTGGTCAGGTTCGCAAAGTCAGATCCAGAGTAAGCGAATTTTTTCCATAGTTACTTAAGTGGTCGGTTGATGACCAGGTTCCCTACGCTTGTTGTGATTTGTGTTTGGCAACTATGTTCACAAAGTTCGCGTTGTCTAAACAGCAGATCTTCTCCATCTGCATGGCAAAGGTCTCTTTTCATAAGTTGGAATATGGCTAATTTCTCCCGGTCAGAGGTGGAGTTTCCGGTGGCGCAGCCTGCTAGCGATAGTAGTGAACGACTTCTAATCCCAGTGACACGTACAAGCTTGATAACAGCCCGGACACAAACTTCACGCTATAACCAGAGATTAGTTTGCCTATTGTAGGGGACTCTAAACAGGGAATTCATGCTTAAAGTTTACGACAGTGATGTGGGTAAATGAGTGCCTGAGAGATTCAGCTTCGATTGAATAAGCGAAAGAAAATGTGAAAACTACGACAGAATTAGAGGATGAGGCATTTTGAAAAATTACCATTTTTATCGGAAGTTCTGTTTACGACAACTAAATAAATTTTCAGTGCTAGGTTTCTTTATCAAAAGTGCTCGTATTTGTCTTGGGCGAGATGAATTTACTTGGAAGCATGCATTTATATCCCTGAAAAAGTACAATTCTTCTTCTATGCCACTGATTTTACGCGCCATGCCGCTGTAGCCTCTCTGACTCTTTTGCGCATTCACCGCCATGTTTTAAGTGGTGGACTGAATAATTAAATAACCGTCGCGGACCCCAATTTAGTAGTCTGTCCTTGAAGCTATGTTGCAGTTTAATTGACCATTTGCAACAATTTGTGATAAACAGTCGCTAGTGTCGATAGTGATTGACTGTACTATACTTATACTTACATACCACCTTGGCACGGTATGTGGCCTTTCTCATGAAGGGTGCCGGGACTTACGCAAGACTGTAAATCACTCGAAAACCAGTAAAGATTAATGGACTAAAGATTTGTGCCAGTACTGAACGACTTTAAATAAGTTGAAAAAAATGAAAAAAAGCATTTAAAGTAGCATAACATTGCTTAGGAATACTAGCATTTCTTAAAAAGTGGGAAATTCCGAGAACATCCAAAATTGTTATAACTGGGTTGATTTAATTTTTTAATATACAGAAAACCTTTCCATGAAAAAACGGAGTAAATATAACAGCATACCTAGAACAAGGTGTGGGAATAGTCCTTTAGCGAATTCCGCACACAAACGAATAAGTGTTGTGTCAAGAAGTGCAGTTAGCCAACAGCCAAGAACTTCAGCACAGATTCCAATCCGGTTCCGCGAGAACTAGCAGTATTGCTTTCTGTTTTGCACTGTTTTCGATACGGTTGACCAAAGCAAAAAGGTTGAGTTGGTCACTCGAATAGACTTTTACATAAGACCTCTTACCTAGAGGCCGATCATTGGCTAACAAATTTAAATAAAAACGACACGTGTTATCTTAACCACGCCATTTTATGTATATTGAAAGATCTTTTCTTCCCTTGCATTGCTTTATATTCTTTTCTGGTGCTAGAGCACAATGTTTTTCAGATCGTTCTTTAAAAAGCGGCTCATACTTTAGGATTTCCAGCAATTTTAATCAACTGCCCATAAACGCAGGTTTTGCTCTATGAGTCTATCTAAACGTTTACTATAATATACCACCTGAAAGCCTTCACCAAAATAGTGAGTTCTTTTACGTTCTAATGCAGACGGTCGTTTGGATCACATTTATAGACTCGACCAAACACAAAACCCCATGGCCGGGGAAAATTAAATGTCCAAAACGAAATTCTGTCATGAATATGCCTTAGATCCATTAAAATCGTTCTCTGATTAATTACCTCTTTAAAACGCGCTTTAATTAGACATTTTGCTAACAAAGATCTTCGTTACTTGCCTCGTTTCAAGATTGGTTCAAAGTAAAAATTGGGACATTTCATCAAATGTTTTACTGTCCAGGAATTTAGTTTTTATTTTTCTGCATTTAATAGGAGAACGGAATTTTCTCCTTATTTTGGAGTCTTCTTAACTTCATTTTTCTACTTTTAGGTTCCGTTTTAATATCCTAGATGCATGACCGTATGAATACTATGCTGCTGCAAATATTGCCAATCTTCTGCCCGTCGCATTTTTAACTTAGGCATTAGTATAAATTAGACCATACAAAAGATATCTTTCTGTACACTTAAGGGTTAACATAGCCACTTTATGGAGGACCTTTTTGCGGCAAGTTATAACGTACTCGTAAAGGGCAGGGCAATAGGAGAATGTTGGAACAAAAGCTTGCCAGTAGGCGTTATTATCGTGTTGTAGGGCATGCAGTCACAGGGATTTGCAAATATGGCTTTACAATCGATAAACTCTCTGCTTTTTAAAAAAATAATCTGCTTGCTTACGCCTTAGTCATCCTAGTTACGTGGTAGAAATTTGATCTTCAAGCGTGACCAGTTTCGTTTGGCAAACCATTTTAGTTTAGATTACTCTTTTCTCATTGAAAAACGCGCGGATAAGCAAACGTATTCTAGGATAGCATGTGAACCGACCGAAAGATAAGGGGGCATAGATTACCGTTCAGATTTGCGCACATTGTGGCTGATAAAATGACTTATAAACGCATCTCTTAGGCTTTATTCTAAGGTTGCAAATGCATAACGCAGTAGCCTTATAAATACAGAGTTGTTGCAAAAAGTAATGATTTTCTGCCTGTTCCACTTCTAAATTATGCATAAGCGGAAACAAGGCAATACAAAAGGCATTATAACGTATGGTTCAAAGCAAACGTAGCTACTTTTGAAGGACCTTTATGCGGTAAGTTTTATTGTTCGCAAAGGCCAAAAATTTGAAAGTTCAAGCATACAATCGCCACTGAACGTTTTTACCGCATTTTAGGAAGCGAAATCACACAAGTCCAAATCCGACTAGTTTAAATCGATAAAACACCCGCTTCTGCAAAAAGTACCTTCTAAGTTGCACTTCTTACCTGATTTACTTTGCAAAAATCAATCTTCAAGTACTAAAAGTCTTACTTGGTAAAACGCCCAAGTTTTGATTACTCTCATTTCATAAGAAACACGCACGGATACGCAAATATAATTTAGGGTAGCAATGAGCATGGGGAAACACCCGGAATAAAAGTTTACACAGATTTTCGCTCAAAAGTGTTCAACGGGTACAATAATTTGTGAACATACTCCGGGTGCAAAAGGGACATTTTCTGGAACAGGTTAGGCACGTATGTAAAATGAGCAGTATTTTAGTTAACCGTAATTGGTCGTTGCAATTTATATCATCAAGTTTCATGAATTAGATAACAAACGGCGTGTATCGGCCTGGTGATATAGGACGCTTCCACAAGCTCCTTGACTGATGATTTTTATCGGATTGCTCTTCGGAGTTGTTGCTGCTACAAAATATAAAACCGATGTACCTCATTTTTTGTCGAAGAAGCAGCAATTCAGGGCGGGGTGTTTTTGCTGTTGTCAACATCGACTGTCTATATAACAGTAGTTTAAAAAAATTAGAAGAATCACAGACGTTTTATGCTACTTCGGCCAGGCTCGAAGCATTCTAACACCGATCAGTACTTACAAGTCCCATCGCATGTCTGTAATTGATGAGCGTCCAGATGCTAAATGAAGTTTACAAATCACGTTATTTAAAAGCGTATAAAAAGCGCGGCAGTAGAAACCCATGTTGAAATTGCTCAAATTTGCCTGCGCAACATTAGTGTTTTTGACTACGATGGCTTTAATTCTCTTTTTCTGTAATCTGTTAATAACGCGCATAAACTATTATCGATCCAAACACCTATAAAAACTGTCAATGATTTTCTCCTCTTAAACTACACGTTTCAGGCTTCAGTTGGTTGCCGCCATTTTTTAAAGGAAAGTGTTCTGCATCGGCCTTCAAGGATGCTTGCAGCAGTTAGTATAAGACCAGAATTCCGTACTATTGAAGAGTTTCTAAAGTGAACTTTCTGCATGAAAACAACGAGCTTTGCTGGCTATGAGTCGGTATGCAGTTACTACTGACTTAGTTGTTAATTTTAACTCTTCCTGTATTCGCTCGTGTGATGCTTGCTCCTGCGGTCTCCCATCCACAAAGGTCGCTTGAGGTTTTGGCCATAAATACTGCAGGCAAAACTGCCGTTGTCGGCACGTCCACAGTGCGTTTGCATGAACAAATAATTCCAGTTCTTAATTAATCGTCTCCTAAAGATGTCTAGGAAGGGGGCCAAGACCCAAAGCCACTTTAATTTGCCTCAAAAAACCCACTTTCGCGACTAATCTCTATATGATCATTTTCAGATTTTACATCAAAGAGCAAGGATGTCAATCCCGTATAACGCCTGACCATCTCCTTTTTTGGTAGTTGGCATTATCAGCGTTATGAAGATATCTTGGTAGGAAAACTGCTGTGCAGCAGTAAGCCAAACGAAGTTTCTACAACAGCTTCCTTTAACTGGATCATCTTACTGATAGTGATCCCGGCCAAAAAGATTAAAAAAAGAAGTCATTATGAGAATTTAAACCAGTGACGTTTAAAAAGATAAGGCAAAATATCGCTCAAATAAGTAAACTAATCTTGATTTTGGCCGTGCAAGTTTTAGTTGCGAATAATGTTTTCTATAACCGTTAGTTTTTTTGAGAGAATTGTGGGTGCCTGAGATCTACTGTGCGCCATTTAGGTAAGGTTTGCTTCATTGTTCTAGGGGAGTAACCTTTCCCTTGCGAACGACATCTCGTTTTTCGCTCTTGCTAACAATCACAATAGATTAGCAAGCATCAGTCAATTGCTCTTTGTTTATTTGAATGTCCGAATTTAGCAACATAGAGTGGACCACTAATAAAAATGCTAACAAAGCATGTGGTTCAATCCTTAATCTACTTATCTTCCATTTGTAGCCTCAAGAAGGTTTTGTCTGGGCGCAGTTTTTTACTGTTAGTCTGGCGGACGTAGCTAAACATAAAACTCACTGGCAGATGCTTGTAGACGTCGGCTGAAAAAAATTAACCTTGGGGGTTTCAAGTATTTCCTGGGAGTTAGTGCTTTTTTAGCTTCTTATTTTCTCATTCCATTTAACTGGCAGGAAGTTGCTACACTTGGTGAATTCCAACAGCACGGAAGCTTCCAACGCCCAGGGCACAGGAGTGTGAAAGGGGATAAAATTATTAAAGTTGGCAGTTTGTTTTCTGCCCATAGAAATGTCGCAACCTTTACACCATTGCATTTAGTAGGACTAAATCATAAGTCTGACCGCGTTTTTTATGCTTACAGTGATGAAACGATGTCCGGTGTAAGTATATTAACTAACGGGGCTTTTAAAAGGGCCTCAATATATGTTAACTGTGAAATCGTAAACTGTGCACTGGGGTCAAAGATTAATTCACACCGGCTGTACAACGGCAATTTTAGTTGACTTCCACTTTATTGGCAAGAAATTTGTATTGATCGTTAGACTACTTCTCATAGGTTTGTCAATAAACTGCTTATAGTAAGCTGAAAAGGAAAACGCGCAAGCCCACTGCAGGCTGTAGGCTTTTTCTGAGTACAATTCAGAAGAGAATCTAAAAATTCTGGCAAATATTATCCCCTCCGTTTCAACGAGATATGAGTCGTCCGAACTGCAACATTATGGTTAAGGTGTATTTTGGCCTAATAAATGCCTTGTGCGATTGGCAAAACTTGAGAGACTTGGTAGAATACTCGATGTCATAAACAGCAGGGCAATAAACCGACAGTTATCTGGTTAAGATATTCTCTACGTTCGAACCAAAGGTTTTTCAGCCTTTGGGGTGTGACCGGTTGTAGCAATCAACATTTCATTCCTTTCTGGTTTGCCGACGAATTCCTAATGATTTATGCTGAGGTATCAGACCCTGTAAGCGCTGTAGGTTAGAATTGCAAGGTGTTCGGAAATGCTGTGTTTCATTTTGGGGCTCTATCCACAAAGTGTCACTTCCTTAATATGATAACGTTCAATTATGCCTTGGAGCTTCCAAACAACTATGCTATAGCGCTGCTATCATTTATTTTTACGTTGACAGATTTGAAGTAGGGACAAAACTAAAAGCCACAATTATACATATACGATAGATAATTACACGAACAGTTTCTTATGAGGAGACAATTCTTACCC
>CACRXP010000780.1:199726-230045 GCA_902702965.1 Spirometra erinaceieuropaei
GATAAATACCACAAATCAAAGCTTTTATGGATCATTTTATTCTTATTTTATTTTCGTGCCGTTGGTATTAAAATTTGCTCTACCTGCAACCTCCTTTTAAATTATTCAGTCACTATTTGCTTATAAACTGGAACTCCCGAATTATCATCTCCGATTCCAGAGTCCCCTAGCGTCTTTAATTTCATTCGGGATATAATTGAGATCTGTCCAAGCGCGAATTTGCAAATAAAAGTTTAAAGTAATGATAAAAGTGATTACGATTTTAGGCCCTGTTTTTCATTTTAACCCCTACATTTTCTATCGTTGCAACTATTTCCCGAAACTTTCTGAGTTCTCCCCAAATGATTGATAAACTTAATTTTTTACAATGAGATTTCCCTCTAGACAAACCAACTTTTCTCTGAGTGGAGAGATTCATGGCACAGGGGTCTAATGCAATATTTATCATTTTAAGAAAGCTGTAGGAATTCGATCCGAAATAAGCGCAACACCTGTTATCTGTGGAGATAAAGTGGTTTTGAAAACTCCGCAACAAAAATCAAATATTTGTATCTAGTACCTCGACCCGAAAACCAAGTTCACACGATTGAAAAGCTGTGAAGTTTATCACAATGGATGCCACTCCAGTCGTTAACAAAATATTTTAGTGCGTTCGATGTTAACCTGTAGCACACTTATAGAAATGCAACATAAAGATAGGATGAGAAAATAAAATGACGAATGTCTGAAACTAAACATGCTAACGGGCAATTTTGTTTTGCTAATCAAAACGCATCCCAAGGAAGTAATAACTCGTAGACTACCAAGACAAAGCATTTTAACAGAGTAAACGTTAGCAAAATTTTTTTTATTTAAGTAAACTCGTAGTCACTCCAAACCAAAACATAGGAGGCCGATTTCTTCAGGGCTGAAGCTTTATATTTTGACTAGCTTTCAGACATCGTCTGAGCTGTCTTTTAAGGGCAAAATCACTTTCAAGACCACTCCACATGGGCAGACACTTGCTAAAACTGTCTCGTCATAATAGGTTTGATAATCGAAAACACGGGCATACTGTTTTATGCAGTCAATTAAAGAGACAGGCAAAATGTAATTTTTCAAATTTAGCACAGTAGCCAGAACTGAAATTTGATATTTTGGCATTTAGGCTTGCTTCCGAAAGTGTTACAATTCCTAACGCACCTGATATTATCAATGTTTATTTAACCTCCCATTTTACCAAACTTTTTTAAGTTCTATACAAGCGGTTGGACTGACGCAACGTTGTCACTTTGCGGTTTGCCGGGGGTTTATCCGTGCATCATCAGGCGAGTCACGTATTGTATTTTGTTACTGACCTGCATAATGCTTTAATCTTTTAGGAAAAGCTTGGCTATTTCTGGATCATAAAACCGCGCCTAATCCGCTTTGTGGGCAAAAGAACAGATTTATGCAACCCCTAGCAAGCAGAGTCAATTGCACCTCTACGACTTAATCTTTCTGGTTAGCCTCCCTACGTAACGTCTTCCCGTCGACATATAAGACTATTTAAGGCCATTTTTACATAAAATTCTGAATTGCGAACGGTTCACTTAAATCTACTAAATAGTTTTAGTTATGAGAAAAATGTGAACAACAGACAGGCGAGTGAAGAATGGGCTCCCCAAGGACGGGCGTATAAAATCTAACCGGATGTTGTCTTCCTTATATTTTAACCAAAAACGCGCACACGGAGGAGATTAAAAGGATAACATTAAATTATAAATTATGGACAGCATTTATGGTAAAATAGAGAGTATAATTGTTGGAAAGGCAAAAACACTAATGGAATATGGGATGTAAAGTGAGTGCTGAATACATTCCGGTAAATACAGTAGATGGGCTTACTCATGAAATGTCAACCGCAATTTCGAAATGCGTTTTCGTTTCGAAAAGATTTACCAGATAGGGTTGTTAAACTAATAATCATGCAACATAGTTTTGTAACTACACACTTACCTCAGGGTATCGGCTTTCGAATGAATTTATTAGCGACTGCATGCAAATAATCTACTAGACAAAAATGACACAATTTTCTCATTGATTTTCGATGCCCTTGAAATTTTTATTATATTTCGTTAAAGGTATGCAAAAAATATTCATTCTTTTATTTATTCGGTAGAAACTTACGTCTTCTTCCGATTTTACACTCGGAAGAAGAGTAAAATTCGGTTTTAAAAACTATTCTAATTCCGGAATAAATTGAGCCCGACTTGCATTAAGGGTTTCAAAACTACAAGCCGTATATTTTCCGTGTACGGAAAACCATACATTTCTCTACGGTATTAAGAGGAGACCACATGGGCTTCATAAAACTAAGCAGTGGGTTTGAGCAATATTGTTACTTTTACAAGCCGCATTGGTAAATGCGCATACGTGACGCTTTATGAACGGCCATTTCACAGTATTAAAAAATCTCACGATCAGAAATTTTTTTGAAATCGAATTATACTCTTCTTTCGTGTATCAAATTGGAAGACGTTAATTTCTACCGAATAAGTAAAGGAGTGAATAGTTTATGCATCTTTTCGATGAAATATAATTGAATTTTCAAAAACATCGAAAATCAATAAAAAAATGGTAGGACATTTTTTGCAGAGTATATTTCTTGCACACAGCCGGTAAAAAGTTCATTCGAAAGCCAATACCCTGAGGTAACTGGGTCATTATAAAATTATTTTGCATGATGATTGCTTTACAACGCTCCTTATTTAATCTTTTCGAAACGAGAACGCATCTCGAAATTTCGGTTGGCATTTAATGAGTTAGCTCACCTACTGTATGTGTATATTCACTCAGGAATGAGCGCACATCGATTCATTGGCTTCTCGAAGCAAGCAAGCTTCGTATGGATGATAGGGGTCACGAACAGGTAACAGCCTTTTAGCCTGAAGTCGACCAAGCTATGATAGCAGACGGGGAGAGGACAGAGTCTGGGGGGAAGATTGAAATAGAACTGTTTCTGGATTTTTTATCTTTATCCAGACATTCATAATCCTGGCCGCCAGCTGGGACCAGAAACACAAACAGTCGCACCTAGCGCAGTTGGTGCACCTCTAGGGTCTACCAGATGGGTTATAAGCACTTCATCGAATCGAAATTCACCAAAAGCTTACCACCTGTCATTTATTGTCGCTGTAGATTGGGTTTTTATTCACTCGGTTGATTAAGTGCTTATGACCCACCTGTTAGACTCCAGTGGTGGAACAGCTGTGCCAGACATGCGAGCGCATGTTTGTGTTTTTGGTTGTAGCTGCTGGTCAGGGCTATAATTGGCCGAATGAAGGCAAACAATCCCGAAACAGAACTGTATCAAACTACTCCCAGACTCTGTCTTTATCCGTTTGATATGTATATTTATACGTATATGCTGACGTCGATTTGTGACCAGCTGTAGCAACTATGTTCTAATTTGTCCTTAGGAGTATTCAGTCTTGCATCAGTACTGGTCGCTATAAGACTGCTTAATGACCAAGATGCGACTAGGTGAGAATATCCCAAAACTTGACTAGTGAACGTTTTTGCAATTACATATATGTACAGAAGGATATGACCGGAAAAGACTAATAATATTGCTGTGGCCATCCCAGGCTTTATAGCTGTAGTTAGCTAGTCATGCACAATTCCAGCTTTTGGGGCACCTAGGGATCAAACCTGCTTTCTTTATTCACTGATCCTGAGGTAATCGAACGGTCTACTTTTGAGTCACAGGCGTGTTGTCCTTTCAGTTGGTATTTGGAATATTATCTATCATAGAGTGACATTAACAGTTTAGGTTACAATGTATTACTCATCTCAACTGGCAGGGCAACGAGCCCGTAGCCCAACTGACAGAGCGCTGGACTATATAAAACATAGGTTCTAACCTCAGGTCCCCAAAAACCTCAAGTTAACTATGACTGCCTGGCAACGGCCAATAACCCTGAATGATCATTAGAATGTGCTTGGCATCGGTGTTGGTCGCGATACCACTACCTCTTATGGTATTAGCTTTATCCTTAAAGCGGAATGGGGCAAGCATGCTGTGAAATGCAAGACAGGGTTGCTGAAGTACGATGTCTTCGACGGCTAATGAGAGCCAATGGTTACCCGCGCAACTTGGTCAACCACTGCATACGAAAACGGCACTAGAGATCAAATCCAACCAGCTCCAAATTTTAGCGGGCTCTGCCGTAAATTAAGAACGTCTCGGAAGCCGTCAGTCGTCTTCTCACTCTACTTGGAGTTTGGGTTGCACACAGGCCTAAATCAACTATTATTCGCCAATTCATTACGCCAAAAGACCCACTGCCACGGCAGGAAACGTCTGGTGCAGTGGCTGATAAAGCAACTACGTCGGATAAACTGGGAGATTACTCCGTGCACGAATTGCCGTGCACGCAGCAGCAGTGAGGCGGGGAGACGCTAGCTCTCAGATGGCGGCACATTCGACAGGACTCGGCCATATTTTCAAATTTCAAGAGGCCGAAATCCTCGCAAGGGGTGACAACCACGTGAGACGCGAGCTGTTCGAGTCATGCTTCTCCGGCCCGCAATCCATCAACAAGTGCAATGACCTTCCGGTATGAGATATTCCCTGGGCAGGGAAATCAGTCACGTGGGGAGGGCGCGGGTGAGCCAGTATCCCAGGGAAAGGGAACCAATTTGCCGGGTAATCGGCACATCAGCATCAAGCACGGATGACGAAATCCCGGCCATTAACGACTCGTACGCGGACTGACAAAACACCATCTCATCAATTACGACCCCAGCGGTGATTGCTAGAGCTGTTAATTACAGTGCGCATATGGTCCCACGGCAGTCACGTGATATAAATACTGCGCTCCTTGTGCCATCAGTACCTTTATCTGCGACTGTCTCTGGTGATAGCTTTGAGGGAGAATCCGAAACTTCAGGCCAATAAATTTCTTGTTCGTCTTCTTATATTTCATAATCTAATCGGCAAACGCTATTTCAACTAGATATTTGTATAAGCAGGAAGTTATTACCAAGGACAAGGGGGATTGAGATGGCCAATTTCTATCCTATTAGCCGTCATTACCAGTCACTTAACCTCAGGTTTAGATGATATGAAATTCAAACTCCCGTTTATTAGTTGGTAAGCTTTGTGTAGTCCAACACTCTTACGTTTGACTCACGCTCTCCAGACAAAGTCCCAGGGCCCAGAGGGGAGCACCCACCGTGACTCTGTCAGTGGACGTCAGTCTTAGATAAATGTCGGGGGTACAATTGGACCATAGGAAACCTAGGGTTAAGATCATGATATTTCAGATGCGGAAGTTCCTACATTTTCGACGTATGTTCATTACAACTCCCCAGGGTACCGCCACTGATTCTGACTTGTCACTGTTTTCAAGTCTATTTTTAAATGTCACATTGCGTGATGGTGTTTTTTGTCTCGCTGACAAGTATATTGTCCGATCACGGTGGGACTGCAGCGTCCGGCTGTTAGTGGTCACTGTTCCCGTCTGTTCTGATCGTATTTGTTACGCCCGGCCTGCGCATCTTCTACTTGTTCTACCTCTTCGTAGTTCTTAATTTTGTGGTCTATGGTTACTACGCTGGCCCCGGCGATTCCCATCATCAGCTTTCATATGCGATCTGTGGTCAGGCTCACCTGCCTTCATTTCTAGTATACACCCACACCTGCCTACGTTCTCGCTCAGTTTAGGTTTATCCGCGGCTGCGTCCGGTCTGGTTACGCCGAGCGAGCTTTTCCCTTAGTTCCTTGAAGGCCGCGTGGAGAGTCACAAAACCGATCAGGTTACGGAACATGATCGTTCCGTTGTGCCTTGGGGCTCATACTAGAACCCTCGCAGGCAGTCGCACAGCGACTAGTAGTAGACATAGATGAGATGGATGTCTTTGTCGGCTCCATGTCATCTATGTCTACTACTAGTCGCTGTGCGACCGCCTGCGAGGGTCCTAGTATGAGCCCCAAGGCACAACGGAACGAGCATGTTCTGTAACCTGATCGGCGAGCGCCCACTGTCACCATTGATATTCCCGATCACAACCGACAGGACAACGGGCCCGTGGCTCAATGGTAGAGCGTCAAACTCCATGACCAAAGATTCCGGGTTCGAATCTCAAGTGATCCACACTTGGGGTTGGGTATGACTGGCTGATGACGGCTAATAAGCCAGAAATGGCCATTCCGGTCTCCCTTGTCTTTGTCGGCTCCATCTCATCTAAGTCACAAAACCGTTCATTCAAGCTTTTGGGTTTGTAAAAAATCAAATGTTTTTTTATAATTGTTAAATCGTCTCTTCAACCAAGGATCTCAGTGTCCCAGAAGGTGAGGGCGCTCCCAGAGACTGCAAAGCGTTCTGCTACCGGTAGGTACTGGTCCATTTATCTCAGTGCATTTGTAGGTCTTCAGTCGTTCAGTGTTTGTCAGAATCATTTCCCTGCAGGAGGTGAACTTTTCAAAACAAACGACACTTGTTCTTTAATTGGAGACAAGGGGTAGTTGACCTTATTAACGGACGACGTATTGCTGCATCGTGTTTATGGACAGTTGTAGGGAGGGCAGCAGAAACCGCTTTGTGTACGTCTTCAACAGACGGTAGTGCCCATCGCGCACTATGTTGTGTCGTCTGGTGTGTCAGAAAATGCGAAAGCAATACGCGCTACAAGTATATATTTGCCGAAGGCAGTGGAGATCTCCCTTTCGTAGAGAATTCTCACAAAGCTCCTTTTGTGGCATAATGCATGACACCGTAATGGGTTAGGTCCCGGCGTGTACCGGTGGCCTCCCTATCCACCGTTGTCTACAGATTTCCGTCAACCTCTCAACTAACATAGACGACGGGAAACTGTATTCGATTGTTTTCAACCTGTATTCATTGCAAAGTGGTTTACGAAAAACGAGATCTAGGAGTTCCCGTAATTATACGATAATTACCCGCTTTGGATCGATGAGGGTCTTGTGCACATACCGCATCTAAGACGGTCGTCTGTAAACTATGGGCAGAAGTGAATAGTTTTGCCGTTAAAATTGGTCTCAGCCCTCGTGACGGCAGCATCTCAGCAAGAAGAACAGTCATAGTATGCTGTGAGATGAGCTGATGAACCTTCCTCTTACGACGAAGGCTTGCCCGCTTTTGAAACATATAGAAACGAAATCCCTGGTTATGTCCATGATCTTTACGCATAATTTAGGAATCTGACGCGCTCTTGCTTCCGTTAGTTATATACAAGCTGAAGAGTGTCCGGTCAATAGGGGGGACTGGAGTGGCCGTTCTTGGCCCAGCGGCAGCGAAAGCCTGGGTTTGGGTGGGGTTGACTGACGATGTCTGATGGGCCCGAAGTGACCATTCCAGTCCCTACGCGTCCTTGCCGGAATTCCTTTGAGCATAAATTACTGGTCGATTTGTGATTGCCTGTGAGGGCTGCATATTAAGTCCAAACGCACAATTGGCAAGAATATCCCCTACCACAATCGCTGAATACCCTTCCAACATACATATACATAAATGCTGGTAGAATAGCATTACTGGTAACGACAAGGGAGACTGGAATAGCCAACTCTGGCATAGTAGCCGTCGTCAGCTATCCATATCCAACCGCGAGGTGTGCAACACCTGGGGTTCAATTCCGCGACCTTTTGGTTGGGAAACCAACGCACTAAGCACTGAGCTACGGTCTCCTTGTCCTGTCGATTGGGGTAGAATGCACAATGGTAGAGGGACGTTCACCGACCACGGTATGGAACACAAATGTTGCCTTTTGCCTTTAGGCTCTCACCCGAGCCCTGGCAGCAACCGCTCAGCGAAGCGTAATATTGGCAAACAAAGACATTAAGCCGGAGTTGGCCATTCTAGTCTCCCGTGTCTTTATCAGTCATATTATTCTGCCTATAGTAGTGAAAATGCGATTCCCCGATGGCATATAAAAAGATGTGGAGGCGTTCACCGGGAGAGCTGAACGCCTCCTCTTATTCTGGCTATATCGCGCGCTGCCCTGCGGCTGCTGGTAGGGCTCGAGAGAGCGCCAGGGAATAACAGGATGAGTGAGTTGGCAACGCGATCGATGAGTGCTCCTCCTCTACAATATATACAGTAGGTGGGCTTACTCATGAAATGTCAACCGAAATTCAGGAATGGGTTTTCGTTTCGAAAAAATTAATTAAGGAGGGTTACAAAACTTGTCAGCCTACAAAATAATGCTATAATAATTCAGTTACTTCAGGATGCCGGCTTTTAAATGCATTTTCTTCCGGCTGCATGCAAAAACTGCACTCTGTAAAAAAATGACTACTTACGTAGCATGAATTTTTCTCATTGATATTCGATGTTCCTAAAAGTCTAATCGTAGTTCATGGAAAACATGCATAAAAATATTCATTCTCTTGCTTATTCGGTAGATAATTACGTCGTCTTCTAATTTTATAGTCGAAAGAGGGATATAACTTGGTCTTAAAAAGTTTCAAATTGTGAGACTTTTAAAAACCGTGAAATGGCCGCTCATAAAACGTTATGTCTCTGCATTTAACAATTTGCCTTGTAAAGTTAACAATATAGATCAAATCCACCGCTTAATTTTATGAACCCTTTATGGTTTCCCTTTATTACCGTAGATAAATGTGTGGTTTTCCGTACCTGGAAAACGTACGGCTTGTAAGTTGGAAACCCTGAATCCAAGTGTAACGGTAGAGCGGGTTCAAAATTATTCGAGAATTGGAAATCTTTTTTGAAACCGAATTATGTCCCTCCTTCGAGTATAAATTTATAAGAAAACGTAATTACCTACCGAAAGGGCGACAAATGAATATTTTTATGCATATTTTTCATGAAATGTAATTGGACTTTTAGGGGCATCGACAATCAACGAGAAAAATTCATGCTACTTAAGTAGCCTTGTTTTCAAAATATAGTTTTTGCATGCAGACTGAAGGAAATTCATTCGAAAGCCGGCTTCCTGAGGATCCTGAAATATTATAGAATTATGTTGCAGGCAGACTAGTTTTACAACCTTAACTAATCTTTTCGAAACGAAAACGCATTCCTGAATTTCGATTGACGTTTCATGTACTGTTTAAACAGGGTTTTTATAGCGTAAGTAGGTAAAGTGAAAAAAAATTTCATTTATACTCGGGAGAGGTATAATTCCGAAATTTCAAGCCGGCCATGTTACTCCGTCTTCCAAATCAATGAATTTTGAGCGCTGTTATTTTGGCTCGTTTAGGAGATAAAAGTCACATCTGCTGGCAGGCGTCTGTGAGAGGGGTCAGTATAGTTTGTGGGAAGTTTAGAAGGTAAGAGCGGTTTGCAGATTTATGAGTAAAACTTGATTCTTCCAAAGACCTTTCCCTTTTGTCATTAAATCCGTAGAATACCTATGTAGGGAGTACGATAAACAAGTGACATATATGACTATTTTACTAGCATTGGTTACATGACATACCAAACGTACCATTGCAGGCACTAACTTAAAACCCAGACACGTGTTTCGCAGATATTCTACCACTACATTACAGCGCTCATCAGTGGGTCCCCCATCGTTCCTCGTGTACATTCTGATACCTACTCTAGTTTTGAACCTGTGGCACTTCTATTTTCTCAATCGATCACTAATATTGAGCAAATCAGTCTATTTCGAACTTATAGGCTCATCCTGAGATTTGATATAAATATCACATGGTATTAACGAAGTTATGGGACAACTATTCATATCGAATTTCAATCTAAGTTTAAAAGTTTCAAACAAACTAAATTTCCCCAAGCTAGCGATCAGTTTCTGGGAGAATAAAAAGTTCTATCGCTAGTAGCACTATTTATGTGAAAAATAGGCATCAGACCGTTATTTCGCAGGGGTTGGGTTTAGTCGATTCAAATGTTTATTTCATATTCGGGGCTGACTCATAGTAATGTCTCGGGCGTTTAATTCCGAGTCTTGCACTTACTAAATTTCGAAATTACCACTATCACACTCCTATGAAACCGATATGACAGAAGCCGCATAAGGAACCCTTAGAGAAGTCAAACTCCTCGCAGTTGAGTCATGCTAGGACCTATATTCGGAATGCGGTAAACCCACAGGCGTATGTGCAAGAGTTAGTGATTTCGAAAATTATCAAGCGAAAAGCCTGCAGTTAAGTGCATGAAACATGACTATTTCTAGTCAGCCCCGACACTGCAATGAATACTTAAGCCAAAGGCAATTAACTTCTGAGTACTAACCGCAAAATGCTCTTCGTACAAGCAAGTAATACTACTGAGAGTGTAGTTTGATCTGACTATGGTCTATATCATGCCACTAACACTGTTACAAGCTAGAAATCCAGGCACGTATATCATCGATGTTTCTACATCATATACAAAGTCGTATCGATAGCGACAAAAGAGACCGGTACGATCATTTATGGCTTACTAATCGTCAGTCAGCCATACCTAATTTTAGGTTTGGAAGAATCTACAGTTCTAACCCGGATATATTTGGGTTATTGAACGTTTATGAAGTCCAATGCACTAACAATCATTCCCCGGGTTCATAGTCCTGTTAGTTGTAGCCGAGTGTGTTAAATATGTTAGAGAGCGCTCACCAATCAGGTTGTGGTACATGCTCGTCTCGCTGTGTCCTCAGTCTAGAATCCTCGCGGGCTGTGACATAACGGAGAGACTGAGTCTCATTTTATTTTGAAGATTGGGCGGTGCCAACAAAGGCAAGGGAGAGGGGGATGGATATTTTTGTCTTATTAGCCATCGTCAGTCAGTCACTAAGTGACTGCCCGCAAGGAGGACGGAGGAGCATATAGTTACGGCAGGTTTACCTGGTGGGGGAAAGGAAAGGAGACTGGCTGTGACTGTGCTCTGGAGGGGAGGGAGATGATGGATAAGTGGCAATGCAGGCAGCTGAATTAGTAGTCTTCAATGTAGGACAGAGATACGTTTTTAGTAGGCCGTGATCTCCGACCCTCGAAGTGGGTGTGTAGGTCGGCATGGTTGTTGATACTGAACTCATAAGAGTACCAAGCCTCCAGAAATTCTAGCTCGTTTTCGCATTCACTGTGGCAACGCCTGTATGTCATTCAAACCGAATAAGTGGCTGCACCGAAGGAAGTGCGCAAGGAAGAGGGACAGGGAGTCAAACTGACGGATAGCTAGTTTGTGCACTTTAATCGAGTGCCCAGCCGTGGATCGCATGTGCAGGAGTAATGGACGCATGGGATGTCATAAAATACGTTTGTTTGTTGGTTTTATGGATGGGATTCTTTATTAGAGATAACACTGCGCGCAGATATGTACGATGTGTGTTCGATGCACATCTCAGAACGATTTAGCTGCTGGGGGAACAATTCAAGTGTTCTGTGCTTATTAAGTATGAATTAAAGTCTCTGCGCAATTATTTTTCCATTGAGAGCAGGGCCTTTTGACTGTCTCACATCTGAAACGGTCCGTTGCAAAACTGATCTTATCTCCCTTAGATCGAAGGTTAAATCTCAACTTTGAGTGTCGCCACTGGGCACGTATACATGACCATAAACCAAACCAACTCCCATCTCTAGAAGGTGACAGAGCTTTTATTTGCGCTCCGCGAATGCGAGGGTAGTAAGTCATTTTATCAAGCCTAAGGATGAGTGCCGACAGAAAACGAGTATATTGTGTCAAGCCCCTTTCGCATGGGACTGTCTTTTTGCATGCATGGCTTTTGCAGGTTACTGGATTAAGGGTGGAGTTGGCAAGTCATCACGCTACTGCTGAATACTCGAGCCAGCAACCAAGTGAACTATTATCGTATGCAGTTAAAATAAGTCATTTTGGCGTGCCAACTTTTTTACCCACAATAGTTCACAATCATGACAGTGACCTTACAAGACGAATATCTTTGTCTCCAGCTAAGGCTCCACTTTCCTTATTTACCCCCAAATCTGGGAGTTCCGCATGACGATTCGGGGACGAAAGAACAACACGAGAAGTTACTTATGCAACTCAAATTACCTTGGAATTAGTTATTGGCTTCTTCGCGCTGTCACTTGGAAACCTACATACTGAAGGCTCAAAGTCACTATTACTTGACCTTTTCCCATTTGTTTTTGGGCAATTTGTCATTTCCGTATTGGCGTACAGGTAAATGTTACGTTGGCTACCAAAACACTTGAAGTACCATCTACACTTATAACGGTAGATGAGCACCCGGAAACGTGACGCTCTCCTAAGGTAGCGAAACATGTAAAGTTAAGCTTGCTGACCCGTCCTTCAAGCTGTGAGCTGTCTGGCCTCTAGGTCAGCGCATAACGGCAGTTTGACCGTCGCGGACGGCGACATCCGGTCAATGACTCTAGGCTTGGTGGACAAATGGCGGTGACTTGGGCGTTGTCTCGTATTCGAGTGCTCTGATGCACGTTTTAGATCGTCGCCGTCAACTCTAATTGCGTATGTGGCGAGCGGTTTGATGACAATCTACATTCTAACCTTCGCTCACTGGCCCTTGGTGCTGATGGCCGGATGGTCGTCAAATGTAAGCATAGCTCGGGTCGACCTCTGACCCGCTGGTACTTTCCCTCTCAAGGTGAATTCTGCCCTACGTAACCTGTCTTACTGGCCTTTAAACTGCGAACTTCGAGATTTTCGGCTGTCCCATTCGCGGTCCTCTTCCGGTACAGGTAGTGCTCTTGAATGCTCCTTTTGTTCGATCGCAGCCTACCATATGGAGTCATCTCACTAGTTTAGAAGGAAGGTGTCCAGGTTAGTCTCTTGAGGACAGTTGTTGTTAGCCAAAATAAGTACATTGTTGCGACTGAAAGAAAGTCAGAAACTTTGAAGGAAACTGTTTGTCGGACCAGTCTGATCTGATTGAGCTTTGCAAACAAATACGAGGAGGACTGACATGACACTTGTTGGCCTATTTGCCATTTTCAGCTAAGAATACCCTAAAGATAAGACAGAGGGGACTCAGCGTTACAACCTGCCTCATTGCTCGTCAGGTATAAAACACATAGCTCGACTATTATTTTCACGGGCCCGATGCTCTGTCAGCTGCAAAAAAGATATTAGGGTTAAGTCGAAGCCGAATCCATAAGATTTTGGAGATCAGTAATCGTTACACAGCACTTTGCATTTCAATCATCTTCGTGCCTATCACTTGTCTGACTCCATACACCAACTCATCTTTGAGGCATACAGACGACTATTTTTAGCCAGGCTAACTCCAAGACTTTCTGTATCTACTAAGTCAGTAATCAAGAATTATTACCCGGCATGATCCAGCCTGGAGCTTTATCTTTACCAGCTAGTAATGCACAGAACTGCTCCTGAATTCATTGTGCAATTTTGCTAAAGCGCACAGTCGCGCTTATGTGACGTCCGTATTTCCCCGTGTGTCGGAGGTCCTATCATTCTTCAGTCAACGCCATATGGTTTGAATGTTTTTCAGACAGACGTGTAAATCCATCGTCTTCAGATATCGAATGTGAGGTTTTGACGCTCGTGAAACGTTTACCCAAACTTCCAACTATGCTCACCTACTTAACTGTAGTTGCACAGTACAGCAATAGGTAAAACGACTCTAAGTCAGTTTAAGCATGGTAGTATTTTGTGTTTGCAAGTCAGTCACTTCCTGTCCTCATGCAGCATACACTTTTCGATTCGAATTTTAACATTCGCACGAAGTAGGCTACACTTTCTTGGATCACCGCAGAGCAAGTAGGCTTTTGAAACGGTTTACTTACTTGCTTCCTCTTCCTCTACAGAGCTCCGCGGAGAGCATTTATTCACTGTTAAAGAGACTGCAATCAAAAGCATTCTGGAGGCGCTTCGAGTCCTATTCGCGTAGCCTGCAAAGACTTCGGCGCAATGGATACTTAGAAGAATATTTTACGAGCAACAGGAGACCTCTTTGCAGAGACAAGTCGAAACATTTTGTTACATTTTAGTCATTCCTTTATGAGCCTCACTTGCGTGAAGATTGAGCCTGACATTTGAGGACATCTAATGAGCAGCATACGTAGGTGCATCCAGTTCCCTTTTATTTGCCTCTCGCAGTGTGGGTTGACCCGCCTCATTCAGTCTTCAAACTGCTTGCGCTTGGCATTCTGAGCACATATCTATGCACAGCACCCGCCTTCTACAGTAGATGTGCTAGCTCATGAAATGTTGACCGAAATCCTGAAATACGCTTTCAGCTCAAACATATTACTTAAGTAGGACTGAAATCTTAATCATTGTGCGGCATAATCTCAGGATGATTTAGTTATTCCGGGAAGCCGGCTTTTAGAGAATCTTCCTTTATGTCGCCTGCAAAAATAACATCCGGTAAAAATGGCTAATAAAGTAGCATTTAATTTTCTCATTAATTTTGGTGCTTCTGTAAATTCGACTATATTTCGTGGAAACATGCATAAAATATTCATTCTTTTATTTATTAGTAGAAAATTACGTCTTTTTCGAATTTCACACTCGAAGATAGGGGAATATTTGGTTTTAAAAGTTTTGAATTATGAGATCTTTTAAGACCGTAACGTGCCCGTTCATAAAATCTCTTGTCTTTGTATTTGATAGTTGCCTGAGAGGTTTACAATATAGCTCAAATCCACTGAAAAATTTTCTAAATTTTTATATAGTCTCGTCTTAATACCATAGAGAAATGTATGATTTTCCAAACACGGAAAATGTAGAGGCTATAGTTTCTAGACCTTGAATGCAAGTGTAACGGTGTGTCGCTTTCAAACTTATTCGAAGATCGGCAGAGTTTCTGTAACACGTCGCGCAGGTCTGATTCCTAATATGTTTGAATTTTTTATTTAACAATGATAAATAGCATGTTCTTGAGAAGGAGTATAAAAGCGAAAGTGCGGAGAATGCGGCTAAACACAGAGATACTTATTCAGCCCTTACTGCAGGCAGCCCTGTGCCGAATTCCAGAGGGAGTATTTGTTCTTGTATTCTATTGGAAGAATTACAAGATATACGAAAAACAGTGAGATGTAAGAATCGAAACTTAGTCCCTTCAACTTGTACGTGATTTGGATGACACCGACTCCTATAGGACAAAGGGAAGATGAAAAATTTCGAGCGCCCCTTCTTAAAAATACATTTTGACTTGGTCCTAACAACTCCGTCGTCCATGAAATTGCAAAGGAGGCCACCTCATTTACGATGTGATTATTTCACACAAATCGGCGGAAAATATGTTCCAACAGAAAGTAGTACGCAGTTTAGTAAAAAGTAAATCGATACTTTGAGGTATGCTGGTCAGTGCCGCAACTGCGCTTCACTCCGTTTTGGTCAGTCTCTCCTGAATGCCGAAGAATACCGCGCGTGTTCTAACTAAAAGTTCGTAACAGAGAGAAATTCATAAATTGCGACGGAAAACTTTTGTCTGTAAAACCTCTGCTTTTTCAGTTCATTTCTCCCCTCCTCTTCCTAGTTCTATGTGTGGGGTTTGACTACCTACGGTAGATGGGCTAACTAATTAAATGTCAACAGAAATTCTGAACTTCGTTTTCGTTTCGAGAATATTATTTCAGCAGGGTGGTAAAACTGATCGTAATGCAGCATACTTCTATAATAATTTAGTTACCCCAGGATCCCGGCTTTCGAACGAACTTCCTTACGGCTGCATGCAAAAACCACACTCTGAAAAAATGACTACATGGATGCATTTTCACATTGATTTTTAATACCCCTAAAAATCCAATTATATTTTATGGAAAGCATGTATACAAATATTCATTCTTTTGCTGATTCAGTAGACAATCATGTCTTCTTCAAATTTTTATGCTCGAAGAAAGGGTATAATTCGGTTTTCAGAAAGTGTCTAACGATAAGTTTGTTTAGTACTGCGAAATGTTCGTTCATAAAACGTCATGATCCTGCATTTACCTATGTGGCTTGTGAAGTTAACAGTTTGCCTCAAACCCCCTGCTAAATTTTATGAATCCCATATGGTCTCCTTTTATTACCATAGAGAAGTACATGATTTTCCGTTCACGAAAATAATCGGATTTTAATTTGGAAGCCCTGACTGCACGTGTAACAGGAGGTCGGGTTTGGAATTGTTCGGGAATTTGAAAAGATTTTAAAAACCAAATATAGCCTTCCTTCGAGTATATAATTAAAAGAAGACACAATTCTTTACTGTAAATACGAAAGAATGAATATTTTATGCATGTTTTCTACAAAATATAATTGAACTTTTATGGGTATTGAAAATCAATGAGAAAAATACATGCTGCTTAAGTATTCATTTTTACAGAGTATGGTTTTTGCATGCAGCCGGAAAGAAGTCGGTTCGAAGGCCTGAATCTTAAAATAACTGAATAATTGCAGAATTGCGTTGCATTGAGATCAGTTTTATAGCGCTGCTCAATTAATAATTTCGAAACGAAAAACATTTCATGAGTTGGCCACCTACTTTACGCAGCCTGCATTCATGTACCTTGAAAATCCTTGATCCTTTGGCAGAATTCTTCGTACGCGCGCGACTGAATTTTCAACTAAATTGAGGGCTCATTGTGATGTCCGGTTGCAGTACAGGTTGGCATTATCTCTTTCATCCTGGAACAAAAATAAACAGCATTGCCATGTCATCTGGTGCTGGCTTTTGTTTTTCTTTAAATCCGATAAACGGGCGTCTAATTCGCACTGAACTTCTTTCCGTCGATGAAAATTAACATGTGTTTCTACATTCTGAAAGAATTGCATTTTACAAAGCTTACTGATTTGGGTTTTGTGTTTTATTCTTCCTGAAATTTGAGCCAAGATTGCCAGTGCTTTACTCTGAAACCTGAACTCACCAGACATCATTTCCTCCCTTTTCTACATACTCCGAACAAATTTTCTTTTTTAAACTGGAGGGCCTTTTTTGACCATGGTCACTTGCTGCCTATTCTGACAATGTAATGACTCTTAATCATCCCAAAACCATGGTGTTGAACCACAGTCAACTTAAAAGGCCCCAAGGAGATAACTTCATGCATTCTCTTTACATAAAAATAACCAAAACAAAGGTTTGTTGCTACTTTCAGAATTGGACTCTCTTCCATTTATTCTGAGATGTTCCCAACAACTTTGACAAAGTCCTTTAATCAAGCGAACTCTAATCGGGCGCGTGAGTTTGTAAGGCATGTGATTCATATAGAAAGTTGGATTATGCTGCAGCAACTAACTTATATACTTTCAAAAAATCTTATTTGTGAAGCTAAATTATTAAGCAATCTCGAACGTTAGGCTTGGTATCGCAAACCACCGCTTCTCTCCTCAAAAGCCAAAACGCCTCCCTATAATTTCTGCCCAAGGGAGTACAGAATCTGTCAGATATGTAAAAAAGTAGGTGCGCGCAGTATTTGTCCAAAGTCGTCGGTTTTGTAAAGTTGCATCGGTCATAGCTCATAAACGGGTTTTCACAGCCACTCCCCTGGCCGAAACCTTAAAGTCATTGAACGACAAGTAAATGGCCGGCTGTAAAGTCCCTCCGGAGGCGTCGCAGAGGCCAGACGCCTATGCGCCCTTTTAACCGAAACAAATGTAAACGCGAGCTTCCGGTTGAGATTAAATTCGCACTTTTGCAGTCACTTATGCCTGAACTTAGTGCACAGAAACTCCGTCCCAGCCATGTGGCAGTTTCCCCTGATAGTTTACTGCTTGTGGTGGTGCGCAAAAGTTGTGGCTTTGGAAGCCTGCTCTCCAGATTGCGTTTATGGAACAGGAAAAAGGGATGAAGCGGACTAGTAGCAGGTGATGAAGGGTTGGAGAGGGGAACTGAACTCTTTACTGTACTCCATCGCGAGGACGATGTGTCCCAAGAGTATATTGGCTTTTAGAGGTCTGTGAAAGAAATGGTTAATTAAATATGCAGGCTGTACTTTCCGGTAACCTTACAGCAGTTGGAGTGCATTATAGTAGGCAGCAGTACTGTCAGGCACCTGAAAGATTTCGTTAGATTCCCCTTTATGATTTCAGGGGGTTTTCGGTGGTTGTTGAGGGTTGTAAATCATTCATTACACGCTGACTGTCAGATGCAGCACACGGTGGAGAAAATGTCTCTTTGTAAGGTAGCGCACCAGCACGTCTCACTGACAATTTCCCTCTGCATGCAGCTGCGTATTCTCCAGCAACTATAATGACGCCTTGGATGATTGACGTTTTTTGTCCTAATACCAAGAGTGTTTTCAGTCAGCTGGCAGCGTCCACTCTGCCTTCCTCATGATTTGTCGTTGGCCGGCCAAGGAGCTAGGATGGTGATTGTTATGCTCCTACGAATATCCGCCCCAACATTACTAAATAGCCTAGCAGTACCTCCGGGGGGCCGGCTTCATCCATCCTTTACCCCCCACGGAGTCCTGAATTACGGTTACATACTGGTGAGAGCCCTCCACATCGACTTAGTCGATGCAAATTGCTTCGGTCGGATATGAATGTATAAAAGGTCCCCGCCCTTTACTTCAGCGAAAGAGCATCTTCAATATGGAAATGGTAGTAAAGGGGTTTTTACGAGTGGGGTCTTTTAGAGGAAAGAAAGAGTCGATTAAGCTTATACGACAGGCCAGAAGCTCAGACTTGTTCAAGTTGCTGGTTCAAATTTACAAACTAAATCTGAACTCGATCCCGTGCAGCAAAAGTAGCGAATGGGAAACAGCGTGCGCTTATAAACAAAAAGCTGCACGGCACTCTTTGGGAAAAAAACCTGATAAATGCCTCGGAAACGGAGGGAACAATGGATTTTCGGTAAGGCTATTAAACCCTGAACCCGCAAAATGCCTACTACCACCATCCCCCTCCTAGATGTGCAAAGTAACGGGGGACTGTGCTGCGTATATTAACAACCCACCGTTGGTTCAGCATACCGGCTGCAAAATTATGCGTTATGTTCGCATTTATAGCCTCATATTTTCCTGTTTTGCAAAAACGAATTAAGAACCAGACAGTTTGTTTCGAAGTCAGTAAGTTGTAGGGCGTACGTGCATTCTGTTGTTAGACTCAAAGTCCAGGTCAAAGTCCAGACAGGTGTATTGGTTATTTCCGGGTTTAGTACCTTGTTAATTACTCTGTCCAAGGCAACCCCTAGTTTATACAGACTTGTAAGTACTTAAGCGTGAATATCAACAAACACGTTCGACCCAAAGCTAAGTCCACCGATTTATGTAGGACGACTTTTCAGCCATTACATGTAGACTATCATGGCTGACAATACGGGAAACATACTTCCGCTTCTATATTTTGTTTCAGTAAGTCTTATCAATGGGTAAAACCACCCTGTGACGCACCATCCTACCATTGCATGCGTAAACAACAGTCGCCAGCCTTTAAGCATTGCGAAACTTTGAAAGTTTCGTATCTCGCAGTGTAGGGCATATGTGACACACACCATGTCAATGTGTGGGGGGCATGTCTGGACATGATTTTGTATTAGCCAACCATCTAAGGCACTTGTGCAATAAACTTTTCGTGATGAAGCACCAATTCGCACTAGTAATGGTTAATTGGATTACGTCAGTAAAACAGTTAAACGGAAGCCGAGTGCGACTGTTCTAACCTTGCTTCAGTGGATGCCATGGCCGATTGCATATGAGAAATGTTCTGATACTGTAATTTGTCTATGCATTTGTGAGCAGAGGCCCAGTCAAATAAACCGAAGTAAACTGTTAATGCTTCTTTGTAAAGCAGTTTGTTGACTGCAGATTTACCTTCAGCTGCATTTTGTTTTTAATCAGTTCCATCGTTTGCGGAAATTACGAAACAAATACTCTACATTCGGCCACAAGTACCTTCGATCATGTCTCAAGAAGCGACCCTCTCATACTCCCATCAAGAGAGGATAAATACTGAATCTTCTGAAAATGTTTAAAATAGGAAATATTATTTTTATGCAGTTTAAAAACCCAATGGAAGGTGATCAAATCCTAGGTACATTTCCTCAAGGTAGCTTTTGAACTTCTGAATAAACAGTGACCGATCCCATGGAATGTTGACCGAAATTCTGAAATGTGTGTTTGAGTCAGAAGGATATGTTAAGTGATATTGTAATATGGATTATCTTGCGGCATAATGGCAAAATACTTCAGATGAGTCATAATGTTGGCTTTTAAATGCACTTCCGTTCGGCCTTCCGCAATGATTGCGCTCGACAATATGCATTTATCCTGTGGACCTTCGATGCCCCTATAAATTTAAACATACTTTAAGCCGAAAATACAAAAATATTCTGTCTTACACTCATTTGTTAGCAATACACACTTTTTCAAGATGTTGTATTCAATGAAGGGGTGTCTTACGATTCACAACGTTTTTTTACTTCCAAAATAATTATAAGCTTGATTTGTTGTCGCATTTGCGTTTACTGTTTCCAGTTCATCCTACCAGCTGCATGCCTCCTGTGAAAGGAAAAACATTCCTTTATTCCACTAAGAAGATGCCATATGGGACAGAAAAATTTCGTAACAGCTGTAGGTTATTTTGCATATTTCATGAGAAGCATCATTAAGCAGGTAGATGCAATGTTTTTTCAGTGGACAATGCACGGCCTCAAAATTTCATTTTGAGAAACTTTTTAAAAACGCAACGATGACTTTTATTCAAGCAAAACGTTTGAAGAAATGATTTGCTAGCAGATGGATGCGAGACATAATGTTCTTATTCAGGTATTTTCATAAAATCTATATGAATTTATAAAGGCATTGGAAATCAGTAGGATAAATGCACATAACTTAAGTGACCATAGTTTGCCTGGTACAGCCATTGTAGTCGGCCCGAAAAGGTGCATTTAGAAGCACTGCTCTAGCGTGTCAGAAATGCTACAGCATTGTGTCACAAGATTATGAGTACTACAACTCCACTTAAGTAATCCGTCTTAAAAATATGCATTTCAGAATTTTTGGTAACATTTCATGACATCGATCACTGACTGTAAGCCACTTAATTAAACTAAATCGGACAAATTTGTCACTCATCGCCATCTACTTTTCCCATAATTGCCGAGTCCGTTTAATTCACACTACAGACATTATACCAAATACACTCATATATAAACTGTAAAAAGACATCGTCAGACGCACAGAAGACTGTATCAGAAAGAAATTGCTTCGTATATCTCGTGATGGTGCGGACAGGGGATGTGATAACAGGTCAAAGAAAAACAACCATGGGAACGTCCCAAAAGCCACTGTTACAAGCCCTTTAAAACCGAATTCACCCATTAATCGGCGTAAAACTAGAATACGTAGTTGCGTCCAAAATTGGCCCAGTTGTTTACTTTATAGACGATTCCTGCCATATATGTTTAAAATAAGCCTACGCATCCGTTGCAAGTAATTTTTATAGATTCAAACCGCTTCCCAAAGGGTTTTCCCATGAGTTTTTAACGGAGATGGCTAGGAAGATTTCTACTGCCATATCCACCAGCTACAATGCGGACATGGACGCGGGATTATGTTCCCCACAATGTGGCGGTCACTTTACATGAGACATAGGCAATACCGGGAGATCACTACTTTTTAAATGTAAGTAATCGCCAGTGGAGCTGTCACTTAATTAGTTATAAGAGAATTTTTTGGCAAGCAATGCATGGAGAACTTAAACTAAACCAAGACCACCTGCAGCAGAAAGCTATGTCAACAGGAAACGTAATCATCTGTAATCTGGAAACCGGATAGGGCGTAATAGGCTTACATGGAACCAAGCTGCAGACAACATAATCCTACACAGTGCTTATTACGTCATCGGTTAGTGAACTGTTTCCCCGAACCAACTTTGCCTGTTGATCACGGGCTTGCGTGAGTCAACCCTACCCGCAGGAACTGGACTGCGAAAAAATAACGGATCCTAGGAACACGTTTTAAAAGAAGCCCTATGAGAAAGGATGGAGCACCTCGACAGGCGTCCCAACTTCCTGAACTTTAAGACTAACTTAATGTTGTTTAACCGACCATTTGACCAACATTGGAAAGGCAATCCTTGTAGGCATAAACCGAAACTGCGTTAATTGGAGCACAGGCCATGATGGATCAGGGAACATGGAAGACGGTCAATCTTACCAAACAAGACTTCCGTCCACAATCTCATGGGCACAAAATTAGGTATGGTTTATTGGTCGAAAGAAAGGAATGGTCGATCAGTTCTTACTGTTTCCAGACGATATACCACTGCAGAACTAGTAGCGGTTTGAAGGTCTGTGACCCCTTGCCGTATGGGAGCAAATACGTCGGTCTGCATTACTTCTTAATTTCTTCATCATGCCCTGACGAGCACTGTCCATAATTAAATTATTAGCGTTAGAGGAAATATATTGCCAGGTGGTGTGACTGGAGAGAAAAAGGCGATCCCTTGGACAACTGTTTTTTATAATCTTCATCAGAATCAGTAAAGTCCGCGACGAAGCCAGTACTGGATGAAGCTTGCATTTGTGTGCATCGGTATGCGTCAGATCATGTATGGGCGCTCCCCAGACGGTTGCGGGCTTAATTTATAGGGTTGTCTAGCCGAGCTGATGGACGTCGCACGGGTCCCTCTGGCGGAGTTCTCTCCTCTTGTGGTGTGCTCAAAAAAACCGCATATGACTGAAGGAGATGGCTATGCCGGTTGGTTGGGTTGACGTCTGATTGTCCCGCAGATGCCTTGCAGTCTGCCTTAACCCACATTCTAGGCCGTAGCAAGGTCAAAATCGTGACCTGATCGGTCCGCAGGCCTCGGCCCCTGGGGATCCCGATATAACCCACCCCGCCGGCCAGTGCAGATCCAACTTCGGCCGTTCTCTCCAGTCAAATCGCATTCTTTGTAGCTTACTTATAGCTGGTAGATAACGGATAACTTCGCTCGTTCGAGAAATCGTTAACACCACTCGCAGACAAGGCATCCGGTTTGCCTTTTAGGAAACTTCAGGTTCTAATGACCGTAGCAGCTTAAAATCTGTCAGCGATGTGTCTTTTAGGCACGAGTTCTGGACGACCTCTTTCATCCAACGTCCAGGGATGGCGGCTACATGTGCAGAGGACCACAACATTGTTTATTTCAGCCGTCTTCGCAGATGGTGTCCTGCAGTGCGTGTATGAAAAACCTCTAAGTGTCTACCAGTTACCCATGTTTGAAGTCATTTGTGACGTCCAAAGACGGTTAGGAAAAGTTCACCTCTAAATAACGTGAGGCAGCCAAAAAATAGGATCAAGCAAATCGTTGATCTACTCCTCACCTCTTTAACGAAAATCTTGGACACCCCGCCCCTAACGACTGGTGGAAATTAGTTCCGCGACTACTCTGCAGGTCGTAAAGCGCACGCCTAGACTACCGTGAACTCTGGTCCAAATGTTAAGAGGACAGGTTTTCCCGTGACCTGCTCACTTTGGAAAGGTCGGCGGACATATTCTTGCGGCTAGGTAGTTGTCTGCCAGAGCAATAAAAGTCTATATTGGGGGCATTTTAACAGGCTAAAAGCAATCTACAAAATAACCTATCCGTAAACGTGCCGATTGTCTGTTCGGACACGGAAATTTGAACCCCCGTACTATATGTGGCCTTGCGCTAAATGGCACAGGGCACCTACTCGTTTGTCCCGGCCCCAACTCTAGCCCTCCTGATCCTGTTCCCACCACCAATCCTCTCAAACCTAACCATCATAACATCAACCATGACACTAGCACTCATAACCCTAATCCTGATAATCCCGACCCTAACCCCCACTTTAGCTCTCTTAGCTGCAAAGCTAATCCTAGTTCTAGTACTAACGCCCTGGAATTTATAACAAGACCATCTACCATACGAGAGAGAGAGGGGGTTCACAGTGCGGTGTCCTGACGACTGTGTTTGCCGAAAGTGGTTAGAAAGGTGTTAATCTCCTTTGCAGGTGAACACTAGTTTCGCATTTAACAAGAAAGTTCACTCAGAAAAGAGAGCATTTCTTCGTGGCAAAAAAACGTTTGGTCAGACAAAAGCCACCTTACCGAAAGCGTCTTTTTGCTTGAACGTGCTAACTCGTACTGCGTCTATGACGTCACATGCGATCAGAGCTAGCAGTGTCGAAAAGGAAAGCGAGTTTACACCCCACCACTGACCTTATGCCATAGTGGCCTATGAACTTCGAAGGAATCTCCCATTTCGCTCTTACTGAACAGTGGACATTCCGTTGGGCAGAAGCTAACTTTTGGAGTATCGATTTGCGCCTAGGCAGATAGACCCCGGGTTAATTTGAAAGTAGCTTATCCTGTGTGCTTTAAAACGAAGTAGCGCAAACTAATAGAGCTTGACGTTTAACCCGCATTTTCGTTGTACTGGTCCCTTTTGCTTTTTCTCCTCTTTCTTTTCTTTAAGTACGTGCAATGAATTAATTTGGCTATGAGCCTTGACCTTGGGCTTTTTGCTACACCAATAGAGAGACTCCCAGGTTTTGAAGAAGAAGAAGACACGATCGCCGGGACAAGAGCTTTATTAGCCTGACGTTTCGGATTCCTGTCCTAATCCATCATCAGAGACAAAAGCAGATAAGAGTAGTTCCTGTATATGCGACTGCAGTATTTATAAGATGCAGTAGCCATGCTACCGCATACCTATGAATATTCACGGCTCCCCCCTTAATCAGGGATCGTTGCACGTGGCGTGATGGCCGAAGTTTGCGTCGTTAATTGCTGCAATTTCATCACGTGCGTTGGATGTTGGTGTGATGATTGCTGGACCATCTGACACGCTGAGCCGGGTGTTGGGAAGTGTTCACCAGGACGCTCCCCGCGTGACCAATTACTCCGCCTAGACGAAGTCTTAGCTTTCAGTATGGAATGGGAAGATCATTGCACTTGGTAATAGACTGGGGGCCAGTAAACCATGACTCAGGCAGCTCCCGGCTCACGCGGTTGTCACCTGTTGCGAGAATTTCGACCTCATCAAATTTGAATGTGTGGCCAAAACCCGTCGAAGGAGTCGCAACTTGAGAGCTGGCGTCATTTTTCCGCACCGCTGCAGCGTATTCGACCACTTGTGTCCCAGCGATCGTGTCTTCTTCTTCAAGACTGCTTCCTGGGACTCGTCTCTTCGCTTCTATTGGCAGACTCGCAGGTCTTGACATTAATCCATTGGCTGTTAGTTATTGAACTGCCCCTCTTTAAGCCACCTGATTGATTACTTTTAAATATCCCGCATCTTCTTAGTCGCTCGATGTTTTCACAATTCAGTGGCAACAGACGGCGGAAAAGCAGTTAAGATTGTTGAAGTCCAAGAAAGACCTCATCCGATCAGAAATGGTCTTGATGTTTCACCAGAATATGTTGTGTTTGTACAAATTCAACCATGCGCATTGCGAAATGGAATCATAAACTAACTCCACCGAAACAGAGTCTCAAATTAGTGATGAAATGAACACTATACCTCAGCATGCACCTAATATTCCCTCTCTGACAATTAATCTTCAAAAGTAATTCGTTCTGACAGCCCCCAAAATTGCGTTATCTTTTAGTAAACCGAATTACAGTAGGGGACGTAATTTGTGACAACGGTAAGATAGATGTTCATTTCGATTGCATCTCAAAGTTGTGCGCTTTGAGTTCTGGACTCCTGTCATTTTGTGGGCTTCAGTTTTTTTCTCTTAAATAACCCCAATTATCTTATGAACGACTAATTAGAGTTTTTTACTGCCTGCTCGACCTATTTTGTGTATTACGTTGAAATTGCCAGGAAACGGACTTACATATAGGTATTATTATCGTTCGTCTAATGTGCTCAGAAAAATATCTATTTGTTTTGCAAAATATGCTTTCAAATAATTTTTCAGGGAAAGCGCCTACATTTTTTCGAGGGCAATCAAGGTCACTCTATATTCAAGGAGTTGCATATGTCCATAACTCTCCTAGTCCTTATCTATCCATCAGTGGGTGTTAATCGACCAGAGGACATTCGTCTCTAAGTCACCTTAAATTACGGCAAATTTTTACCCAAAAACTTCGTCCACTTGATAATTGACTGTTTACTCCGCGTAACTAGGGTGAGGCTAGATGTGAATTAGCATACTGTTTTCAAAAACATATTTTTCCTTTAAAAGTTCGGGTTTAAAATCTGACCTTATAGCCGATAATAAGGCCTAGAGGCAATACGCAATTTATGAACTGAACGGGAACGAACAAGATATTTTATTATTTATAAGACCAAACATTAAGCAAAGAGGAAGAAAAATGTTCTAATAAAAGGAAAGTGTAAGGGCTTTCGTTAAAGGCGGAATATATTATCAGTGTGTCAGAGACATGTATAAAGGCACCGAAAATTTCAATTTTTTTAACTTTCTTTTGTAAGAAAATAAAATACGTCGACCTGCGTCCACGAAGCATCTTGTTAAAACACCGTTAGGAAGGTAGCCCACTGTAACATTTTCACAACTGATCAGAAATCTATTTATTGCATTATCTTTGGTAATGAGGTTTCGTCTTTTGTTGAAGTCGATAAGTATGACCGAGATTATCACCCACACAAAACGAAACGTCCGAAAACTCCCAAAATATGTAAATGTTTTCAAAAAGTGCCTTATTTTTAAGAGTTTTGTAGACGTAAAATACAAAATCGGCCTCATTTGAAAGTCAACTGATAATAATTGAAAACCCATAGTATTCATTAACATTTTAGGGCAACCGTGGGGTTCAGCGAATTACTCTGGCGCAAAAACTATGGGTTAATCTTGTTGTAAAAAACTTTTTGATGCACAGAAAATGTTGCGCCTATTCTGTTCTCACTTCTTAGACAGTGACCGGTCCGGGGAAACATGTCCTTATGAAAACAGTTTTTATAACGTCCCTGACGGCGAAATCAGGCGAGAACCTCTTTGCTTTTGTTAATTGGGTCCAGAAAGACACAAAAGCGGACTAACTGCACCAACGTCTCTTGGAACCATTTTGTACTCCGAATCAAACAGTAGCTGAATGACTAATTGCTAAACAAAAAACTACACTAATTCTTAAAGGTCTTACAGGGGTTACTTTTATATTTTATTGTATATGAACTGTTTTAGTTACTCTGTTAGTAACATGGACAGACTTTATGTACCACTATGGACTAAGTCTACACGTTCGGTAGGAATTTCCGGGCTTTTAGCTTTTTTACCTTTCCCAAGAAATTTGTTCCTTCTAACCACCGTAATTTTGCCTTCAACACTGCTTTTATGTTTTCATTTGACTGCCGGTCGTCCATTATTGACTGAGACTTCTGTCCGGTGCATTTTCATCTGTCCCCGAATTTATTAGAGGCCATTCGTTGATTTAAACTCATTTCATAACCTGCAAAACAAACTGTACACAACAACTTTGTGCCTACCAGACTTGCCTCTCAAATCGGTCAGTTGTGTATTGTTTGCTTTGCCCGTTGTAGGAAAAATCACAGATTTGCAACTGCATGTCTTGATTAGTAAGGCGCAGTTCGCTTTTATAGGGCCCTGGATAAGTGCAGTTGAGTGCTCGTAAAAGAAGAGATTGTGATTTTCCAGCAACTGGGTTAACTTCTAAGCCCCAGATGCGGCAAAAGTACTTTCCAGGCGTAAAAGCTCCCCAGCAACCCGCGTTATTCGTTCGAATAAACCCTTGCGAATACTCCTCTCTTCGGATTCTGAGGAAGACCATAACAACTGAAATCAGCGAACTCGCACCGCATGCCAGTTTTCAATCAGAAAATGTTGGTGCTATATACGGCCTAGCCTACCGCTCGATAATTCGAACACTACAAGTGACGATGTGCACTGCTGCTGCAAAAGAAGCCTGAAACCATGAACTGTGCGTAAATTTTTACCTAACGAAGCAACCAACGCATTTATCTAACTCACTCGCTTCTCATACGCCCTTCGTTACGGCAGAAAGACGACCGACAACGGTGTGACCATATCTCTAATTGGAAAAGTTACTTCGATACATTCTTAGGGTTTCCCAGATCCCAGACGAGTGTGAATGTTAAAAACTCTCGTCGTCCGGCGCGGCCTCGTAGCACAAGTAACTGGAGCGTTGGCTGTGCTAAAGACTGTCCCTTACTGCGTGGGTTTGAATCCGACTGAGGCGTCGAGTTTTTTACAGATCGGTCAATATGAATGTTTAAAAGGTAAAATAACTTTCGGATCACTACTGCCGGATTCTCGGCCCCAAGAAGGATCGAATTGCACAGGCATTTGGCAACTTACCAAGCCTCGACTGCTAGCGTGGTGGGGGTTCGGAAGCGCGTGGTGCGGTTGCAATGAATCACGCGGTAACGATGAGAACAGTAATCGTCCGTGCGTAGCTTTAAGGAAAATGCGAAAGAGAGGTGACTGGAGAATACAAGTCAGAACGTAAACTCTATGAGGTGGTTGATAATAAGTAGATGCGATCGCTGGAACAAGAGCTTTACAACCCTGACGTCTCAGATTTAAGCTCGAGCCAATCACCGGAGACAGTGGCAGATACGGATAATTCATGCACCGCAAGGTGCCCTATTTAGAGGATGCAGTCGCAATGCTACTGCATAACTCTGATAATTCACGGCTCTCCCCTTCGCCTGGCATGGCTGTCCTCTGGTGCCTTAATTGCTTGATAGTCGGTATGCAATTCGCTACTGGCTGACAGTTCATCGTCCGTGTTGAATTTTGGCATGATGATCGCTCCATCACCTGGTTCATTGGCTTGCGCGATTTCTGAATGGCTGATCGCTTCGGCCTGACTAAGTCTCAGGACGGAATATGGGGTTGGGGTGTCATTGAACTTGTTAGTAGACTGGGGCACTGTGAACCATGACTCGAGCAACTCGCGGATCACATGATTATCGCCTCTCGTGAGAATTTCGGCCTCAATGAATTTCGATTCGTAGTGGTGTCTCATCGAATGGGTCGGAACTTGAGAGCTGGCGTCATTTTTCCGTACTGCTGCCGCGTATTCGGCGATTCGTGTCCGGAGAAGTTTTTTAGTTTTTCCGACGTGGGTGAAGCCGCTGAAACACTAGTCAAACCCGGATGTGTTTATGCAGCCAGATCTTTTTTAAAACTATGGTCAGAGACTATTTTTCGTGGTAGATCTAGAAAGCGTCTGCACAAACTGGTGGGAGTAGTGTACTTACGCAGAGGGACCTTTTTTGGCATCATGGGAATTTGGAAAAGGTAGTTCTTCAGGTAATCGACGTGCAGAGTCCCATATCAATTCAGCCGTGGACCGCTCGCTATCCAGCTTAGGCGAGGGGCTGGTTCCCGCCATGAGAAATAAAAATGAACAGTCTGGTTCTGAATATTCTTTCTGGTGCATATGGAGGCCTTGGGGTGGACGTGGAGAAGCTTGATCATCCTATGGGCAGTTGAGGGATAGGTCACTGTCTGCAATCGGTTGCAACCTGAAAAACAAAAAAATACTGGGTAGGATTAAATAGAAACGGGGCCCAACGGTCTGTCGCAATGATGAAAACGATGTAAAGTATAGCGACTGAATGACGAGAAGAGCATTGGCCATGGTCTATATCTCTAAATCCAACAAACATCCAGTTTAGGGAGGTAAGATGGTAGGCGTAATTGATAGCAGGTACCTTGGACGGAGAGGGCTGAAAATCCCAGGAGTTAATATGGTGGGTCGAGAACTCGAGAAGAAGGGACTTAATAATGCATTTGACAATGTGACGATTCTGATTGTACTGTTTGTAACAGTCAAGATATGTGTAGTGTTTGTTATGCGCCCGTGTTCCCTGGCTGGTCACAAATGCATCACTGGTTTAGGCCTAGACCAAGAGTAAGGCGTGTATTGCGCGGTCAGGGGGACTGCACACGCTAAAAGACATGTCATTGATTTCAAAAACCGAGAGGATTCCTAGCACCAGTCCAGCAAGTTCTGAGAGAAAACCGAAATGCGGTGGAGAATTCAGACTAACTCAGTATCCAGGAAGATGGGTTTATGCAAAAGAATGAGGCACCAGTCGACTTGGATAAAGTAATAACAACAGTTCCATCATTACGAGCGACAGCATCTACCGCGTGCATCGTAGATTAGGAGCAACATAAGTGACTTACTCATAATTTGTTTGTAGTAATAGCTGACTTTCGACGCACCTACCTCAGTCCCCCTTCCCCCACCCATTTGAGATCGCTAGCTTACGTCAAGACGACCGAAGATGGGCTCGGTCGTAGTGACTGACAAAACCTAACAGTCCATCTTCCTGAGCCCTAGAACATGTGCCAGACCTTCGTAAATGTTGTTCGTATCTCACGCCCTTGAGTTGCAGTAAAAGCAACATTGAGAAGGAATCGTTAAAGCCTGTCTCTTAATTCTCCAGTCCCTCCACTATACTTACCATGAGGGTCGAGTAATCTAGTCAGTTGGAAGCCGTCCAAGCCCCAACTCTTAACTTATCCTGATTGATTCAAGAGTCTACTGTTCAGTACAGCGAAACATACGCTGATTTAC
>CACRXP010000780.1:235791-260530 GCA_902702965.1 Spirometra erinaceieuropaei
CCAGACGTGCCTGGTGATTCCAAAGTACATTAAAAATCTACGCGAGCGACATCCTCCCAAACTTAACTTATGCTGGCATCCGCAAGTCGGTAGGTTCGCAAAAAACGCGTTCTGAGGGATAGAGGGGCCCATTGTAACCAACAGCTTGAGGCGTATTTTTTGCCTTCAGTATTCTTAACAGGGGCCAATTTTACGTGTTTGAATTCCCTTTTTTTACGAAATAATCTTCTCCGGTGAACTGATGCGGTGAATAACATGTCAGTATACTGCTTAAATAAAACCAATAGGACACTGAAGTATAAAGCAGTAACTATCAGCATTCCACCTCACTTTCTGTCTTGCAGCTGTGATGATCATTTACTAGATGTCGATGCAAAACTAAATTAAATTTCCATGTCAGGTATGTCCCTTGTAATTCGGTTAACCTTTACAATTCTAAAAGGCAAGAGCAGATAAGGGGGTTATTTTTCGGTAACCATCCCTTTTTATAAAGCCCAATGATTTCACCAGCCCGATGACCGAAAATATCGTGTGTGATACACGCAGACTGCCTAGTCCAGCTCTGTCAGTCACTGCAGCAACCCTACCGACAGAAGAGTAACCGCTTCAGACGTTGAGGAGGGAGTGAGAACAAACAGAATCAGTCCGACTCTGGGAACCCCAGGTCCACGTCAATACATCACACTCATACTAATAAGGTGTATGAAGCAATTTGAAACCACTACGATCTGGTAAGTTTCCTAACTTGGAAGGCTGACAACGGTCGGTACGACTCCGTCTTCGTGCGTGTGTGTGTGTGAAAGATATGATTAGCCAGGGGACTGAGAGTCAGGCTGAGTGGCTGATTCCAAATGTTACCTCTATGACATTTCCGCTCAGGTGAGAGTCAGGTCGCCCAACTCTTTGTTCAAAAAGCCGACAAATGTCTGCTTGGCCAGGCTGTGTGTAGCACGCCTAGAAGGGATGTTTGGCTGGGTCGGCCACTGCCCTCTACACTGTCGCCGGCCATCCTGACTCAGTCTTGCCACTGAACCCAAGTAGATGGAAGAGGAAAGGTTGGGGCGAGCCTGCTGCCACAATGAACTAATTCCCTCGCAAGCCATCGTAGGGCACACGCTGGACATCGTCGTTCGAAACGGTCCAGTTGTCATGATTTCACTGCTGGGGATTAAGAAAGGCGACTCATACATCAAAAACGCCTCGCCACTGCCCGATCGCGCCCCTTCTCTTGGATTGTGTGAATACGCGGACTCCCTCTGTGAAAGGACTTTCAGCAGTCCATGCGGTCAAATGGTACGAAATGCAAGGCAAGCAATAACGTGAGTGTCAGGAAAACTGTTATGTCTATCCAGTAGAGCCATGATTTAGCTTTAATCATCGCTCAAAACACGCAAAGACCGCACCCACCTGCTTAGGGCGTCACATGTTGAGACATGAAAAACCCTCATGAAGAGTAATCAGGAAAGAACTTCAATACCAAATGAATGCTGCACGATCAACTTGAGTCGTGGAAGCACTTTCAACTGCTCAGCAGGTGTACGTGGTTTAAAACCCGAGACAGTTTCGGTGATTCTTCTTTCGTTAAGGAATAGCCCTGCTTTAAAATATTCCGGATACGCCTCAAGAGCTTTTAGCCATAAGATAATATTTTTACAAGTTAACTGGAGGTTCGACCCCAAAAAATTAGTGAAACTGCAAAAAACAATTAGATCTATACGTCACAAACGAACTGTAAGCCTGTTTGTTTAGAATATGAATAAGAAGCCCAATGGGTTTGAGGTTAAGATATTCCTTCTAATGCAGACAGAGAGCACACACAACACTTTGTGTAATGATTTACCGTACTAACAAAACAGGTATTAGCTAAAAGCCCAGACACGCGTGTTTCGCCGATCTTGTGTCGCTGCCTGACGCAGCTGCGAGGGGTTCGGCTCGTCAGTGGGTCCCCCAGCTTTCCCCGTGTGTTTTCTGGTATATGAACTCCAGTTTCAACTTGCCTTGCTTAATTTCCGAGGAAACTAATGCGCGAACTTGGAGTAACTCTTTCGTAACAGGCCTTCTCATGCACGGTCCGAAATTTGATATGAAAATTTGAGCTGAAATTCAACAGCTACTGCCGAATAACCGCCTAATATTCACAAACCGCCAACAGGCAGCCAGTAGTATAGAATTATGCAATGATTTACCGTACTAACAACACAGGTATTAGCTAAAAGCCCAGACACGCGTGTTTCGCTGATCTTGTGCCGCTATACTACTGGCTGCCTGTTGGCGGTTGGTGAATATTAAGCGGTTATTCCTCAGTAGCTGATGGATTTCAGTTCGAATATTCATAACAAATTTCGGACCGTGCATGAAAAGGCCTGTTTCGAAAGAGTTACTCCAAGTTCGCGCATTGGTTTCCTCGGAAATTAAGCAAGGCAAGTTGAAACTGGAGTTCATATACCAGAAAACACACGGGGAAAGCTGGGGGACCCACTGACGAGCCGAACCCCTCGCAGCTGCGTCAGGCAGCGACACAAGATCGGCGAAACACGCGTGTCTGGGCTTTTAGCTAATACCTGTGTTGTTAGTACAGTAAATTATTGCACAATGCTATACTACTGACTGCCTGGTGGCGGTTTGTGAATATTAAGCGGTTACTCCGCAGTAGCTGTTGAATTTCAGCTCAAATATTCATATCAAATTTCGGACCGTGCCTGAAAAGGCCTGTTTCGAAAGAGTTACTCCAAGTTCGCGCATTAATTTCCTCGGAAATTAAGCAAGGCTACACAACACCTTATTGCCATGAGCCACTCTGAGCTTTATATTTCTGTAAACATGCTCAAGAAACTCATACCACTTCAGCAGTTTTGCTCATATGAAGGGATCTTCCGATAGAAACATATTCTGCTTCGTAGATAAGAGTATTTTACTGTATCTAACAAAACTTTTGTTAGAAATCTGCACGACTATTGGCGCCGGAAAACTGCTAAGGCATGGCTCTTCACACCAAGCCATCGTATTAAATTTCAGCACAATCACCGTGTTTTAGCTGCATATTGCAATAAATTTGCCTTTAAGGATTGTTTGGTAATTTCTGGGGTTTAATAGCATACAGGAAGAGAAGTTGTTTCAGTCTGTGCCCGACGGAGATACTTAATCAAAGACCAGATATGTATTCTGCCAATGTTTAGTGATTGAACGATGCATCAATGGGGATTTTAGCTCGCCAAAGGGTCTCCCACCTGTTTGGGGAGTAGTAGAATTCCGCCACCGTCGCCGGAGTTGAGCCAATTACTATACAATTATAAAAGATTACTCTCTGATTTCACTTAGATTAAATGCGCAAACGTAGTGTAAGGTGTCCGTCCCGGTTGCACGCCACGGCCGCCAAAAACAGGGAGCGATGTAGTCAACGAGCCCCCTGTAGAAAAATTTGCTCCAGCCTTCACCGCTACTGTCATAAAGAATTACTAAGAGGAGCACTCGGATTTAATTTTAAAAAATTGTTGGGCTTTTTAGCCCCGACACGCGGTGTGTACTCACCGATACAGCGGGTCGGTTTGCATCCCGCATCCGCATATTTTCCGCCGAAACAGCACTCAATGAGGGATTCGGCCGCTATTGAAAGCCGGCTGCCAAATTGCTATACACGTAATTATAATTTCCTGAAGAGGAGACGCTGGTAGCTCTTTAAGAAGCCATGATGGTATAAGACGGAAGTTGACAAAACATGTTCCTCAGAGTCACTGCTGACCACTGGCAGTAAGCAGGTGTAAGGGAAAAGCAGAGTCGATTGTTCAACCAAGAATTTTACTTGTCCGACGTTTGGGACTCATCGTCAAAACCCTTGCCAGTGATAGACAGTAGACACGTTTGTCTGTGTTCCAGCCTGAATTTTGGATTTTCTGTTACTAAACGCACCTAAAGCAAATGTATTGAGTCATGATATGAGTCTGCTGAAGTTGCTCCTTATAGATAGAACTTTTATCACGCTAACATCATCCGAACAGTTCTCTGGACTTTTAGCGAGCACGTTTCAGCTTAAGACTAATGCAAATACTTAAACTCCCCAGCATCTGATAAGGCACAGTCGGATTAAACGCCTAAAGTTTCAGATCTGCTGATAAAAATCCCATGAGTATGCCCAGCATTCACTATACGCATCCTGCTGACTTTCAGGTTAGGGAGTTGTTCGCGGAGTACTTTCGTAGGAAGACAACATGCGTCGAAATTTTCCAAGCACTACCTTTAGTCCTCAAGGTTTTCATAAATAAGCTGTCGAACCACTGAAATTGCGACACATTGTGCATGCTTTCGTCAATTTTAGTGTCGAGGAACGCTGGATTTTCTCTACGAGCATTCGCAATCAATGAAGTTAATCCGAACGGGAAAGTGACGCTTCCTAGAATATGAATACATACGTACAGTTAACGATTTTCAGTCTACGAGTTGTATACTTTTAATGTGAGGAAAATCATGCATTCTTTTATGTCACGTAGAAGATGCCATACATGGCGCACCATGAGCTGGAGGTGATACGGGCTATGTTTTATACTTAAAGGGGAGCACCAATAAAGGGACAAACGTGATGTCGTTTTAACGGACATTTCAGAGTTCTTACAGTCGCATTACTAAATATTTTTAAAACCTAAAGATAACGTTTTTCGAGCTGCAAAATGAGTGCACGAACGGATATTTTGCGCGTGCTTTCTGTAAAATATATTCGAATTTATAATGGCATCGAAAGCCAGTGGCCAAAATGCATAATACATAAGTTGTCCCGTTTTTTCGAGTGATGTTTTCTCAGGTGGCTGAAAAGGAGATAATTCAAAATCCAGTATCCTAGCGTGTCCGAAATATCATGGAATTATGTCTTAAGATAGTTAGTCTTACAGGCTTCATCATATTTAAAAACGCATTTTAAAATTTTGGCTAATATTTCCTGACGTCATTCACTAGATGTGTATACACAACGGTAGTGAAAACTGCCACAGCACTCTGATGTTAGAAACAGGAAAGTTTCCGAAACGCCGGTACAAATGCAGTAGGGTCCATGATCTCTCCACCTCCCCTCCTTTGTTCTCCCTCGGCGGATAATGAACGCGATATACATATATATTAAGTGAATAATGGTACTAGTATAGAGGAGGGCCTTACTTAACTGTTAGATGACTGTGGATCGTACCAACTGTGGTTAATAGCAAAGGGAGATTTAGGGGTGGGGATCACGCTAGACAGTAAGCTGGCAAAATGAAAGAAAGCACAAGAATCGTCTGGATTTATGCCGAAAGTCGCATCCTACGTTATTGTATGACAACGGAAATGAGAATAGCCATTAAACAATAAACGAAAGGGTAAATTTCACAAATTATGGGCTTTTGAGCTAAAATGTGGGGTCGTGGAAAGTAATCGTTTTTGGCAGTGTAATTTCTGCAACAGCCTGCAAATATATATTAAGATAAAACCCCATACAACACGATCCACAGTCTACTGAGAGTTCAGTGCGATCCTTCTCTCTACCGTTGCTCTCATAATTTCAGAAATTACTCAGTGCAGGACATGGAGTTAAGTTTCTGGGACACGACTTTTTAGGGTCAGAACCGAAATTTCAATGAGCATTTGAGTCGAAGACAATCGACGCAATGCCCACTCTACAAACGAGTGGTCCTACGAGTAGTATGAAATGTGGGCAGGATGGTATTACCGACAAAGACAAGGGAGACTGGAATGGCCATTTCTGGCTTATTAGCCGTCGTCAGCCAGCCATACCCAAGCCCGAAGTGTGGAACACCCGAGCCTCGAACTCGCGACCTGTTAGTTTAGAAGTCAACGCCTCTACTCACCGGGCCACGAGCCCGTTGCCTTGTCGGTTTTCGATCGGGAATATACAATGTTAGGGGGCGCTCACCGATCGTTCATACGGAACTCACTCGTTGCGTTGTGCCTTATGGACTCTCTCTCGAGCCCAACCAGCAGCCGCACAGCGGCGCATGATATATAGGCAGAATGGTATTACCGACAAAGACATTGGGAGACTGGAATAGCCATTTCTGGCTTATTAGGCACAACGGAACGAGTGAGTTCCGTATGAACGATCGGTGAGCGCCCCCTAACATTGTATATTCCCGATCGAAAACCGACAAGGCAACGGGCTCGTGGCCCGGTGAGTAGAGGCGTTGACTTCTAAACTAACAGGTCGCGAGTTCGAGGCTCGGGTGTTCCACACTTCGGGCTTGGGTATGGCTGGCTGACGACGGCTAATAAGCCAGAAATGGCCATTCCAGTCTCCCTTGTCTTTGTCGGCAATACCATTCTGCCTATATATCATGCGCCGCTGTGCGGCTGCTGGTTGGGCTTGAGAGAGAGTCAATAAGGCACAACGGAACGAGTGAGTTCCGAATGAACGATCGGTGAGCGCCCCCCAACATAGTATGAAATGTATATATCGAACGTATTATACCGTACTCCCGACATGGGTACTAACTAAAGGCCCAGACACGTGTTGCACTGATGTTCTGCAGCTGCGTGTCACAGTTGTGTGGGGTTCGGCTCTTAAGTGGGATCCCCCCTCCCCCCCCCGACGTCCTCTATGCGGTTTCCAGTAATGTGAACTCCAGAGAATAATCAAGTGAATAAGTTCAGGAATTACTTACAGTAGTTCATTGTCTTCGATCCCAACCTTCATTGAAATTTCAGTTGTGACTTTAAATGTCATGTCCCGGAGACTCAACTCCATGTCCTGCACTGAGCAATTTCTGGAATTATTCATTTGATTATTCTCTAGAGTTCATATACCAGAAACCGCATAGAGGACGCTGTGGATCCCACTAAAAAGCAGAACCCCTCACAACTGAGGCCCGCAGTGGCAGAATATCGCTGAAAGACGTGTCTGGGCCTTTAGATAGTACCTGTCTAGGCGTAAGCTATAATACGTTCGATGTATATAGGTATATCCAGCCAGAAATGGTCTCACATGTTGATCAGGATTTTTATGGCAGAATGAAAACGCACTAACTATGAAGCACATTTTATGTCGTCTCTTCCATCTGATTATTATTTTAAATTTGAATGTATTCCGATTTTAATGCGCAATCTGCTCAAATTGAACCCATGAGTGCTTAACTCTTGTCAGTCAAGCTTATTATAAGAATCGTTTTTTGACAAGTACAGCAAAAAAGAACGAACTTCATTCGCTCTAGATGACCCTGTAGGTCTTGCTTTTTGTCAAAAAAACCTGCGCTGTCTCATCTCAAGATCCAACTCCTCAAAATTGTGCTGGAAACAGCTGAAGGCAGGCCTGCTGTAACTTCTATTGTAGTATCGCAAACCATCTTCCTGCAACTCTTCCGGTATCCAAAATATCATAATTATCTAACATCCTTCAATGGTAGACTCAGAAAGCCGAGAATACAAGGTGGCGTGTTTAGGCTAAAAGAAAGAAAAGGGCCCAGGAGCTTGTTAATTGCCTTGTTTTTGACGGTGAAAAGAATAAATTGGTTTTCTTACCAACTGCGGTCATCGACTGCGTTATTCGACTCTTAGCTGGAAACTCATCCACACAGATTACCTTCTGACAACAAAGTTTTGAAACATTCAAGAAAACCTCAGATGTTGTTAGCCGGTGTCCGAACGGTTAGGATGCAAACTGGGGCAAATTCAGTCCGCCAAACTAATTAAGGAAGATGACAAGTCAACAACCCCCCCCCACTTTCCCGTTTGCGTTTGTTAACGAGTTATCAAATTAGCTGATATTCTCAGACCCGAAGAAAACCGCAATCATTCAGGCGTGCTCAGATTCACCGATTTTTATTTGAATATACAGGGTCTACGTGGTCTGAGCTGCCCAACTAACGCAATTTAAATTTTTGGCAGTTTGAATGGGTTACCAGTGATAGAACCAACGTCTTTTGATCCTGCCGCTGCCGTGTTTTATCTTAACAGAAGTGCACTACAGCACGGGAAAGGCTTGCAGTTCTGCCAGCCTGACAACAGATTTTGATTTGAGTACTTGGGGATTTTAGATAAGTACTCAACGCCCAAAAGTACAGCTGACCAAGAAATGAGCCGTTTCAATAGCTATGTCGATTTCAGTGATCATCATAGGAGGTCATGCATTCAAAAGTGCTACCTACTTTAACTGGAAGTAGTTAATTTGAGCAGCAGCCAGCCAGCTGGATAGCTGCCCTAGTTTTGGAATGGCAGTAGTTTCAACGCCCCATCATACTGAGAAATGTCAGAAACATGTTTATATGAAGTGTGGGTCAGCATGCTAGAACTGATCATTCCAGATGCAAAATTCCAGGAGACACACCTAGGAGAGACGTGAACAAAAAGTACCTAGAGAGAAACTACAGTAGGTGGACTATCTCATAAAAGGTCAACCGAAATTCCGAAATGTGTTTTCGTTTTAAAGCGATTAATTAAGTAGGGTTGTAAAACTGGTCAGCCTGCAAAATAATTCTATAATATTTCCATTACCTCAGGATGCCGGCTGTCGAATGAACTTCCTTCCGGCTGCATGCGAAAACTACACTCCGTAAGAAATGACTACTTCATCAGCGTGCATTTGTCTCATTGATTTTTGATGCCCCTAACTGTCCAATTATATTTCATGAAAATCATGCATGAAAACATTCATTCTTTTGCTCATTCGGTAGATAATTACGTCTTCTTTTAATTTTATTGTTCGAAGGAGGGAAATAATTTGGTTTTAAAAAACTTTCTAATAGTGGGACCTTTAAATATCGTGAAATGACCGTTCATAAATCGTCATAGCTCTGCATTTACCAATGTGGCTTGTAAAGTTAACAATATGGATCAAATCCACTGATTAATTTTATGAACCCTATATGGTCCCCCTTTAGTACCGTACAGAAATTTGTGGATTTGCGAGCGCGGAAAATATGCGGTTTGTGGTTTGGAAACACTGAATCCAAGTGTGACGGTAGAGCGGGTTCAAAATTATTCGGGAATTGGAAAACTTTTTAAAACGCAAGTGTGTCACTTCTTCGAGTATAAAATTAGAAGAAGACGTAATTATCCACCGAATGAGCGGAAAATGAATATTTTCATGCATGTTTTCTACGAAATATAATTGGATGTTTAGGGGTATCGAAAATTAATGAGAAAATTCATGCTACCTAAATAGTCATTTGTCCCAGTGTGTAGCTTTTGCATGCAGCCGGAGATAATTTTATTCGAAGTCCGGCATCCTGAGGTAACGGAAATATTATAGGACTATGTTGCAGGCTTACTAGTTTTACAACCCTACTTAATTAATCATTTCGAAACGAAAACACATTTCGGAATTTCGGTTGACATTTCATGAGTTAGCACACCTACTGTACATGTGAATGGACGGGAGTCACAATGCAAGAGCAGGGTTTCTCAGTGTATGCAGATGAATTTTCGACAGTGCATGCTGCGAGAAGATGCTGTTAATCCTAAGAGTAGGCAAAAGTGAGAAACAAACAAATAAAAATGCTTAGGTGACAAAACTTAAAATCGCTGTCGGCAGTGTGAGTAAAAACGAGAAACCGATTTCTCTGCATGTTGTTTTCTAAAAAAGGGAATCAAGGACTTGTAAATGTGCTCGCCTCTACGAATTCCAGCAGATCCGCCTACTCCAGAACTCCCCTTTGTACATTGCAATTATCTTACACCACTTGCAACACTCTCCAGTCGAAACATGAAACATGAAATAGCTGAGAAGCCCAGAAAAAGATAAAGTATTTAATAAAACGTCTCGCATAATGGCAAGTGACTGCTGGTACAACTACTTGTCGTTTGGACCGTGTATACTTCGGCATATTCCTCATGATGCGACCCAACTGCAACCTACCTCTACATCCATAGAATCCATTTCATTTGATCGTGCCTAACCACACTGCGTGTGCTAATCCACTGTTCTCATCCAATGATTGATCTGTTCAAAAAAGGACTATCTTTTGCTTACTCATCATTGTGCATTTCAGTTTGGCTGGTCAAAAATAGAACTGCCAACTAAATTTCGTAATAACCTAGGTCACATTTTCAGTCGGTTGGGTGAACTTGGTGTGCATCCACTTGGAACAGGTTAGGGGCTTTTTGCTGGTGCCTGCCGCACCCAATTAACCAGTTTCCTAGTAGTCTGCAAATGACCGCATTTTTTAACTACATATATAAATTTTTCATTAAAGAAGCACTAAAAATGGCATCGGTTTCTATTAAGACTTGTTCGCGATAAACCGTATGACGAATAGATAACGCATCAAAGAGCCTAGGCGTCTGCTTCGGTTTCTAAAAGAATGTGAATTTTTCATAAGCACTTTTTTCTGTTTTCATAACTAGGAGTCACTGCATTCACTGTCTCTGACATTTAACGGTACCGTGAAGGTCATTGTGTGCGTAAACTTTGGCGTACTTTTATCTCACCAAACAACGAGGCAAAGAGAGTGAGTCATTGCAGTTAAATTTTCTATTTTGGGTGCAATGCTGACTTTTGAGACCGAAGCACAATTCGCACATAAAGCTGTCAATAGATCGTCCGATCCAGTCTGTGCCTTGATTAGAGATACCAAATTACCCCCAGACAGCGTTTTAAATTTTATTATATGGTAATTAGTTTATAGGTGCATGTACGCAAAAATTATGTCCTAGCGGGACTCAAGGTAAATGTCACATGGTGGCTTTTGCATTTACTCTCCTCACGGAAAACAGTTTAGAGAAATCCTACTTATGCATCAAAAGGACAACAGTCCCATAAAATATTGGCAGTGAGATTTGGATTCAGTCATCTGAGCACCAGGTATTAAGATCAATCTGGGAATGCAACTAAATGTTCCAGTTGAAGAAAAACAACTGCTGCAAAACAAGCGCGCGATATCCTCTTTGCAAAATATTTGTTCAGCTCGAAATATTGTTCTGTAAAATTGTGACTTCAGGCCCATCGCCTAATTATTTGGGAAATTTGTAATTTACACCTTTTTTGAAAGTATAAGAGTCAGTATACACAGAAGGCCAGGGGACCGAGCAAGTACCTTTACCGGAAAGCTGAGTGCCTAACGCATGGAATGTTTAGTGGCATTCTGAAATGCGTTTTCAATTAGGGAGGATAACTTAAGTGAGATATAACATTAATTATTTTGCAGTATAATCCCAGGATGGTTTGTACACGCCAGAACATTTTAACCTAAATGCTCATCTTTCTGGTCGTGCGCAGAAAACGCAGTGGTTAAGGGATGTCTACTTGAGTAGCGAAAAGGTTTTCCGTTGACTTATGATGTCCTTATAAACTAACGTACATTTTAAAAAACATACTGATATGCCTTCTTGTTTGTATAGGACAGAATGTTATGTCTTCTTCGGGTTCTCATCCGGAAGACAGGTTATCTTTTGGTTTTCAAAAATTATAACTATGGTAGTTCTTAGACTGTGAAAAGGCCGTTCCAACAACACTGCATCCGTCCCTTGATTAAAGATCCCAATAAAATGTACCACATGATTTGCATAGATTGTGAAATTCAAGTGACACTTCATAGCATCCTCTCAGTCACATGGAGAAAGATATGATTTCCCACACATGGAAAGTGCACACCGTTTAGTTTATAAACTCTAAACGAAAATTTGACGGCAAATTGTGTTCAAAATTATCTGAAACTTAGAGAACATTTTAACAACTGCCATTTCTTCGTGTCTTAAATGAGAATAATCAGTGATTTTTCATCGAATGTATATGAAACTGCACACCTTACTCCTATTTTTCATAACGCATACTTGAATATTTAAGGTTATAGAAATCGACGCAAAAAGCATACTACATTAATAACCATTCTTTAATAGCTGCTGCTATTGTATGCAGCCGCAAAGGTGCGCCTTCGAAAGCTGGTATGTCCGAACGACAGAACATCCTGGGACCAGGCTGCAAGGGGATAAATAATCCAATTCCGGCTAAGCAATCGTTTCTGACTGAAAAGGCATTTCAGAATTTAAGTTAGCATTTAATAGGCCATCCTATTCATGTATATATATTGTAGAGAAGCTCAACGGTACGAGTGGATTCCGTAACGCGATCGGTGCTCGACTCTCTACCATTTTTTCTATATATACAGTGTTAGGGAGGAGCCCTCCAATCGTGTTACGGAACTCACAGTACAACCAGCCCGTGGCTCAGTGATTACGGGCACTGGACTTTTAACTAACGGGTCGCGGGATTAAGCCCCAGATGTTCCACACTTCCGGGTTGGCTGGCTGATGACGGCTAATAAGTCAGAAATGGCCATCCTAGACTCCCTTGTTTTTCTCCGTGACGTTATTCTGCCATGCATACATATAAATATCAGTTCTGCGAAAATTTCCAAATTATGATTGAAGAATCAGTTGGCGAACATATGTTTTCGATAACTCATCATTAGGTCGGTAAAGTTACATGGGTAATGAGCAGTCTAATTGTGGACAGAATATAATGCGTCTCAGAGGCAGGGTTGATCGGACTCCATGTTCTCACGCCGCTCGCATGACGGAGTCATCGTGTTGAGGACGCTGGAGTTGGGGCAGGAGGGTGGAAGTAGAGGGGTTCCGGTTAGATTGTAAGCGCTGTAAGTGCGTGTAACTGCTCTCGGGGCGTCGGGACGGCGTGTGATCACCGTCTGGAGTCGGCCAGGACAGAGAGACTGCTTGTGTCAGCGTTTTCTGCCAACAGAGTGTTGTGTTCGCCAGTCGAATGGCCACTGCTTCGGTTGTGACTAACACCCGTTTGCGCAGTCCTTTGGAGTAATGTGCCGGTGCCCGGTAGATAACTTTAAAAGCTTCTTTAGCGTCGGCTTGGTGGTTCATATTGATTAGATGTGCGTGAATTGAACTCGAAATTGATCGATTTTCACCTTTACCTAGCCAGTCAGGCATGTTTTCGCGTATTCTTTTTTCCAGACGCCTCATTGTACGGCCAACATATCCCGCTCCACAGGAGCAGGTGAATGAATAATTACACATGCATGTGGCCTGTAACGGCAGTCGGTCTTTGCCGCCAATCGTAGTAGGGGGGAATTTGCGAAATATAAGTGCACGTTTGCGCGGGGAAGGCACTCGCGAGGGCTGTCCTAAGATGTTGTCTCACTAATTCGCTTGATGCGTCTCCTAGAATGAGAAGCCTTAGAAATGAGTCTTCCTTGTCTGCAGCTGCAACGGCAGGTTTTGTGGCACGCTCTCTAATATTCAGATGGAGGAATCGCTCTGGATAGCCGTTTTCGCGGAGCCTGTTTCGCAGCTGCTGGAGTTTTGTTTTAATAGTTGCGGGAGAGCAGATGCATTTTCTGGAGAGACCTAGAAACAGAATAAGGGAATTTCAATGGGCTCACCGGTCACAGGTTTAGTGGCAGAACTAGTCGTAAAGGAGTCAGAAAAGGTTGCCTTCACCGTTGCCTAGACGGCACGGTTGTTATAATAAAGAACATGCCCCAAAACATTTCCCTAGCCTGCTGAACGCAGTCTTCCCTAATAAAAAAATCACAAAGGAATTAGAACAGGAACAGCAGTTACCCTTCCTACATGTGCTCTTCAGCCGAAACCTTAACGGACGACTTGGAATGACGGTTTATGGGAAGGCAGTGAATACCATACAACTTCTCAGTTTTCAAAGCAACCATCCGGTAACTTACAAAATGAGCTGTGTGACGACGCTCTTCGGTCAGATGTGATTATGTTGCCCCACTTGAAGTTACCTAACCCCAGCCATCTGTACTAATGGGCCGATGGTAAAAGGAGTTTATACATGGGCTAGAGAACGCATGAGCGACGAGGTCGAGTAGTTTTATGCAAAATAAAAGCTGTTTGAAATGCGCGGTTGTACACTGAGGGATTGATAAATAATTGCTCTAGCCCCTAACCCTGACTTTAACTCTTAGCCCTAACCCCTGACCTCAACCTTAACCCCAACCCAATTCCAACAGTATTGTGTCCATCAGGTGGGGCTTTATAACCACATCTTATCCGCTCTTCAAACGGATCCAAACTCATTGCTGCCAACCGGAGGAAAGAGCATGTGAGGCCTGTTATCTCCGCGACTAGTTTGTGCAGTATGTCTACTCGAGGGCATTCATAAGTCGATGTCTACTCGTTCGTCTCCAGAGCATCCAAACATCAATACCATTCTCTGCCGTATACAAAAGACGTTTCAGAAGCAACCGAGCGCATTGTGCGGAGCTAGATGTTGGAATTTCACACCACCCCAAAGCCACCATTTGCAGCAGGGTCATAAAAAGTAAAGACCAGTTAAGGCCGGAGGAACAGTCTGGAAGAGTGCATCGCATTCTGTGCCAAAACTGTCCTTGTAGCTACACAGGTCAGACTAGACGCATGTTCGAAGAACGCTTACACGAATATAAGCTGGCTGTGCGACGAGGCGAATCATTACCACAAGTGGCCGCTAAAAGCTACGAAATAGGTCATGAGTTCAACTTCACAGTCACCAAAGTAATCGCTCGCTCCGGAAACAACGCGGGTCAAGAATGGATTGAAGTTCGGGTCTAGGATGAGAACTCAGTCAATCGGTTTATTGATCTGGCGCCGGCGTACTGTGACCTGCGCAGTCGCCTCCAGTCTTACGCCATCGATCGATGATTGGCCAACATGCTCTATAACTGTCGCTTGTTCTATTTCTGCTACTATGGCTGACGATGAACTCCTGCTCGAGTTCGAAAGCTACGAACAATAAAAAGAATGTTCCAGCGCTTATGTAAAGAGACATGGGAAACCGAGATGGCCATTTCTGGCTTACTGGCAGTCGACAGACAGCTATACACAAACGAGGGTTTTCAAACCCTGCGGTTCGAACCCACGTTCCGCTGGTTAGAAATCCAGTTCTCTAACGACTGAGTTACTGGCTCATCGTCCTGTCGGTCGCGATAGGGTTCCATTAGCTATGACAGAGAAGTAAACACCTTGCTCGACCAACTTGTCCCAGCCATGAAGTAGGTCTTCTTTTTGAGAAACCTTTCCTAACGTCCTTTACTAACTAGTGGAGTGCAGAACCCAGAGAGTTGGCTAATGACCATGACGCTGAAGTCCCCTAGGCTGCATTAAAGACTAAATCATAAAAGAAGTTTATTTAAATAAGTGACCTTTCGGATTACTTCTCATCCAATCTACTCTATATTTATCACTTTACACTTGTCTAGGCTCGGATTGACCTTCTCACAGCTATTTTGTGAGTTTAAATGCATACTGCCACATTTCCCACTGTCACATTCCCCAATCTTTACCAAAATCCATTACGCGTCTATCAAAAAACCAAGCAAAATAAACTGTAGACTTGACAGGCCTTCTGACGGTTGCCATCACTACTAGTTCGTAATTACGCCCTATCTCGGCACATTGTTTGCTTAGAGAGCGGGAAGACTCTGTTTTGGCGATTGAGAAAGGGGAGAAGATGGCATGAAGAATGATGTAAAAAAACGGTGGAAATGAACACGAGGTTGTTCCAAACATTTTAAAAATGTCGGGACGGGGATGAAGCAGACGAGAAACGGTCTCTCCTCACCTCGTCCTTAGAGACATCAAAGCCGAAGCTCGTGTAAGGCCACTAGTGGTCACCGGTGACTCTCCTCAAACTCCATCATTAAATCCTAATTGATAGCCATTTTTCGCTCCAGCATGCCGCAGCCATCAACGCCCACGCTGCAATCACTCCTGACTTAGGCCTCACCTTCAAGGACAAGCGAACAAACGATTCCTCCCTGCGTTTAAATTTAAGGCGGTTTAGGCTGTGTGAGCGAAAATAATTAACCAATCATTACCATGGCTGTCAGTGGGCACGTTGCCGTGGCGTTAGGGGGAAGAATGAAGATGGGTCAGAGCTGGGCAGGCTAAAATCGGATTCTGTCCGCCGAGATAAACATCAACAATTTTCTGCCAGAGTTATGTGCTTAAATAACTGCAAAATGTTACGCCAAGAGCCCTTTTTATGGCTGATAGGGGACTGTATTTATGCTGGTGCCTTTGACTGGCTCAACGTGTGGAAGCTGCGTGCAGGTTTAAAATGTTTTCGGTGATGTTAAGTACTGCTGAGGAGCAGAGCCTTCCCTAAGAGGGTCGAGGAGAGATTGTTTAATTTAGTCTCCCACTAGCTGAAGTTTTAGAACAATTGTTGCCACTGGAAAAGCCTTCTCGGGAAAATAGAAAAGGTTGACAATCTCCACAGTTGCAAGCATGCTCTCACAGCCTTGTCTGCCATCTATCAGGGGGAAGACTTATAAGAGTACCCGGCGTGTGCGATGGTTATCAATTCAGGAATATATTTCAGTTGTCCATTATCAATGTAATGCAGCCAATGGTTGTGCCGATGCAAGCCAACAACAACTGGTGTAGGTTGCCTTCTAGTCAACTCTTCAGGACACTTGGATAACCTAAATGAATGCATATGTCAATTATTCTTACCAAGTCACTTAGTTTATAAGTGTGGCATGCTTTATAATGTCAATCAACGTGGCCATACAATTTTTCATTTGCAGAGCAGAAAAACTCCTCTACTCAAAAGTTCCTACTGCGATGCCAAAATTAGAGCATTGGACTGTCTGCGGTTGAGTAGCAAATCTTACTGGAAATATAGGAAGTGATTCGCCTGCACACCCCAACGGAATATATTTGCTGCTTAGTAGTTTCCTCTTCGTGTGATTTTTGGCCCCTCTCGAAATGCATAATGGCGTACTTATATAAGTTAAACGTGCAGTATGCAATTTGAAAGAGAATATCGTCTCATATTAACAGAAATAAAATAGTAACTATTTAACAGAGTTTGGTATTACACCCCCTAGTTTCTGACCAGTCAGAAAACAACGTCGCCCACAATTCACTAATTAAGTAACACATTCAGGTGGTTATGCAACCGCATTTCCGGGAATTATGTGTTTATACTCCATAAATTGTTATAGTGACCCTTAAACTACAGAACCTCGAACGTCTTCTGAACTAAACTCTGGTTAATTGAGCTGCTTTGGGTCAGATAGTCTTTAACCTATCTGGACGTCGGTTAGGAAATCACTGTCCGAGGATTTCCTTAGCTCCGGGGCCATTCTCTCCGGAATTTGTCTTACTGGCAGTTTTCCTAGCAACCTTAAAGTCTTCGACTTAGCCCAGGAATATGAAACCAGTGTGCAGCAAGTAGACGTGCGTTAAATTCCAGGAGGCACACGCATTCTCGTGCTTTAACTTTAACCCTAAAGCGAACCCTCATAAACTCAACCATAACCATGACCCAAATTCCAACCCTCCCAACACTGACCCATCGCCAACCCTAACCCCTCCCGGAAGCTTAGCGCACGGATACCTGTATAACAGGAGGACCATATTCCCGTTCTCTTTCTAGCGTTCCTTGGTTTGGGGGTGCGGGTATATTGAAGTGCTACTTTTTGCGGTTATATGTATCCTGCATTGGCGCATACGTTTTGCGCAAATAGCAAATCTTCATTTACCGAATATAGTGACTTTTGACTGACACTGTAGACCTCTTTGAATCCGACGCAGTTTCTCTTTCAAAAACAATATTTACACACAAATTTGGTTTATTTTGCCTATCTGTACGTATCCAATACGATATTTCTTTCGACTTTATTAGCCGTGATGACGGGGGCGTTCATATGCCCAGCAGCAGCGCCATTATAAGCCCAGTCTACGGTCGCCTACGGTTAAAACTTTTACAGACATTTTAAAGACCACTCATCACCCAGCTCCACTTGGGCTAATTCCCTGTTCGGTAGTCTTTTTAGGCCAAGGTTCGGTTTTGAAAACGTGCATACTAACTACAATTAAGGATTCCGCGCATTCTATTTGCTTCGCACCTGATCTCGACCCCGACAGCCGTTATACTGAGTAGGTTATTGCAAAAACTGAGTATACCTACGCACTTGAACGCATTGGTTTGGTTTGTAATAGCGCTGGTTGAAGCAAGCAAAGTGATGTCAGTGCGCAACCTTACAGTAGTCATAAGTTATTTATAGGCGTCGTTCTTCTCATACTATTTTAGGCAAGAATGGCTAAGGGGGAGACGACAGAGTCTGGGGGTAGATTGATACAGCACTGTTTCGGGCTTGTTTGCCTTCATTCAGCCAATCATAACCCTGACCACCAGCTGGTACCGGAAACACAAACATGCGCTCAGACGCACCTCGCGTACCTGGCGCAGCTGGTCCACCACTGGGGTCTACCAGATGAATAAATACCCGATCTGCAGCGACAGAGAATGACAGGTGGCGAGGTAATGATGAACTTCGGCTCAATGTAGTGCTTATGACCCATCTGGTAGAACCCAGTGGTGGACCAGCTGCGCCAGGTACGCGAGGTGCGTCTAAGCGCATGTTTGTGTTTCCGGTACCAGCTGGTGGTCAGGGTTATGATCGGCTGAATGAAGGCAAACAAGCCCGAAACAGTGCTGTATCAATCTACCCCCAGACTCTGTCGTCTCCCCCCTCTGCTATCATAGCTTGGCCGACTTCGGCCTGGTAGGTGGTTGCCTGTTCGTGACCCCTATCGCCCATACGAAGCTTGTTTGCTTCGGGAAGCCAATGGATCGGTGTGCGCACATTCCTGAGTAAAAAATGACTAAATTGCTTTCCTTCCCAGTTTTCGTATTTTTTTCTGTGACTGGATTTCGCATGTAAGGTCAGCTGTCTGCTCAACAGAGTGGTCCTTAATGTGCACCGGGGCAGGAGTGGAAGCTTGTAGATGCTTCCCCAAAGCTCCGACAAGGTCATGAAAGCATTCACAGAAAGCTATGCATCTCTGGTTTGGTTCGCCTTTACCTATGCTCTAATCTTGCCATCTACTCTTTTTAAAGCGACAACCCTCGAATCTGCATTCTCGATATAAACATGGAAGATTTTGTATTGGATGATGGGTACCCTAAAAATATGATTTGAAGTCGAACGATAGTTTGGGAAAGTCAACCTGCTTTCTGTCGTAAATTTTCACAGACTGTCCTTAGGAGGACAGTGAATGCACAAAGCAGTTGAGATTGAAAAAATGTCAGGAAAAGCGATACTGCTTTGTTGTTTTTGTTGGTAAGCCGTTGCTGTGGTCTGAGAAGCGACCCTGAAGTCGAGAATTTCTGTAGGTCACACGCCCAAACGACGGCTCATGCTTGATTCGGCACCTTGGATTAGACGACTTCCATGCTAATCCTTGTGATAATTGTAAAAGACAGCAGCTAATACGACCGAGATGTCGGACCACTTGAATAACAGAGTAGTACCGATTTTGCTCCAAAGCTTTAACTGCTTTGTGCAATCACTGCTCTGAGAAACCAGCTTTGAAAAACTTACGGAATAAAGTTTGCCGACTTCCCTAGAGAACTTATTGGCCTTGTTTTTGTTCGAGAACCTACCATCGTTGGCAGTAGGCCATACCTGGCAGATGCATTATGAATATGTTCATTTCTTTTCTCCTTTAGTGCCGCAGAAGTACGTTTCAATGATTTCTCCAAAGTTTTATGTTAACCCACTTTTAGGATTCTGGAGGGAATACCGAGAGTTTGTCGTTTTAATTCCACCAAGTTAACAGGCCACATCCTCTATACTCTCTACTTCCTGATTTAGAATCTTTGGGGTGATTTCTCAAATACGCCATTATGGCCTGTTTTTTGAGAAGGTGGACTGTCAGTCTGTGTTAATGCATCGCTTGACAGGCGGAAATTTCTTCTGTTAGGCGACTGTCGAATTCTTTAAAGGCTTGCCTCAGTGAACTTTAAGAAATCGAAAAATACGAGGTTTATCTATCCTCACCATTCTCCTCATAAAAATATATACCCAGGCTTTGCCTTCTGACAGAATTGGAAGCCTGTACCGAGCTTCTGTCTCACCGCTCTCTCCGTCCCCCCCCCTAGCTCTTATCCCCGTCACCAGCCTAAAAATTATTTTCAAACCGTAGGCGCAGGGGGAACAGGTTCTACCGTCAGCTGTTGAAAAATTAAACAACTAAATCCTTCTTGCAGTGTCCAGCTCACAGTACTCCCCTTCAGAAGGATCGCCCCTCCCCCTGTTTCCCTCGCAGTAGTGCGTTGAATGCGTTCCCAACTTCTGTGCACATTTTTCTAGCCAAATCCCGAAAGACTACGATCAGATGGGAACGAAGGTTTTCTCTGTTTGTAACATCAAGAATAAAAACGAAAAACAATCGGTGTTCGCACGCATGTGTAGGAGCGAGCGAGGTGTCTGCTCTTTTTATAACCTTTTTTGTTGACTCCTCGTGTGTAAAATTCCCTGAGTTTCGACAAGCAATAAGAAATAGACTCATTTACGGTCTCATCTTTTGATGCCACCTCTAGTCAACCAAATTGGTTTCGTTAACTCCTAAATGTGTGATAATCCGTACGATAATAAGGTGGGCGAACATATGAGCAGAAATCCAATAGGTGTAGCGGGATAATCACGTAATAATCATAAATTACCAACAGAAAGCCATTATTACACACACGTTGCATTGCTCACCATGCTGCCAACACATGCACTAGCCAACGGTCCAAGCACATGTTTCGTTGACGTTCTACCGCAGCTGTGAGGAATTCGGAGTACCAGTGTTTTTTGGAAGATCCTCCAGTTAAGAAATAGTAACTTTTTTGATTTTCTCGGAAATTAATCTTCCGGCCACGCAAGCGTTCTGAATGGTTTTTTTCGTTGAATTCACTCGACAACCTTCATGGAACTCATAAAGCAAAGCATTCCGACGATGCTTTTTCCTTGAATCGGACAGGAACCCAAATTTGCAAGTAACTCCGATGAAAAGTCACAGAATCTCGAAGAAGGGTAAATATGGTTTCACCAAACAGCATAAACAGGCGATATTTTATCCAGTACTGTTTAATGTTCCCGGTTCAAAAATCGGAAAGTAGCTTCGCTCAGACCTGGCAGATAAGCATAACTTTTAATGGATTCCCATCAGTGCAATGCAATCAGACAAGAGGAATGGGGCTGGGCAGGGGGAAGGATCGAGAAGACTTGGTTTGCTTTAGTGCACCCGTTACCTGCCCTGAAATGAACTTTGGAATCTGCGGAAATCCCTCCACCCTGAAATTCCATCCATGGATAAATGAGAGGTCAAGGCCCTAACACTGCGCTGCACGTGATGCTCAATATCACTTTGCTTCCCATCCCGGTGCGAGCGATCGGATTGTAAAATGTTCATGTGCTGCCGGTCTCGGTCCTAGCGTATACGGTAGGTGGGCTAGCTTATGAAATGTTGACCGAAATTCCGAAATGCGTTTTCTTTTCGAAATGATTGATTAGGTTGGGTTACAGAGTATAGTTTTCTTTTCGAAATGATTAATTAGGTTGGGTTACAGAGTATAGTTTTTGTATGCAGCTGGAGAGAGGTTCGTTCGAAAGCTACCACAGGATGCCAGCTTTCGAACGAACCTCTCTCCGGCTGCATACAAAAACTATACTCTGTAAAAAATGATTACTTACGTGGCATGCACTTGTCTCATTGATTTTTGATGTCCTCGAACTTTCAATTATATATCATGGAAAACATGCATATAACTATTCATTTTTTTGTTTTTTCGGCAGAAAATTGCGTCTTCTAATTTTAAACTCAAAGGTAGGGTATAATTTGGTTTTAAAAAACTCTTCCAATTCCTGAATAATTTTAAACCCCACCTCTTTTTGTCGTGCAGTCAGGGTTCCCAAATTAAAAGCCGAATATTTTCGTGAACGGAAAATCATACATTGCTCTACAGTACTAACATGAGACCATATGGGGTTCATAATATTTAGCAGCTGATTTTAACCATATAGGTAACTTTACAAGCCACATTGGTAAATGCAGACATTACGTTTTATGAACGGTCATTGCAAGGTATTAAAATATCTTACAAGTAGAAACTTTCTTTACACCAAATTACACCCTTCCGTTGAGTGTAAGACTAGAAGAAGATGTGAGTTTCTACTGGATGTGCAACAGAATGAATATTTTATGCATGTTTCCATGAAATATAGTCGAATCTTTAAGGGCATCGATAATCATTGAGGAAAATGCATGCTACTCAAGCAGTCACTTTTCTCCGTGCGGTTTTTGCATGCGGCCAGAAGGAAGTTCGTTCGAAAGTCGGCATCCTGAGGTAATTGAAATGTTTTAGAATTATGTTGCAGGCTGACTAGTTTTACAACCCTACTTAATTAATCCTTTCGAAAAAAAAACGCATTTCGGAATTTCGGTTGACATTTCATGAAATAGCCCAAAGGCAAAACCCGTGTTCGCTTATTTTTGCGATCTGCACCCTTTCCGGTTACTTATGATCGCATGCTATCGGGGCAGGTGCTCTCAACAGTTTACAGGGCCTTCATCTTTCATCTGGTCGTTTTGAATACACCTGCGTGATGATGGCGGCATTTGAGGAAGGTTCATTTGCCTTGCCCTGTCCTTATACTAATAATGTCTACATTTCGAAAGAGTCTAGCTGTGCAATCACCTGTATGTCAGAACCTGGATTGTACGACGTACGGAGTTGTCGGCTGCCACATTCAAGCCAAACTCCGAAGAAACCAGATGTTTGATATGGGCTACGTCGTACGACAGCTATCTCACCCCCTTCTGGGTGATCGAATAGGACGCGAGTCATTAATTGCACTGTTTACGAGTAACAGCGAGTCCATGTGGCTTAGGAGGCAAGAACTGGCATTTCAGGCTTTCATATCTCTAACTGGAGCAATCCCTACTGACCCATTTTATCCCTTCATCGGAGGTTTCAACTTCAGAATGGCCAAAGACCTTTCGGCGACGTAGCTATAGAGTATTAATCATGTGTCCATTCCTCGACTCTTCAGCATATGCGACCCACCCTGATTTGAATGTTTATTTCGAGGAAATTCTACACGAGTCCCGGACAAAACACCCCTGGAGTTTTCATACAACGCCAAATGTCTTACTTAATGCCCCACTTGAGGCACTCACTTGAAGCACTATCCCTTGGTCCGAAGTTTTGTATACCTCGTCGAAAAGTTAATCAGTTAGAATTGATAACTCACTTCAAGATCCTATGGAACTAAACCTATTATTTAGTTCCCGTTTCCACAGACAGTATCCAACACTTTAAATCAACACTGGTGAATTGCAGTTATCAGTACCTGAACAAGGGGCCAAAAAGTCGGGAATTGCTGGCAATAGCACATGTGGAAAAGTTAAAAGAACTTCGGGAGAACAAAGATGTCTTGATAACTAGACCGGACAAAGGAGCAGGCATCGTTATAATGAACAGATCGGACTACGTAGCGAAGGTGCAGTCCACACTATCAGATCAGACGAAATTCAGGAAAATAGACAAAGAAAAGGATTGCACGGAGGAAGTAGAGACGAAACTGACTGACTGTCTAAGAAGGCTCCACACAGGGGTTCACATAAACGACCGTGACCTAGAACACCTCCGACCAGTCGGCACACATATTCCTCGACTATACGGTTTATCTAAGATCCATAATGGAAGCTTGCCAGTCCGTTCGATTTTAGACATGCGAAACTCTCCGTGTCATGCGATAGCAAAGTAGCTAGCAGAGAAACTCAAGCCCCTATAGCTCCAGCTAGCACTACGCAGCTATCGAGATACCTTTGAATTCAGTGACGACATCAAAGACCTTAACGTCAACGGCATGGTGGTGTTCTCGCTAGACGTCTCATCACTTTTAACAAACTCCCCGGTCACCGAGACAGTTGATTACATCTGTGATTTTCTATCTGCCAGTCAGCAGGAAATAGGAATTCCGACGAAGACACTCAGGGAACTATTACTACGATGCACATTAAATGTGCAGTTCCTGTTCGACGACCAACTCTATAGACAAGTATATGGTGTTGCTATGGGCTCACCCCTTGGACCTCTCCTAGCCGATGACTTCATGGGCAAATTGGAAAGATTCCAACTAAGCGATCAGATCGATAATCTTAAACATAACGGTCACTATGTTGATAATATCTTTGCAATTGTCACGGCAAAAACCCACGTAGCAACCCTCTTAGATGCGGCAAATCAGGCACATCCGTCGATCATATTCACGCTTGGCACAAAGAGCTATAAAAATTTGCTCAACAGATACCATTGAGGAGGAGCTCAAAAAAATCTAGGACTTCCTACGCGAAAACGGGTATTCTGACAGGTTTATCGCCAGGAACATAGCCGAAAGACCGATCAAATCCGCCACACCGACCGACAAAAAGAAAACTTTGTTCCTCAAAGTCCCTTTCCAAGGCGACGCTGCGAGTGAACTCCTGAGGAAACGCCTTGATCAAGCTGTCTTCCGAACCTTCCCAGCAGCAGGGGTTCAAACATCCTTCTCTACTAACCCTATTTTACGCGGAGAAGGTAAGGATAAGTTGCCACCAAAGACCACCTCAATGCGCATATATTCCTTCACTTGCTCCTGTGGAGCAGGTTATATTGGTCGCACGAGTCGGCGCTTATCCAGGAGAATACGCGAACACCTCCCGGCATGGCTGGGAAAAGGCGAAACGAGGAGCACAAGCAGCGCCATTCTCGAGCATGTTGTCGATTCCGGACATCGCGTGGACCCCAACGAAGCTTTTCGTGTGATTTATAAGGTCCCATCGAGCTACCCTACGCTACTAGGCCAGCGCCTGTTAGCGACAGCGGAAGAGGCCACCATTAGGTTATGAAAGCCAACCTTATGCTCACAGAAGAACCACGTACAGGCTCCGCACCTACAGTGGTCGAATGTCGACTAATGCTGCAACTCTCCCCGCGTCCTTCCGGTCTCACCCCGCCCCTGAAAGTGACTGCTTT
>CACRXP010000780.1:262832-274393 GCA_902702965.1 Spirometra erinaceieuropaei
TTCCGCCTGTTTTAAGAACTTTTATCGATTTCTCTTATCGCGGACATGTTTTACTTCTACCCCGTTCCCATATAACTGTACTGGTCCGACGAGAATTTATCGAAGGCTACGTATGCTCGTTACCTCGTCTTCTGATTACTGCTATGGGACTTTTCGCACCTCGTATTTAATTACTTGAAATTATGATTTAATGCGACGGAATTTTTAATTTTTACTTCGAATTTCTCATTAAAAGAGTCAGTTAGCAATCTTTGCCAGCATGGATTTTAATTTTTATTTTAAGTCTGGTTTGGCAGATTTTAACAATCCAGTCTACTCAATTGTGAAAATACTTGGCGGTGAGAGAGTTAACTATAGTCAAACCTTGGCCTTGTTATTGTGGGTTCGAATCCCGCGGAGGCCGCCAAGTTTCTCCCAAATGGCCACACCCATTTCTATTTTCATAGCTATTTTGGCACATTTTGAATAATTCATATTGACCCAACTGTGAAAAACTCGCGCCTCAGTGGGACTCGAACCCACGCAGTAAGGGGAAGGCTTTAGTACAGTCAACGCTCTAACCACTTGAGCTACGAGGCCGCGCCGGACGACGCGAGTTTTAATCACATTTGGGTCAAGTCCAGCGGGGCCTCGTAGCTCAAGTGGTTAGAGCGTTGGCTATACTAACGCCTTCCCCTTACTGCGTGGGTTCGAGTCTCACCGAGGCGCCAAGTTTTTCACAGTTTGGTCAATATGAATTTCAGTTTTGTTTTAAAAGATACTTAAATTAAAATCTTGCTGTCATCTCGGAGAAAAGGTCTTTCAAATGAACACCTAAAATATGGTAGTCGACAGCCATGGTGACTGACTCGGTGGATGACATGATGTAGGTCCGTCACATCACCGCTGATTTTCTTGCATTGCAGACCGTCGGTGACTATCGGTTGAGCCATTTGGAGGACCAGAACCGCGTAGCAAAAGCCGACAGGTCAGTTTTAAGCTCAATTTCCATAAATCCCTACGGTCTCTCAGTACAGGCGCCACATACCGTCGTTGTTGTGACAAACCTTGCATGCGCGCCTATCAACAGGCAAACAACAGAAAGGCCTTTGGCTAGTCTACCGGGCGAGACTACAGCAAGCTGCAGTTTACTACTTTTATGCAAAATACCCGTCCTAAATCTCCCCGGTATTTTGCATTCGGCTTTGACGTAATCCACGTACTCCCTTGATCGCTGTTCTATGCCCGGTACAAAATCATTTGATACCCCAGAGCGCAGACGAGTTGTCCTTTATCCTGGGAGACAGCCATAACTTACAGGGTCCAGACCAGGAAGAAGGATGGGCGCAAATCCGCTGCAGCCCACATTCTCACGCTTCTCGACTGTTTCTTCGAACGCACATTTTTGTACTTATCGGCTTCCCAAGCCGCAGTTTGTTGTTTGAGCAAGAGTATTCACTGATTCAGCAAAGCGGTGATCCCAGTTTAGCTCCAAAATACTCGTTAACCGACCATTTCTGACGTATAATCTTAATTTTCACTCACGCGTTCTATTGAAAAATTGGTGCATACAGTATTCGGCCTATCTCTTGAAATGTTAACCGAAATTCTGAGATGCGTTTTCAGTCAGGAAGGATTACGTAGGCGGGCTTATAAAATTGATTACTGTGCAAAATAATCCCACGATATTTCAGTCCTACCAAGATGCTGGCTTCTGAATGAGCTTCTCCGCGGCCGCCTGCATAGACCAAACTTGATAAAAACGGCTACTTAAGTAGTATGCATTCTCCATGTATTTTCGATGTTCCGACAAATCCAACTATATTTTTTGAAAAGTAGGCACAAAAGATTATTTCTTCTACTCATCTGAAAGCAAATTACACCTTTGAATTTCGGATTATAAAAGGTATGTAATCATGAGATCTTGAGGAAGGAGACACGATCACTGGGACAAGAGCTTTATTCACCTGACGTTTCGGAGCCCCGCTCGAACCCATCATCAGAGACAACACTAACATCCAACACGCGTGATGGCATTGCTGCACTTAACAGAGCGAACTTCGGCCATTAAACAGTCGTCACGCCAAGTGCAACTATCTTTGGTGAAGGAAGGGAGCCGTGAATTTTTATAGGTAAGCGGTAACATGGCGACTGCATCCTATAAATACTGCAGCCTCTTGTGCATGAACCATCCGTATCTGCTTTTGTCTCTAATGATGGGTTCGAGCAGGAATCCGAAACGTCAGGCGAATGAAATTCTTGTCCCAGCAGTCGTGTCTCCCTCTTCGCGACTGCTTCCTAGGACTCGTCTCTTCGCTTCTACATATTATGAGATCTTTTAAAACCGCGAAATGTCCATTCATACAGCATTGCATCTGTCCCTTGTTATTTCTGCTTATGAATTACCGAACATTTTATGAACCCTAGGTGGCATTTTCTAACAGCGTGGAGAAATTTTGACTTTTCCTTCATAGAACGTGTTTAGCGTTTAGTTTGGAAGCTCTGAACGCCAGTTCAACCTCAGGTCGGGCTCAAAATTTTGTGGAAATTGACAGCTTTTTAAAATCTCTTCTTCTAATATATAAGTTAGAGGAAACTTACTTTGCAATCAGTTAGCTATAAGAAAGAACTGTCTTTGCACTTTTTCTATAAAGAGCATTGGAATCTTTAAAATTATCGAAGCATAGTGAAAATAGCTCAAGCTATTTAAGCGTTCACTTTTTGCCGGCACTCTGGCGTGACTGAACTATTCTGAGATCATTTTGCACAATATTAAATATCATAATCTTGCTTGAGTAATTCTTTTCAGTCGAAAACAGATTTCAGAATTTCGGTCAGCCTCTCGTGAGATTGACCAGATACTGTAGCAGGTGTGAGCCCTCTGTATTTTTGTAACAAAATTCGGCGGAAACTTCACGCATGAGCAACTGAGTTGGATTCATTTTCCCCAGGGCCAGAAATGCATCGAACATTGAGGGGTTCACTTCTGCACAAGCATATGCACCAACTCCCTGTTTACGTCCGTCTCGTGGCCAGAGCAGAAAACCACCAATGCTGAGCGAACTAGAGCACATGCATTATGCTTGCAAGTTCTCCCAGCCACAAAGTAGCTTAAGGCTTCCAGGTCTTGCAAGTAGGAGGTGTTTCACTCCTCGCGCTAGCGCCGTATGTTTGTTGGTAAAAAGTCTTAACCTACCTTTACAGGGCTTTCTAGACAGACTTTTGGCAGTGGCCAGTGCTCAGGAAAGCGAAGAACGCCACGCAAGTACTGAATTTCATCAGTAGCCACCTGATCGGTCCAAATGCAGTTGCGTAAGGGCTCTACACCGGCGCGTTGATACGCATTGCAGTGAAACGGAAGACAAGGTTGCTGAATTGCAATATCTTCGACGGGTACTGAGAGCTGATGGCTACCCGCGCAACTTTTTTAACCAATGCGTATGCAGAAAAGACCAGAAACCAAATCCAACCGACCCTAAATTTTGGCGAGAACTTCCGTACGTGAGTAACGTCTCGGAAGCCGTCAGCCGCCTTCTCACTCCACTTGGAATTGGGCTTGCACACAGGCCGGCAGCAACCATTAGGCGCCAAGTCACGGGCCGAAAGACCCACTGCCACGGCGGGAAACGTCTGGAGTCGTTTATCGGATCTGGTGCAGTTGTGAACAGAGCAGCTACGTCGGAGAGACTGGGAGATTACTCTGGACGCGCACGGCTGAGCACGCAGCAGTAATGGGGAGGAAAGACGCCAGCTCTCGGGTAGCATATCAATCCACGGAACCCGGACATATTTTCAAATTTCAAGCGACCGAAATCCCCGCAAGAGCTGACAACCGCGTAAACCGTCAGTTGCTCTCAGGCACGAATTCCCTCAACAAACGCAATGACTTCCTGGTACCATATTCGGCGCTGAGACATTCCCTGGGCTGGGAACCAATCACATGGGGAGGGCGCGGGCGTTCGACTATCCTGGGGACAGTGGGCCAGATTGCCGAGTCATCATCACGTCAACATCCAACACGGGTTATGAAATTGCGGCAATTAGCTACTCAGACGCAGATCGGCTTGCTATCATCGCCTAAATTACGACCCCCATGGGTGATCTCAAGAGCCGTTAGTTATCATACGCATGTGGCCCCCCGGCATCTACGTACTATAAATACTGCAGTCTTTGTGCTTTCCTCACCTTTATCTGCGACTGTCTATGATGATGGGTTCGAGTGAAAATCCGAAATGTCAGGCCAATTAGTTTATTGTTCCAGTGATCGCATCTTCTTTTGAGTGACAGGTTCGATGTTCTTCAGCTGCATCCAGTATGGTGAATAGCAGCCCCAGACACTGAGGGGATACAAAGGGAGCCGGGGGCTGATAGGCAACTTGGGCTCCAACTTGTTGATACTAATGGGGTTGGCAGCAAGTTCTCACCAAGTGGGAGTAACTGGTTGGGCCAGGGGTTTGGAGCGTGAGGCCTATGAAGACCACTATCCCTGATCCCCAAACGCTGGGTGCGAGGAGTGGATGGTTAAAGAGGACTACGATGGATTTTCGCTACGACGCATCGTACTCGATGTTTTGACTCCTCGACTCGATGGGCCGAAGGTGGTGGCGGTTGATGGGACATGCTCATGGGCCTTTATAGGAAATGTATGCTATTTAAGGAACCGTGAGCGCACTTACTGTCCCTTAGCCGCTCTCGTGTGAGGTGGCCTACATGCCGCTTGACGGAGGTGTTCTGAGTAGCAATTTTTCCACGAAAAGTTTGGGTACTTGTTAAAAGACACCCGTTGTAATCGTTTTCCTCGATCGCCGTACCTTGAGAAGGGAACAGTGCGGAAAGAACAGCACATAAACTTACAAAGAAAGAGTTTCAGACCAACAGGAAAAGGACATTCAGCAGGACGAAATACAGACAAGGGGAACCGAGACATCCATTTTTGGCATTTGAGTCGTCTTCAACCAGCCATATTCAACGTGGCATCCGAACCCGGGTTCTATGCTTGTTGGGTGTTAACAGGCCACCGCTGCACTTATACAAACGAAGATGCGACTTCCAGGAACTAGCTGATAAGAAGTAGAAGCGATTGCTGGAACAACAGCTTTATTAGTCTGACGTTTTGGATTCACGTTTGAACTCGTCATCACAGTCAGTAACGGATACGGTTGCGCCGTTGAGCCCCGGCCCATTGTCCTGTCATTTACGGTCGGGAATTTTCCGTACCGTAGTTTGGATGTCTACTGGTCAGATTGTGGGACATGTTCGTCTTGGGACGCTATCCAAGGCCCTTGCAGCCAGTGCAATACGACTATCAACGATGTAGAATTGTAGGATCGGCAAAGAAAATAGAGACTGATATGAGCATTTCTAGCCATGCATAACCTAGGATTCGAACCCGGATTATTTGTTCACTGAGCATTCAGTCCAGTGATCTACCGCTAAGCCACGGGAATCCTGACTTACTTTCAAGAAACCCCGATGCAAATCTTTACATACATAAGTGTACTGAAGCATACGCTCAGTGCGGTGAAGAATACTCATCAGAAATGTGACATTCTTGCAAATTCGATGACCCGCTCGCCCATGGTTAACAGAGTGGACCCTACCTTCGTCGGGTTTTGTTTGTTGGTCTCAAGTTAGACGTCTCATTGCATGTCAAGTCGTACGCGCCTTCCTAGGCTAGCAACCACTGACTCCCTCAGAAGTTGCCCTGGTTACCTACTAGATTGCAACGTTGGAAAATGCAAATGCATTTCTTTCCCAGGAAACGGCCCTAAATTTTTTTGAACGCTCTCGTGCGTAAAGAACGTCTCGGAAGTCGTCAGGAGTTGGAGTTGCACACAGGACAAGAGCAACTATCAGACGCTAAGTGATGAGGCCGAAAAACTCACTGCCACTGTAGAAAGCGTCTGGGGTCGTCTATGGAATCTGATGCATTTGTGAGCCAAACCGCTACGTCGAAGAAACTACGAGACTAGTCCAAACGCGAATGGCCTAATATGCAGCAGCAGCAGCAATCAGAAGAAGGAGCGCCGGCTTGCAGGTCGCGGCTCACTCGACAGCACCCGGTCAAGCCTTCAGGGTTGGTGAGGTCGAAATTCTCTCAAGAGGGGGCAACTGCGTGAGATGCGAGCTGCCTGGGTCATGGTTTGTCGGTCCGCAGTCGCTCAATAAACTAAGTCACCGCGAAGAAGAAGACACGATCGCTGGGATAAGAGCTTTATTCGTCTGACGTTTCGGATTCCTGCTCGAACCTATCAGATGCGGGTAGTTGATGCGCAAGGGGCCGCAGTATTTATAGGATGCAGTCGCCACGCTACCGCATAACTATGAATATTCACGGCTCTCCATTCATCAGGGATCGTCGCACTTGGTGCGCTGACATTTGCGTCGTTAAATGCTGCAATTTCATCACGTGTGTTGGATGTTGGTGTGATGATGGCTCGATCACCTAACCCGCCGACCCTGGTGTTAGGACCAGTGTTCACCTGTGCGCTCCCTGCGTTGCCAATTGCTCCCCCCAGGCGAAGTCTCAGCACCGAGTATGGAAAGGGGAAGGTCCTTGCACTTGTTAATGGACCGGGAGCCAGTGAACCATAAGTCAAGCAGCTCCCCGCTCACGCGGTTGTCACCTCTAGCGAGAATTTCGGCCTCGTCTCAGGTTGACGTCAAACGCCCCAATTGCTCTAGCGATGCATGTGTTTACATGGCAACTGCGTCTCCCTGCGCTTCTATCCCCCTTATCTGCGACTGCATCTGGTGATGGGTCTAAATGAGAATCCCAGACGTCAGGCCAAGAAACTTCTTGTTCCAGCGATTGCATCTGCCTCTTCTAAAGGACGCAAGGAATCAGGTAGTATATTCGGAGTGGTATGACAAATGTTTCATTGTCGAGAGGGACTGAGGGAAATGCTACTGGGGGCCCGGTGGCTGTGGCCAATTCACAGTCGCACCATTAAGAAAAACAAGAAGACAATGAGTTAGCTGATAAATAGCTGACAGTTCAAAAGAAAAGGAACTAAGGCGGAGGAGACGGATAGCTTGCATTGCTTGCAATCCTCAGTCTTCGGCACCGAAGCTTGCACAATCGTAAAATGCACTAAACGGGCTCTGGTTGCGTGCGTTAAATCTGTACTATTGAGTCCTCGCACTGTACAACTTGAGAATCCAATCAATCTGTAGCGGCTAGGCAGTGGTAGTGAGGGCTCAGAGAGCTACGATCATCAAGTCAACTCTCATGTTGGAAGAAGAAGAAGAAGAAGACAGAAGGCACCAGAATGAGGGGTTTAATGTATACAGAACCTATAGTTGTTCTACCAGGCGGCAGTGGACACTGGCGAAGCCAGGGCTGGTGTTGACTGCGTCCAGTCATGCCTAGGAGTCTTTACGACAGTGGTGGCAGCCGCTTTTATAGGCTCACGTGTCAAGCTCAAGTGGTCTCCAATAGGTGTGTGTGTGTTGCATTTGCCGAAAGGTAGTGTCCCAGGGGCTCATTGCAGGGGGGAGGTGCATTCAGGTGGCCGCATGGGCAACTGCGACCGTGTGGACCCAGGTATGTCCGAGCTGAAGTTGCTTGAGTGGCTTTGAGTCAGCGCGTCTGGAACGGCCCGCTGCAAAAGGGTGAATGAGCTTGAGGCAGCGAGGCTTTGGACAATGCCACCAGACTGGCCATTATGGCTACGGCGCTGGGTAACAGTTCACAAGTCAACTGGTCACGAATCTCGTTCTCTTTTGAGACAATCGCAGGTACTGTTTTTATGTCAGTTTCGGCACATGTGGGCGACACACTTCAGCATAGCCGGAGCTGGGGCGGGCTGCCAATATAAAAGATGAAGACGTAAAATTTTATTAAGATACAGCCCACATCGGGGAGGCGTTTGTAGCCTCAGTCATCCACGAATCATCAGTTGACATTAATCCAACCTGTACCTCCGTGCACCAATACCAGAAGATCCAGCTGGCCATTGGAAGCATCCGATGTTACTTTATTAGCTTTTAAATGCCGAATTACAGTGTAATAACGGGTCAATGAATTATCATTCGGGAAAACTGATCCTCACATGTTTGGAAGTGATGGGGGGGGGGAATGCAATCCCCGTACCCCAAACAGCGTAGACTATTAACACTCTCATCTGCGAATAGCAGACCGCTCAGTTCGAAGCATCAGGCGTCTGCTCAAACATGGACGGGACCTCTATTGCCTTGCGCAACCGAAGTGCTCATGTTGTGGCGAATGTTTGACCCTTTGTCCGCGCGAACCCTGAGGAGAATCCATGAAAACCGACGTGTAGTCCCATGCAAGCGGGTTGACTTATGGCTTCTATCCAGCCACGGAACTTTTAAGCGTTATCCTTGCCTTTGAATTCCATTCGTTCAAAACCTCTCCTGCCAAGCCGATGGGTATCTGAAATTCACTTTCACGTTGAAAACGGAAGGAAGTGATGACGGTCTACGACGAACGCATCTCGGTGGCCGCCTGTGAGCTCGCGGCGGTGTTGCCGCTATCCGAAATCCGCTGACAACAACTCACTGTCTAGTATCCTTCTGGCCATTATAAGATCAGGATTATTAATTTAACCGGACATTTGGCGGCAGAGCGTGGAATAGAAATCCCCCCTCCGCTAGTAAGGGTGGCTCTGTGCTAGATTCCAAGAGCAAGGGTCAGGGTTGGGGTTAAGGTTAGTATCAAGTTTAGAGTCAGATTTAGGATTAAGGTTAAGGTTAGCATTAGGCTAAGGGTTGAAGTTAGGAACACAGGAATAGTTACCCAACCTCCGAAATTTATCCCAAACGAACCCTTCGTAGGGGGTGCCTATTCTGGTCTCTTACTTATTTTACTATCCGATGCTTTACTCTATCTGAATTCTACGTTCCGATAGTCTGCAACATTTTCCCTACTGGATAAAATAATGGTATCAGGGGACTTAGTGTTTTGTGGAGGAAACAAAGCATCAATTCCCTCGCCAGGATAGACGCTGAAGTAGGCCCGGCCAGTCATCAATTACGCCGCATACCCACTCGTCTCAAATGTGGAACAAAAATGTCTTTCTGGCATTAATTAGGCGATCAAGACAGACAGCCTGGGGGATAAATTTGTTGGTCCAGCGTGTATCATGAATAGCCTTGCAAAGCAGGGGAAACGTGCAACCAGAAAACGCTTGCTAAGGCAAGTTGGCAAAAGCAGCCCTGTGGATTTGCGATGTGTGCTCATGCTGACGCAATCGACGATAACGACGAGGTTTCCCCAATTAGGAGCCAGAAGGACTGAATCGGCAAGACAAAATACACCGCTTCAGGGAGCTCATCAGAAGCTCAGCGGCCAGCCCGCGGGGTTCTCCTCGTACAGAAGCATTAAAAAGAAGCGTAGCTAGAGTTTGTCATGTGAGTAGTCGACTGAGGACTGAAGTACGCCGGTTTGACTAAACAGCCGAGACCAGATTGTCGAGAGGCTTTCTGAAAGCAGTTCGCGCAGGCCAGCGGTAGCGTACTAATCCAAAAACGTGCGCTGACGGGATTATGTCGTAGTCAGCGCGGATACGAATACTGAGATGTCCATGTTTTGGTGAGCAGATCAGGCGAATGTTAGTCACATGCTAAGCAGAACTATCTAACCGAGGTAAATGATGCCTCCCTCTGTCGATGGCGTGATTGTTTATCAATGCAGCCGCCGTGACAGACTTTACTGGACGCCGCCGAAGATCAACCTTTTTAATCTTGTATCCATGTCCAAAGGATCAGCTGGATATTGGTTACTCCTTTTTGGATTCCCCTAAATTAAAAAATGCGTCACCTGACTTCTAAAATCGTGTCCTCTTTTCATGGATTTCCTATTTAGTTGCCATAACATGACAGAAGACGATGCTTAGGCGAATATCTGTGAAGTTTGTTGGATGACATCTTTTGTAACCTCAGTCAATGTAGACGCCAGGAATGAGACGTTCTATTCCTTGTACAGGTACGTTCAGCGTTAGTTCTCCTCAAATAAGAACCGATGGTTATTTGGGTACAGGGGTCTAGTGTTTGTATTTGCAAACTCATGGCTGACTTTCAACAACAGGGGAGCTTCCCAGTTGTTATGAGTTACAACAATATATCTTAAGTGGTGCTCAAAAGCTTGCACATCAAACATTAGTCCGTTTGGCCCTGGTTATGATGTCTGCGTGCTTACAAATGGCCAGGAATAGTTAAAAGGCGGCACTTGCGGACTCCGAAGGCGGACAACACATAAAGTATCCAAGGAAACTGATAATAGATAATAGTCACTATTAAGAGCGTAAGCCGAGCGTTCTGAATTTCCTTTAGCAGTTGTTAACCGTCTGAAATTTGTTTTAGAGCATTCTGTTAACAAAAGACATGGTGCTTCACATGAAAATAACCGATCCATCATATCCAATATCAATTTGCTCGCGTTCTGCTCTGTGCCGACATTAGTACGAACGCGAAACTTCCTGGAATCCGTGTTTGCTTATTTGGTGATCTGTTTTTGTCCCTTCACGCAAATTAGTTGAACTTAAAACTCAGTAAACATTTTTTTCGAGAAAAGGGGCAACGCTTTCAGTTCTAAAATTTCACCGCACAGGCCCACCAACAAATGCGTTAACAATCATTTCCTTCGCTACTTCTGTAACTACCAAGTTTAGACAAATACACAGAAGCATCAAGTACGTGGGTGGTAGCTGCCAGTAGATTTTGGCAGTCCCTATGAAAAGGTTGGCTATGCAAGGTAGGGAAACTGACTATGAATTCAAAAGTGCTCATCGCCGATGAATTATTTATATTTACGCTGCTGGCATTCGCATGAAAAAGAAAATCCAAATTACCAATAATGTCCTCTATAATGGCTTCTATGGCTTCGTCGCACAAGTGGCAATCTGTTTTCTGGTTCGCCGGCAAAATAAACGAAGTGAAAAGTACATAAGAGACACTTTAGAGTGAACGCACGCTGGTGTACTCATTGTCCCCGGTCGTAATGAGGTCAACCGCATTTCCCTTGAGAGCTCTGTGCGCCAGGCCGTCCTGCAGGGGAATGATTGATGCAGATGGCCTGGTGTAGATGGCCGACGTTTCGGAACCGCTGGCTCATCAGCCTGACCTCCCCCAAGGGCTTTGTGTGTTGTGCGAGTAGCGCCGATGGGGAGGCATGAGAGAGAAAGGGAGAGATGGCGCTGTCCCACGTCAGACTTAGGAAGGTCGAACAGAGATAGCCTGACGGTGAGTTTACTCGGTGAGGAAGAACAAGAACTTCCAGACCGACCGCCCGACAAAGGTTCAATCAGCTCCCCCGACGTAGTGGTGACTCACAGAGCACGCCCGTCAACCATCCCCCGAGAGACCAAGGCAGCAAGAGGAGAGAAAATTCGATCAGCATGAGGCCGACCAAAACAACACGCCACTGGAATTTTTTGATCGGTTAAGTTCATTGTGCGCTTTGACAATGGAGAGCCGACCACGCTCTTTGAAACTTCTTCTTCTACATATTCTTATTCTTCACATAATCAACCCGAATCTCTTAACTTTGCCAATCTGATCTCCCTTCTATTCAGACTGACTCTGCCCTATCACTGTCAGATCGAGCAAGACGGCGACAA
>CACRXP010000780.1:274593-292314 GCA_902702965.1 Spirometra erinaceieuropaei
TTGAGTGGAAACAAGACCCTGAAAGTCGTGGATAACTTGGAGCTCCTCTGGACTCAGGGTCAACGTTATACAGGCTCCATGACACGACTTTCATATCCGTTTTTACAGTTGCAAGGTCCAGACAATTGTAATTTACTTCACGCGTCTTGTAGCCACGACAGTGCGACCGCTGTTTTTAACTACATTCCCCGTGTTCTCTGCAGTATGGTGGGAGCATAGACAGTGACTTGCACGTAGACTAGTTTACAGGGATATAAAACTTCCGCAATAACTACTGCACTTCCTCCTCCCCTCTGTTCCCTCCCTACTTGAAACCGGTGTCACGACAGAGTCCAGAGGATTAGAGACAGAAAAATGAGCAGGTGACTGTCTCGGTAAAATCCCGTACCTAGGCGTGCCCCACACCCTCTAGTTCGCCACGTACAGCTGACCAGGATTTTACACAAAAAGAGAAAGAAAAAGAGAGGTCAGTTCACATCCCAACTGAGTGGGAATGCCATAAAGGCCACCATGTTACTTTTCTTCCTCCGAGGAGGACTGAGTTATCCAGCCTTTAGCGCGCCGCGGTAGATTCAGACGCGTCAGATGGCTTATAGTGAGGGATGTGTGCTGAGACCCTCTCTTTCCACTCCCGGGCATCAGTCCGCCGTCCGAGCCGGCCAGCCGTCTGATGCGAGAAGTGGACGCAGTGGCTGGCAGGACTAGAGAGCTCGTCTGTGTGCGCCACATGCACGACCTTGCCCCTCAAACGCACACACCAAGACTACGTACCAAAGAGGGTAAACTGCTCAGATCTTACATGTGTGAGAGAGTCATTGAGAAGGAGTCACCGCGGTCTGACTCTCAGTCCACCAGGCGGCTACGCTACGCACAAGCACACATACTGGGCTGGCTGCGTGGTCTGAATCGAAGCGTCACTTGGCAACCTTCCAAACCACGGCTTTTAGCGCACCGTGATAACTTCAAGCGCGTCAGATTGTTTATAGTGAGGAATTATGCTTTGAGAGGGGACCTCAACTGATCTACCCTTTCGCCTGTATCAACTCGATCAGGTCACGTAACTGGTGCTGGGATAAGAAGAAGTGTATGACAGAGCTATGAACAAACAACAGCAGCAGATCGACCGTTGATTCCGACTATGTCCACCGCGTGCTTCACAGCAGGCTGGAAGTAAGGGTAGCGATCGGCGCGTGAATTAGTTTATAGTGATAGTGCACTTGCGCTGGATCTACCGCACTCCCTCCTTCTCCTCTCCCAGCTGGACCCATTGTCATGACAGAGGCAAGAAGACTGAAAGTAGGAGAGGACACGACAAAACTCCGCACCTGCAGTGCGTGACCGATCTCATGAAATGTTGGTTAAAATTCTGGAATGCGATTCCGATTAGGAAGGATTACTTAAGTGGGTAGGGTTGTTATTATGAATGTCATGCAGCGCAACCCTATCTTATTTCTGACTCACCAGGATGTCGGCTTTTGAATGAACTTCTTTCTGATTTCCTGCAGAAACCACACTCGGTAAAAAATGACTACTTATATAGCATTCATTTTTCCTATTGATTTTCGATTGTCTTATAAATTCAAATATATTTTACAGAAAACGTGTGTAAAAATATACTTCATTTTGCTCAGTTGAAAGGAAATCACAATGTCTTCATATTTTATGCATGGAGAAAGTGTATATTTAGGTTTTAAAAAAGTTTCCCAAGTCCCGAATAATTTTCACCCTGATCAGCCTGATTAGCGTTTAGCCATTCAGTCTACAAGGCGCATGCTTCCGCGTAAGGAAAGCCATGTACTCCTCTATACCTTTAAGAAGATACTACAAAGAGTTCATGAACTTTTGCAATGGATCCGTACTGTGTTGTACTTTTCATGAGGAGCATTAGTAAACGAACATGTGCGGCTTTGCATGCAAGGACATCGCATGGCCTTAAAAATCTCATAATTATAAACTTTTTTAAAACCTAAATACACACTTTTTCGGGCAAAAATATGAAGACAATGCGATTTCCTACCAAATGAGCAAAAGAAAGCATATTTTTGTGTATTGTTTCTGTAACATATATTTGACTTGATAAGGCCGTCGAAAATCAATAGAAAAAATGCATGCTAATTAAGAAATCATTTTTATCGAGTGTGGTTTCTGCAGGAGGTCAAAAAGAGGTGCATTCAAAAGCCGACATTCTGGCCAGTCCGAAATGTTATAGGTTATGCTGCATGATAATCAGTATAACAACCCCACTTCCTAATCGGAAACGCATTCCAGAATTTTGGCCAACATTTCATGAGATCGGTCTTGCACTGTAAGCGTACCACCATGGTCCGCCACAAACACTTGACCAGGATTCTAACATAGTGACAAAAGGATAGAGCCAGCGGCACGCACCTCAGTCCTCACGGCGTGGGCCCGTGTGTCATTACATCCCATCATACACCACTCAATCATTGCCTCCACTTGGCCAGCGCACATATGATACACGTGAATGACTACTTTATAATCGTTCGCCCACTGCGCTCACATCTATCTTCAGTCCGCTTGAGGATGTCTTGCCGTTTTACCTTACAGGTGAGAGAGATGGAGGTGAGGACAACGCGACACATCTACGACTAATCAGAACTCAAGCAGCGTGAAGGGTGCCGTTGGAGACACTCTGTTTTCGATGTCATGATTTGTGCCCGTTCGCCGGAGTTTGTCAAGGCTACGGCCCACCAGAACCATCATGAACACACTGTAAACGTCTGCTGTGTCAGTAGCCTTGTATTTAACTAGAAGGATTGACGTTTTTGGGTAATTAACCGTCAATATTGACTGAGACAGCCTGAAAGGCTCCGTAAGTTTCATTTACAGACGGCTAGGAAAGACCGTTTTGTCGGAAGTTGTCCGCTCTCTCGTGAGATTGGATGCTGTTAATGCAGGAAGAACTACAGTGGAATCGTATTCGGGGAACAGAGGCAATTTAGGAACTTCCATATCCCAAATTTGGCTTTCGGGCCTTTACCGGCTGTTCCATCTCGCAAACGTCAGTACTACTCCAGGCATAATGGCCACTTTTGCATGTGAGGGTGTCTGAACGCATTTCGAGAGCGCGCGGTTCGCTCACTTCCTGAATACAGTTCAGTAACTTAAGTGCGCGAGCTGTGGGGTCTAGGTTAAGTATCAACCCCTTTTTGCTGGGTAGGCTTCCAGGCGCTCCGGTGACTAGCGACTTCATTGTTCTCGCCTGAAGTGGACTGTCAACTCGAGGTAGTTTCGTGCACTATTTCGACACTCAGAAACTCATCACAGGAGAACAGTCAAAATGCTCCGCAGATGACTGAAAAGCAACCCACATCCTGAAAAACCAAAACGAATATTTAAAAAATAACGAGGCGGTTTCCAACTTCTTCACTTGGAGATTTTCATACGTGATAAGTCACACCCCCATGTCACATGGTCAAACCAAGACGTAATCCGCTTTAAGTCAAGAGCGATATGACTCAAAACATCGACCGTAGATCTCGTGGTGAATATTAGACCGGCGAAACCGCGTGACAATAACAGACCAAGCTGAAAAATAGCCCCGACCAACGTCAAAACAAGCAGGCATGGCGTGAAAAGTGAGAAACTGGCTTCGACTTTGGAGATGCGAGGATGTCTTAATGTCGATGAAGTTACCTTTTTAAGAACCGGACGATACCTGAGCGTTGAACCCTTTTCAACAATTTACTCCGAACCACTTAGGGACACCTAACTAGTCATAACTTCGAATTGCATTATAAGATTGCCTTAATGACGAAAAAAATATCAAGTAAGAGGGTAAACTTTTCAGAAATGCAGAGGATATTGGTATGAGCAAAGGCTAACACCTGGATACCAAGATTCGCGACGCGCTCAGTACTCGATAGTTTGACGGTCGTTGCCGACTGTGTCCGCTGTGTGCTTCACAGCAAGGTGAAGCAGGCACGGTGACTTGCGCTGGATCTATCACACTCCCTCCTGCTCCTCTCCCACCTCGGCCCGCTGTCATGACAGAGTCCAAAAGACCGGAGGCGGGGGGGGGACGCAGGTGAATGGCACTGTCAAGCCCGCACCTTGGCGCTCCACTCCACACCCCCGGGCCCACATAGCAAATAACCGGGATTTTAACCGACAGCAACAAAGGGGGGAGGGGCTGCAAGAGTCCCAATTTGCGCGACGTCAGCCGGCAATTGGGTCTGCCACCGCACCCCGAAATGTTTGCATTTGTTATGGTGCGCATTCCAGTAACACCTGCCAGAATCAACCGCATCTACCGCGTAGCCCGTTTTAGGGGCACACGCACTGCAGTTCGACTGCCGTTGCCGAAAATATCCCCCGTGTGCTCCGCAGTATAGTGGGAGCACGGAAGGCGACTTTTGCGTGTATTAGCCTATGGTAATAATATAATTGCGATTCATCCGCCACACTTTCTCTTTCCTCGCCCTCTTGGGCCTGGTGACAAGAAACCAGTAAATCCATTCAATTTCCCGTCATCTATTTATTTGTGTTCTGGCCACGATGAATGAGGGACGAGTTTGCTGAAAATTCTGGACTGATACTTCTAAATGAAGACTACCTCTCTCTCTCATCCTACACATAAAGTCTAACAGTCCGAATTTACCTAATCATCCGTTGCCAACGGTTTCTTCCTGCCAAATAAGTTCCCCAAAAGAAAGCGAAAAGTGCGTCGTGGGCAAAAAGGTTTTCCCGTCCCTAGTGCGCAGATGATTTAATCTCAAATCTGGCTCAGGATTTCAAACCATGGAATTGGAAATCAGCGCAGATCTACTTAATGTTCATGTTGCTTTAAAGTGCTCTTGGAAGTGCAAAAAATCATCCCTAGTTATTCGATCTTTTCTTGACAAAAACCCACTTTTTGCAAAACTTTAGTTATCTAAGTGGTAGCTTGATCACGTCTACAGAGTAAGAAACAATAAATAAAATCCAGCATTCAAAGTATGCTGGGTTAAACCATTAAAACAATGAATCTACCTAGGCTTCCCTTCTTGCCAGAATATGGCCGCCGAAAAAAATGATCGAAATTTTCATCAATACGTCTATTTGATCGGGAATAGGCGCACTCCTGCCCATTAGCTTCTCGGAGCAGATAAGCCCGTATGGGTAGCAAAGCTCGCGAGTTGACAATCATCCGTCCCACTGAAGTCGCGCAACCTATGAAAACAAATCGGTGTGCTTCTATTCTTGCTTAAATGAAGGCACAGTCTGCAACGACAGAGACGGGTAAGTGACGATATATTTGATCAACTGCAGTTCGATGAAGTGCTTATGACCCATCTGTGGACTGCTTACGCCGTGTGCCAGCTCATGTTTGTGTTTCTGATCACAGATGTTGGTGGGGTTCGTGACTGACTGAATGAAGGCGGATTGAGCCCGAAATGGTTCTACATCAATATTACCGCGTTCCAAGTGATCTTTCCTTTCTGCCCACTGCCCTTAACTGATTGTTTTTCCCGGATGAAGCTGTCACATCGTTTAATGAGTTGTTAATTGCGGACTGCCAAATTGACAACAACATTTATGAGTTAGGAAAAAATTAAAGAGAGGTTTTGCTCGTTTTTCAATTTGTCAACAGCTTAGTCAGGCAAAGTGGATTGGGCTTGGCCGCAGGAAGAAGACAGGTAGAAAGGGGGGCCACATGGACGGAAAGAAGTTAAGAAACTTCCGTAGGACACCCCGTAGTACAGATGGTCAGGCGCTTACTTCCAGACGATCTTTACTTTAATCCCAAACCTAAAATTAACCCTTATGTTAGCTGATACTTTCTCCGAGCCGGAATTCGGCGCAATTTCACCTGTAATACGTGGTCCATCCTCTCGTTCTGAACCGAAATCGCAAATGTGATTAATCATCATCAGACTAGCATTTACCTTGGTCCTCCTTTTTCACAAAATAGACCACCACAGCGAATTTGTGCCTCCACTTTGGCCAAATAGTCAGACCATTTGAAATCAAGCGATCCTCGCTGATTCCAACTAATTGCTGTTTGGGAGGAATTTTAAATCTTTTTACGAAATTCGGCCTAGAGGAAAACACTTTCCTTGAGAAGAGGAAGTGCGCGCCAGGACAAATTTCTAAAGTGTTGGCGTTTTCAAGGATGTTGCCTGTTTACCATTGTCCGAGTGCCAAATGCAGAAAGGGAGAATAAATCTCACCAACGTGTGGCGCCAGTCATTTTGAAACAATAAAACACCCAAAGTTGAAGCGAGGTATCTTCCGAAGTCGTTTCATTATTCACTTTCTTTTTACAACAATTGGCGGTCGATGTTGTGGGTCAGCTTCTGGTTGGGAGGTATGACGAGGGAGGCAAGTCCTTGAAGTTCGACAACCATCTCGATCTTCTGCGACACTGTACTGAGACATACTTCTATTTGGTGGACAGATGCATGAACAAATTAGAGGCAATTCTAACACCTCCCGCCTATAGGATCTGTGGACCACCTGCGCCGTGTGCCAGCGCATGTTTGTGTTTCTAATCACAGATATTGGATTTTAACCGAAAGGGGGTGGCAGGAGTCCCAAATTGCGCGACGTCAGCCGGCAACTGGGTCCGCCACCGCATCCTGAAATGTTGGTATTTTTTATGGTACGCATTCCGATAAGGCCTGCCAGAATCCGACATGGCCTTCGTGTTGTTCCAGTGCATCTACCACGTGGCCTCCCACACACATACCAAAGCACAGAAAACACCAAACAAACTCCTTTTGTGTTTTATGAACAGCCAAACAGTGACCAGATGAAATTCGTCTAATAATAATGATGGTTTAACCGTCGTGACAGGCAATGCCCACCGCGTGCTCCACAGCAGAACAGAAAAAGGGATGATGACTTGCGCATAAGATAGTTTATAGTGGCAATAAGCTTGCGTAGCATCTACCGCATTCTCTCCCCTCATCTGGGCCCAGTTTCAAGACGAAGCCAATGAGACCGGAGGAGAGAGAGGGCGCGGGCAGCTGGCACGGCAAAACCCCCACCTAGGTGTGTCACCACACCCCCTGGTCCACTGAGCAGGATTTCATATAACGAAAAAAGTGGGGTGACCCCGATCCCAATTGGCGCGGCGTGAGCCCGCACCTGAGCATGCCACCATACCCTTAATTTTGGCATTTGTTATGGGTGCGTATTCCAAATAACGCCTGCCTGACCCTGATCTAACCCCTTTGTCGGTCCAGCGCATCAACACACACACCAATCTGCTCTCCGGGCCCGTCAACCAACAGGTGGTTGGATAGGGCGCAGTAGCTCACACAAAGTAAAGGTCTACGTCTAGGCGTGTTACACACCTACGATCGGTTAAACATCGAGGTCGTCAGCCGTTACACATGATGGGCGCAGATGTAATTTTACATGAGCAGAGCCGCGCTGCATTTACTTTTCCTTCCCTCCTCACAAAACCACCGAGTTTCGATGAGAAGATGAAATCTGCACGACCGGGAGTGGGCGTTGGTGCGAAAGCTCATGACAGCTCGTCTACGAATGCTAGGTACGACTTGCTTCCCAACTGCACTTGTACCGGCATTCGTTCAACGAGAGAGGGGTGGAGGGCTCGGGCGTGCAGCAAATGAGCACCGCAAGGCACTGCTGCAGTCCTCTAAGTCACGACCCGGCCACAAATTGTGGCAGGCTCTTCCATACGTGAAGAACGTCTCGGAAGCCGTCAGTCGTCTTCTCACTCCACTTGGAGTTGGGGTTGCACACAGGCCGGAAGCAACCATTAGGCGTCAACTCATGAGGCCAAAAGACCCGCTGCTCCGGCAGGAAACGTCTGGAGTCGTTTGCCGGATCTGGTGTAGTTGCGGACAAAGCAATTATGTCGGAGAAACTGGGAGATTACTCTGTACGCGAAATGCCGAGCACGCAGCAGCAGTGAGGCGGGGAGACGCTAACTCTCAGGTGGCAGCACACTCGACGGGACCCGGTCATATTTTCACATTTCAAGAGGCCGAAATCCTCGCATGGGGTGACAACCGCGTGAGCCGCGAGCTGCTCGAGTCATGGTTCTCAGGCCCGCAATCTATCAACAAGCACAATGCCATCCCGGTACCCTATTCCGTACTACGATTTTCCCTCGCCTGGGGAGGGCGCGGGCGAGCAATTATCACGGTGACAGTGAGCCAGTTTGTCGAGCCATAGTCACACCAGCATCCAGCACGGATGACGAAATCGCCTCAATTAACGACTCGGACTCGGACCGACAAGCCACCATCTCATCAATTACGATCCCAGCGGTGATTGCGAGAACTGTTAATTGCAGTGCGCATACGGTCCCACGGCAGCCACGTGCTATAAATACTGCACTCCTGGTGCCACCATCATCTTTATCTGCGAATGTCTCTGAGGATGGATTCGAGTGAGAATCCGAAACGTCAGGCAAATAAATTTCTTGTTCCAGTGATCGCATCTTCATCTCCAGATCGGAGATTCTATCAAAGCTACGTGGATGATATATTCGCGATTGCACCTGAACAAAACGATGTTTCAGTTCTACTGGATGATATCAACCAGGCGCACCCATCAATTAAATTTACTCTGGAAGAAGAGCAATCCGGATCGCTCCCCTTTCTGGATGTACATTTAATCAGAAGGCCTGACGATAGTATTCGGCGTAGCGTCTATCGTAAGAAGACGTGGTCCGGACAATACACCAATTTTGGGAGTTTCGTACCGTTAAACATTAAGCGTAATTCAGTCCTTTGTTTAACACAAAGAGTAAGGAGGATCTGCTCGGCTGATAGCATTGGGGAAGAACTTAGGATTGTCGAAAATCTCTTTCGCCAGAACGGGTACCCCGATCGATTCATTGCCAAGTACATGGCCGAAAGACCACCAAACCCCCGATGTTGACGGCAGAAAAGAAGAAGCTTTTCATCAGAGTCCCATTTCAAAGGGACGCGCCAAGGGAACTTCTAAGAAGGCACATAATTCAGGCTGCACCACGCACCTTCACAGCAGCTGACACCCGTGTACTCTTCTCCACTAGCCCCAACCTACAAGGAGAGGTCAAGGACAAATTGCCAACTGAGGCCACTTTTTGTATATTTACTCCTTGGGCTGCTCCTGTGGGACAGAATATATTGGTCGCACGAACTGGCATTTGTCCAAAAGAATAAGGGAACGCCTTCCAGCATGGTTTGGAAAGGGCCAAGTAAAGAATGTCGACAGCTCTATCCTCGCCCACGTGGTAGACACAGATCACGGTGTAGATTACGGACAGGCATTCCGAGTGAGTTACAAGGTCCCGTCAAGCTATCCAAAATCACTTGGACAGCGTCTTTTGGCAACAGCGGTGGCGGCTGCAATCAGGCTATACAAACCAGTTCTATGCGCATAAAAGAACTCCGTACAGGCCCCTCAGTTACCATGGGCCAAAGTCGCCATGTCAGTCATTTGTCCGTCCCAGTGCTCACCATCCCCTTCTCCTCCCCTGACACTGACGGTAATTCTGTTTTTCACCTCACCCACCCACACCCTCCCCCGCAAACCCAAGCTACAGGATAACTGCTGCTTGGGCGCATTTTCCTTTTAATCATTTCGATAGCAATATAAACGTATAGGCCTGATGAGAATTTATCGAAAGCTTACGTGTGCACGCCAAACTGTCTTTTGAAGTTTTCAATCGGAATTTTCGCAACTTTAAATCTTCAATTTCTTTACCCAAAGAAACGGTTACTGGCAATTGCAAAGTTCGTAACAGCAGGATTTCAGGGCCACAAAATGTCCAGTCGGAACGTATACTATCTGCCCGTTTATCAATGTGCCTTATGCAATATACCACGTTGACCATATCCATCGCATCCATTTATGAGCTATTTATGATGCCATTTGTATAGCATGAAGGTAAGTATTTTTGTTTAATCGGAAAACGTACAATTTTTAGGTTAGGATTCCCGTACGCAATTGGAACGACAGTTCAGGTTCAGAATTATTTGGGCATTAAAAAACGTTATTGCACCTGAAAGATACCCTTTCTTTGGGTAAAAAAATCCACAGAAGACGTAACTTGCTACAAAACGATCGCAATAAAACAAATATTTTTAGGGATGCTTCCTATAGGATATTTTTGCGTTTATATGCATATTAAAAATCAATGAAAAGATCATGGTACTCAATGAGTCATTTTTAATTTGTGTCATTTTTTACATGCGGCTGGAAAAACATAGTGTCAAAATCTGATATCCTGGCGTGGCTGAAATACCATGGAATTATGTTGCCTGATACTCAGTATTACAGGACCATCTGACTAATCATTTTTAACAGAAATCCCATTTCAGAATTCCGGTTAGTTTTTCCTGAGATATGCAACCTACTGCACCTGCACGCATACAAGAGCGGACTAGTTGTGAACAGGGGGCCTACTTGACTTGCGCTTTTACGGCATCTGTAAGCAGTCCTTTTTCTGGAGAACCTATTAAACGAGCTTCGAAAACAGCCAAACAATGCCCTTGCTCTGCCTACAGGATTTTTGCTGTTACCGCTGTTCATCAGTACCAATAGCATCCATTTGGCTCCACGAACTGACTACCGAAGTGGTTAAGGCCAAATCAAGGTACTTGATGATTGTTAAAAGTACGAAAACGAGAGGCGCAGTCCAGTGACTTGGCGTCTTGTGACCGTGGTCAGCGTTCAGTTTGGAGTGAGACTGTTAGGCACACGCACAAACAAGGAGATCGTGGTGAGGCCACCCTCGACTTATCAGCATGTATACAAACAATGTTCGAATCCGAGATCAGAAGGCGAAAAATTGGCGAAGGAAAGAAGGTGAAGACTGTTTATAGCGCATATTACACTGGTCGTAATACAGCGGTCAGAGGTCTCTATAACGATGGTTTGTATGCGGACTCGAATAAATCAGAGCTAGACAATGTAAAATAGGGTGTGTACACTGACAATAGAAAGCAATCATAAGACCACATGAAATGGCTTTCTTGTTGGTACCGTGATCCTCTTTCCATCATATATATCTGCCGCTACCGAATGGCAACCCATAACAGAGTATAATTTTAAAGTTTCGTGAAAGCTGACGGCGTTCTTAGCAGATAAATGCTACGCAGAAATGTCGGGTTGGCAGATTAGGAAGTTAAAAGTCTCTAGTGTGACGCAAGTGGGAAACTCGGAGTACTCACACATATAGAAACACTCGGCATACCAAGTTTTGGATGATTTAGTTGCACCTAATCGACAGAAATATCCCACCGATCGTTTTGACCCGTAACAGTTTCGCAAAACTGAGAAGCGGAACCAAGAAGCCTTGCAGAACTATCTTCCTCGTTAGCCGACCGCCAGCACAGCCATTCAGTTAACGACAAAACGCCAAAGACTGGGTAGAAATTCAACAGAGTCACCAGTCTAGTAGACAAAACTTTGTATAAATTCGTAACGCACAAAGGAGATAAGAACTCATCCTAATCTTCTGAGACGCTTTATCAGACGCCTGCTGGTGTCTTTCACAGGCTGAATCCGGCTTCTGTCTTACTGTCCTGCTTTTCGCAATAAATAAATAATGATAAATATATGAATTGATTTATTTAGCACCCATACGGATTGTTTCATAGTAAGTAAAACTACGTCTTAGAGTGAATTTCGGAACGAGTGCTCAAACATTGTACAGTGCTTAGCTTGTCTCAGATGAAAAACGGGTAACGGACAGTGAAGCAGTTTGGTATTACCGATAAAGACAAGGGAGACTGGAATGGCCATTTCTGGCTTATTAACCGTCGTCAGCCAGCCATACCCAAGCCAGAAGTGTGGAACAATCGAGCCTCGAACTCGCGACCTGTTGATTTAGAAGTCTACGCCTCTACCCACTGGGCCACGAGCCCGCTGCCCTGTCGGTTTTCGATCGGGAATATACAATGGTAGGGGGCGCTCACCGATCGTTCATACGGAACTCACTCGTTCCGTTGTGCCTTAAGGGCTCTCTCTCGAGCCCAACCAGCGGCCGCACAGCGTTGCATGATAAATAGGCAGAATGGTATTACCGACAAAGACAAGGGAAACTGGAATGATCATTTCTGGCTTATTACCCGTCTTCAGACAGCCATACCCAAGCCCGAAGTGTGGAACACCCTAGCCTCGAACTCGCGACCTGTTAGTTTAGAAGTCCACCTCTACCCACCGGCCCACGAGCCCGTTGACCTGTCGGTTTTCAGCTTGGGTATGGCTGGCTGACGACGACTAATAAGCCAGAAATGGCCATTCCAGTCTCCCTTGTCTTTGTCGGTAATACCATTCTGCCTATATATCATGCGCCGCTGTGCGGCTGCTGGTTGGGCTCGAGAGAGAGCCCTTAAGGCACAACGGAACGAGTGAGTTCCGTATGAATGATCGGTGAGCGCCCCCTACCAGTGAAGCAGTTCTTCCAGTCTGGTTGAAAATCACAAAAACGTTGCTCATGAGTAGGTAAATATGCAAGTGAGACCGGGCGGTCCTAAAGGAGAGAGTATATAAGGGGTCGAAACGTTCCTCGTCAGGGTAGATTCCGAAACCCGATGAGACTATTTGCTGCAGATACTACCATAATATTTTCGGAATGGCAGCAGAAGCAGCCATCAAGGTGGCGAGGCAGGAGGAAAGCACGGTGATCGGTCACGGTCTGCGTTAAGTTCAGGCGGGCAGGGGACGATAAAGGCTGCAAGAAACATCAAAGCGCGGGGAGATGCGACCATGATACCTCTTCGCTGACCGACCAAACTAGTAGCAGATGGCAAAAACAGATGAATCCGCCATGATCGTCAACAGGTTGCTTGGGATCTAGATGAGGAGATGAGATTAAAATTCGTGAAAATCGCCGAGGGTTTATAGACGAGTTTGGTTGTAAAGGTTTTGTTAATCTTTCATGTTAGTGAGGAATATCTCAAAGCTCGCTGTTCCAGACCCTCGAAACGGTCTTATGTCTTGTATCCTATCCCGTGCCTAGACTGCTCATGTACGTACACAGGACAGCCTGCACTCATGCTGAGATCGCGCATACATGGACATAAGGTGGTTGGGTGACGGGGTGACAAGTGATTGCCCACACCTACGCAACGGGCTGCGAGTCTAACGTCGCATCTAAGAACATGGTCGTCCACGCCAGAAGGAAAACAAGCCGCGAATCGATTGTAACCTGGGCCTCAGGTGAGCTCTCAGTCAATAGGTATATAGGTCTGGAGCCAGTATAAAGAGCCCTGTGCAGTCACCTTTAGACCAGTCTTAATGATGTTTGACTGGCGCATATCTGTTATAAATGCTTGCTCTTGCCTGTGCAATTCACCTCCGAAATGGCGTTACTGATATTCGACTGATTCTTACTCCCCACAACTGTTCCATGTCCCGTTGTCGCTTTTATCTCTGACTCTGGACTTCTGCACGAGTTCGAAAGATCAGACAAATAAAGAAACGGTTTCGATAGTCGAACAGTCTACTTCCCTACTCACAAAAATATTTTTTCTCCCCACCCCTCTCTTATTGTGTGCCTTTAAAAGACACTCAGCAAACGGCGGACGCTGACGGTTCTAGGCGAATGGTGCTCCGGAAATGTCGAGTCTGACAGTTCTCAGAAGTCTGTTGGTACTTACAAACTTCTGCCAGATCATGCTCTGAAACGACTTCCTGCAGGAAGTATGGTCTCACACGTGTTCCCTCTGATGTGGTAGCTGGAAGAATGACAGGAGTACTGGCATGGAATGAAACTTTTTCACAAATGCGGAATGCCTCTTGGCATGACTTAATAGCGTCTACGAGCTCAGTGTAGTCTTTCGTGCAATCCTTTGGTGCAGTTTTGCGAAGGGTTGATTGAACGTCAGGCCCCACAGAGGTAGTTGAAACCAAACAAGTCAGGCACCTTTGCGCCTGAGGGTATTTTATGGCCACAGTCCTAACAGTGCATGCACGCGAAGGCCGAGCTCCTAACAGGCAATTTTCACCCAGCGGACATTAATGACGCCTCGACTGACACGCTAGCGATAAAAGTGTCCATAAAATAATGTCCCCGCAAACCTTCCCCGCCCCGTATGTTACTGACGCCCGAAGTTATCGACTTTTGAAACCGCAACTCTTCGGCAATCCGAGATCCCATAAGAGCAGTTCGCGTAAAAACAAATCCGCACCCAGTACCTGATAATGCATAGACATAATACAGGAACATTAACGGAACATTTTTGTTTAATTGACTTGTTTGTGGGCTGGAGTAACTGGGTCCCTGTTTTGAAGAGCCCGTAGTCAGTTTCCGCACTATTTGGAAACAGGGACTGAGATATTTTGTAATTTTAAGGACTGTCATTAAGATACTTAAAAATAATGGTGGCACACCATTAGTGAGCAGAGGAAAAGTATTTCTATATGTGCGCAGGAAATTTTGTTTACGAGTAATCGCTCATCTGGCCGTTGTGTCCACCCGAATTCAGTCATACAATAGCCAACGCAAACTCGGTAGGGCGAGGTTTGATGACGCCGGGAGATGCCCATGCTCAACTTGTGTGAGTTTCGTATACCCCATATTCAGGCCTAAGGAAATGCTGCCAACTGAAAACGACTGACACCGTTTTAGCCTGATTCCCCGGTTTAACTGAAACCCCTTAACCAAATGCCTCATTGCAGTCAATTGTTGCTCTAAAATTCAGCCATATGTAAAATTTAGCAGAGTGGATGTATTTAGAACAGAAGTCCCTCCAAGGCTATTCGACTACCTCACTTCCCCCACCTCCAGGGTAGCGGGATTCAATCGAACGAAATCATGGTCTCTTTCGACGTGACGCCGTTGTTTGCATTCAGCCCATTTAATTTGGTGCGCGAACTCCTGCACAGGAAACTAAAAGAGGCATTCGACGAGGCCTAGAGTCTGCTCAGAAATCGGCAATCTTAATGAGGTTGTTCAAATTCTGCCAAAAAAGTTACTTCCACTAAAAGAACCTGTGAGCTGAATAAGGGGACTCCAGTTCGCTCCCAGGTCTCCGATTTAGTGGCAGAACTAGCGTTACAAGATCTGGAAAAGACTACCTTTATTCGACATACGCCGCCACGTTGACGACCAGTTTGTTGCCGCCAAGAGGAACATGCTGTAGGATTTTCATAACCTACTCAATAAACTATTCCCGCGTATACAATCCTCAAAGGAAGAAAAATAGGAGCAGAAGGTGCCCTCCCTTAATGTGCACGTCTGGCAACGTCTTAAAGCTGGAAGTGAGGCGGCAATTCACAAGAAAATAACTAAAACCAAGCAACTTCTGAGCTTTCACAGCAACCATCCGATGACTCGCAAATGAAGATGGGTGAGAATGCTCTTCAAACGGACCCAGGATCATTGCAGGTGAATTCACGCGAGACACGATGTCCGCATGACCCTTTTATGCGGAATGGCTGTTCAAAGGCGTTTGTAAACCGGAGGATGCAAAGAGAAACAACACCTCTGGTATGGCATGCTCCGCCATACATCAAGGTCTTCCCGGAAGCCACCGAAGGCGTTGTTGGGGGACTAGGTTTAGAAGATCATAACCCATGCTAGACGCAAGATATGCCAGGAATTTATTGTAGCCTCGACCTCGGCCGGGAACCCAGCCAATCTACGTGTCGATCTGGTGATGGCATAGAACCCTGCGCAGTGACCTCCAGACCTGCGTCGTTTATCCCTGATTGGCTGGCACCCTTTTAACTGTCGGCTGTTCTGTGGCTGCTTTATCTCTGACGATGGACTCCAGTATGAGTTCAAAAGCTCAAGAAAATAAAAATCCTTGCGGTGCTTAATCAGCCATCTTATTTTTCTTTGCTTGAAAACCTTTATTTCGGGACATAATAAAGATTGTCCCATGCACTTGTATAATAGAAGGAAGGTGGCAGTATTGACTGACTGAAGGCGTTCCATGTGCTGAAGTACCGTCCGAAAACCTACAGGGACTTACATTTTTTAAATAAATGAATCTTTTGCAGGCAAGTCACGACTTCCACGTGCTTCGATCTTCTCACCAAACCTTCCAGACCCGAGCAAAATATAACTTCTGCCATTACCTGAAACAGTCGGCTCTTCACCATCCCGAAGATGCCGACAAGACTTTCTGAGGTAAAACTCTATGCGGATTTGTCAGTAGGCATGATCGAGTTAATCGCAGATTTTGTTGGCGATATTTTGGTCGGGGATAAACTGGCCGCGGAAACAGCTTTGGTTTCACATTCATGGACAGAGATCGTGTTGGCAATGACTTATCACCCAGGCGGTATGGTATATCTGACAGTGATAAGGCCTTCGTTCTGCGTAATCCTTCTAAGTAAAGTATGGTCATGCTGGCGAAAGTGGACTGCACCACATTTACTTCTGATACAAACTACTTCCAGTGACTACGCTGACACTCCCTCGTCAAACCTTACGCCACCCTATCTTTTCCAAATTAGACATTCATTGGTGCAATCTGAAAACTCGTTTCTTCTGTCTGGAGGGCGACCGACGTCAAAGATTTACTAAGTAAAGTTTTCTTCTTTTCCGAAAAAAACTATTTGCCTTCATATATATATATATGATAGAAGCGAAGATGCGCGTCCCCGGACATACATGAGAAGAAGAGACGATCTCGGGAACCATAGTTGTATTGTCCTGACGTTTCAAAATCAAACAAGATTTCATCGTCGGAGGTGAGTTTTGTACCACGCCTCACAGTATTTATAGGTGGTGATGGTCTCCTTTCAACGGGTTTACCTCTCGTCGGGGGGGGGGGGGCGTTCGGGCGCTAGCCGTCATCGCACGTGTTCGCATGGATCTTAGTTCTCGTCCTAGGCTGGCAGTCTTCTTTACGACCTCGTGACGGCCTGTGTTCTCACCTGCCGGATGAGTGGCAGTGACGCTGGCACCTTCGTCGGGTCCGTTTCTGTTACTGCGAACGTCCGTTTTCTCACCGGCTGGACAAGTGGGTGTCGCGACTGTTGTGACGATCGCACCTTCGCCAGATCCAAGTTGAAGTGCAGCTGCGTTTGTGTCCCCCATGGACCCGGCCGTAATTGGGTTCCTTTCTCCTCGTAACCCGCGTTTGCTCGCCAGTTCTCTGAGCTGCGTCCGGAGGGCCTGGTAGGCTTCGGGAAGCGCTACGCAGCGGTCGATGGAGTTCGTACTGGTGTGCCAGGCTTCACTTGTTTCCCTGGTCATGTGATCATTTCCTCGGCCCAGCATTTCGGCACTCTGGAATCGGTGAAAGGAGACCATCACCACCTATAAATACTGTGAGGCGTGGTACAAAACTCACCTCCGACGATAAAATCTTGTTTGATTTTCAAACGTCAGGACAATACAACTATGGTTCGCGAGATCGTCTTTTCTTCTCATATATATATTGGTAGGGGGCGATAATCGATCGTTCATACGGAGCTCTCTCGTTCCGTCGTGCCTTAAGGGCTCTCTCTCGAGCCCAACCAGCAGCTGCACAGCGGCGCACGATATATAGGCAGAATGGTATTACCGACAAAGACAAGGGAGACTGGAATGGCCATTTCTGGCTTATTAGCCGTCGTCAGCCAGCCATACCCAAGCCCGAAGTGTGGAACACCCGAGCCTCGAACTCGAGACCTGCTGGTTTAGAAGTCCACGCCTCTACCTATACCGACAAGGGTAGAGGCGTGGACTTCTAAGCCAACAGGTCGCGAGTTCGAGGCTCGGGTGTTCGGTGCTGTATCAATCTACCCGCATTCTCTGTCGTCCCTCCTCGCTGCTATTATGACTTGGCCGACTTCGGCCTGGTAATTGGT
>CACRXP010000781.1:0-13796 GCA_902702965.1 Spirometra erinaceieuropaei
TGGTCATCAAATATCTACGCAGTCATTTAGTTGTCTTAAAGGTTCTGAAGAAGTGGAAAGCTCTTCCTAATTGCACATTCAAGGCTCATTCATCGGCCAGTAAAATGGGCCAAATCAGAGCTTCCTGAGTCTGGCAGTTGCATCCTGTTTCACGGTGCAACCGTAGTCTGGCTGTTGGATCGGTCCAAGCCTATGTGCTGACATAGTATTTTAGGTTCACATGGAGGAGCACATCGACTAGCATGGGATAATCCTATTTACGTCAGAATGTGGCGAAACTTATGGTGATGAAAACTCGTCCTCGCTTCGCAGCTGGCGTCCACCGCCACGTGACAGCCTATCTGACCATGCTGTATGTGCCATTCATTGACCTGACATTGTGAGGCTGTGTGCCGTCTTTTATTCCGCCGGGCCAAGCAGTGGTCGACCGCTTCTCATCGTGGAGTGCTCAATGATGCGGCGGCAAGTCCCCACCAACCAGAGTTATCTATGCTGGTTAATCAACCTCTTTGCTGCCTATAGATGCTTGTGCACGCCAGTATAAATGAAACCAAAGTGTATAAAGGCAGACAGAGTATATGTGAGTAGGCCCCAACAGCCTCCTGAGGGTTTGAAGCCGTGGAAACAAGTTTGCTGAGGAGCACCAGACTACCCGGTTGTTCGTGGACAACTATCAACAACTTTTGTGAAGAAAGAGACAGCTTTGACAAGCGTTATCTGGATTATAGTGAGGACACGCGCAACGTTAACTCATGCTTTGTCCTTCATGCCATACTTTGGTAGGAACACAAAGTCAGGATGGAGGCTGGACGCGGCTACTGAAGAGAAATTTTGCTTCACACACGTGCTGGTTCTTCTGCACAGTCGAGCGAACCCTGAGCCACATAGGCTTAACCAACTCAGTCCTGTAGAACAAATATCCCGCCACTAGGCAACGGTTTAACCTTTGATTTTTTAAGGCGTCATCATAAAACAAACGTATGTCTAGGGAGGAAGAAAGATGCGCCAGTTCGGCCTTGCCGCGTTTCCACTGGGCTCCTAATATTTCTCTGTCGTGGCTATACCAAGAACTGTGGGGACTTGTTTAAGCCAAGGGACTCATTGGGCATATCCTCGGCACAGGGTTGTAATGACAGTAGTATAACTCCATGCCCCACACGCGCCCGACATCAGACACGAGTCAGCAGTTAGTAGTCCTACTGAGACGAAACAGCGCACATAAGCGCACAGGCGGGCAATGCAGCCCAGCACTTTATGTCTAACATTTGTGACATCTGGAACTTCGCAGACGACAACGACCACCGCGGCCCCACGACGAGAGCCTGCAGCGGTGACTTGCGCGCGAATTAGTTTCAAGTCAAACAGACTTGCTCATCACTTGCTACACTCTCTCCTACCTAACCACCTTGTCACGATGGAAATGAGACGTTAGCACGATCGGGCGTGGGTATGAGGCAGTGGCCAGACAGTCCGGCTACGCGTGCCGTACACGGCCCATCCCCCACTGCATGTACCAGGCTACAATAATAGTGTCTCGGATCTCGCATATGTTAGAAGTTTCTGCGGGCCACGGCATGAAGATGTCACTGCAGTCCGGCCAACAGCTCTGATCAGATACAAGTTAGCACGCCAGCTGGCAACCTTCCAAGGCAAGACTCTTATCGCGTTGTGATAAATTCAAGTGCGCCGGATTTGTTATAGTGAGGAATACGTTTATTTGCCAGGAGAACAAAATTTCCATTGTCAGCCGCACTCTTTGCACGCCCATGTTCGACTGTCCCAACCTGCCAAATAATCGGTGATGGGATTAAGAGCAGTGCTTGTCTTAGTGCGAAGGCCTACGTCTACGGCGTGTCATACTCATGAACTGCTATAGTAAAGGACTCCCGAGGACTCAGCGCAGTCCGTTGTGGTGGCATAGACGTGGTAGTTAACACACAACCTCAGAAGAACACTATCCTGTTGACATGGTATGTGCTGCCCAGCAGGCCCACGTGATTCAAGCGTGCACCCAGAAGGGGCGGATAACGACCACATGTGATGGGCAGCCGACAGGCAAACGCACTTCACCGCAGCACTGCTGCCACCCCAGGTCCGGGAGGTCCAGTACAGTTTACTGCAATAAGCGCAAGACAACCTTTAATCACCCTGCGCTGACCAAGTGCACAACATCCAACGTTTCAACAACCCAACATTTTGTGCAAACGGTCCCAGTCGCCGGTCGACTCATCAGTGCCTAACGTTGAGTTCTGATCAAGTAAATATTGCAAGTAAGCCCGAAATAGCCATCCCAGGCTGCCTTACATTCGATGGCAATACTTATCGATTAAGTATTGGGCGCCACTCTGCGACCGCCTGCCTAGACTTTTGAGTGAAAATCTAAGACAGAACGCAACGCGCCTATGACGTCCTGCGATCACTAAAGACCACTTGACGCCGCAGAGCGCATAAGGTAACGGGAGTTCTTCGAGTGCCACAATCCCAAGGCCAACTTTCCGTTGGCAAGATAAGATGGAAGGCCCCAGAATGACAGATTTATTGTGTACAGAACACCAAGTTGTTGTCTCGGGTAGCAGTGGTCGCTGGCGAGGCAAGGACGTGTGTTAACGGTGTTGTGTCGTGCTCGAGAGAGTGCGGCGGTGGTGTCGACTGCTTTTATAAGTTTGTGTCGGTGTTAGGTGGAAACTGTCTGAGCAGATAGTTGGTGGTGCTTTACCCGAGGGGCAGTGTATTTAGTGGGTCGGTGACACCTTAGCCGAGGAGCGGCGTGTCCAAGTGGCGCATGGACGACTGTGACCGTCTGAATGCGCACGTATACTCACTTTGCAGTCGGTCAGGCTGTAGGGTCAGTGCGTAGGCGACCTCTCACAGGGGGTGACGTCTCGCAGCGGGGCGTTGAACAAATAAATTGGGGCATCGTGATGATGGCTTCCGGTTACAGTCCCTCTCATGTGGCTGGGTATTTCCAATCCCAACCATCACAGCATGAGTCCGTGGCCCCAGTGGCAGCGGATCTTCTGCAAAAGTCAACTGCATCCGCGTTCAAACCTCAGGTCCTCCAGATTTCAGACCATAGTTTGAATGGTTGATGATGGCAGACAAGTCAGGAACAAATATTCCAGCCTCACTTGGTCTTCTTAGTAATACCTTTTAACCCGATACCCTGTTTTCAAATACTGACGAATATTTACACCGGGGAAACTTCCCCTACCCCACTTTCCATATTGACAGGGAACCCATGGCTTCACGGTGAGCCGACAGTGTGTTCTGTTAAAGAGACTTCAAATCTACCGAAGAAGTCGATTTATTTGATAAACTGGGCAAAGCAGTGACAAGTTAACAACATAAGTATGTGACTATAATAGTTTTCTCACCCTGAACGTGTAAATTAGTCATTCACATAACTCAAAAAATTACTAGATGACTCCAGCACGCATTACGCCACCGCTCAATGCCGTCGGAACCTTTTATTTCAAAGGCTAACAGAACTAGCAATTTTTAAAGGCGAAGTACGACATCTCTCCAGATGCAAAATTTACAGATGCAGTTTCTCACAACATGCGTGGTACACATGTATTTTTGCACCTATTTCCAGAAACTATGGTAAAATTTGTCCGAACACTGGCGATTAATGAAAAACATACGCATGACTTAAGAAATGCCTTTATTTGTAATTTATATAGGTGGTTGGAAAAATCACTAGCCACCACCCCTCATGCTTCCATGTGCGATCAGACTTTTAATATAATTCAAGCCAGTCAGTAGTAAAATCGTGTTTGAGTAGCATCGCCTTGTATTGCCTTAAAGACTTTGGCCAGCACTGTAGGAGCCTCGGCACCCACAGCATGTCCACATAGTTAATAAAACCTTTTTCTCGCTACGTCGATAGCCGCCGTTCAACCTCTAACCAGCCGACCACCACCTCTGCGCTCAGGTTCGTAAGCTAGCTGAAGTCGGTCGTCGAGTGGGGGCGGTGCGACTGTTTTCCTATTCTTACCAAACAACCTTTAGAGTTCTAATTTTGTCATCGACATATTAAGACTCTCCTTCAGTGCCTGCCTCTTTCAGTGAGTGCACCCAATCACACACCCATGAGAAGCGTTCCCCAGACTAAATGCACACCAGCGGGCGGCACGGAACACACTTGCGCCAGTGATGTCACTCCGGTGCCTGTCTGAGTAATGCGCGGACTTTTGTGATTATCGCCTCAAGGTGAGAACGAAACAGTTCATCACAAACTGTTATTACATGACTTGTTTACTGACTAGGCTGGGGTCGTCGGGGGTGTAACCATGCGAGCGAAACTTCACTTATTTTACATGCCGTCTTTTTACCACGGCGTTCGTACAACATTGTCGGAAACAATGTAGGGAAACGACAAAACATGCGCCGAAAAAACCAAAAAACCTGTATGCTGAACTTTTAAGGAAATCATGCATTTTTCTTTTTGCAACTGCGTTAAACACTTTCAGCAAAACTCAGGGGTGGAAAGTCGAGACACTTTTCCAAACACTGGTAATAAAGGAGCCAAGATTCTTGAAAAGTTGGTAATTCAGCTGATAAAACTCGATCACAAGCGTCGCGGATCATATAAAAAATCCGCAGAATCTGGCTTGAGAGGCCGGCGATTTCCGTCAAAATTCTCCGTAATTTCACTAAAGGACGACCGTTTTTTCAGTCATGTGAGGTCGCTTCCCCGAAAATTATTGCACTTGAACAAGTTACCTGTATAAAAACGGTAAACTTCCATTAACAAGAATATATCCATTGGAGTATTGTCGGAAAAGGTCGTTTAAATTAACGGAGCACGCTTTTAGTAAATAAGAAACAACAGTTTCGCTTTCAGCCCGAAAATCCACTATTTCATATTGAACCACATACTATAAACGGCTCTTAACGCTATAGAGCCAAAGTTGACGAGAATATGAAGGAAACTAACGGCGCGGTCGTTCATAGCTCAGAACAACTCTAGTTAGAGAAGTTGCAGTCCTCAGGCGAAGTCAATCAACTCGGGAATTCACAAGACTCTCACGTTCACATTCCAGAGGAGGGCGTGTGCCTGGACCCCCTCTGTATAGAGGTGGGTTATGTGAAGTTTGCTTTTAAACACTCGCCATACCCACACGCGGAGAGACCGAGATATACGAGACTGCATATTACCCCCGGGGAAGAATTCTACATGCAGTTTTATCCTGGATGGAAATCGGTCATCAACTATACAACGCAGGCCATGTAACGTGCTGAAGTAGATTAATGATAAGGCAACTTCAGGAAAGTTGGAGGAACGCGGGCCGATTTTTAACTATCACCACAACTTCGGAGTGCACAGTTGGCGGCGAAGCTCAGGAAACCTCGCCAAACATCGTTGTGGGAATGTTTTTCACCGATAAGATCTGATGTAAAGACGGAGAAAAACGCTTAGACTTAGTTCCTGTTTGCAGTTCCGGTCAAGAAACCTCGAGATCGATCGCCTATATACACTAGATAAGCAGTCGGGGATTACCAAGGGGTCTTAGATTTTCTTCCAAACAAGGAATACTAAAATGAGAAGAAGCACTATTAAGTATCAATCATGGTTCCCTATTCCTCCATAAATAGCGATTCGCTGACACTTTGTTCGATTTGTCGGTCAGATGCGGTCATCACACTCATGACCAAATAGGTACTTGATTTGGTTCCGTTTCATGCTTTTTGCTTATACATACGACATCGACCTTTCTTTTTTCATCAGGAACGATTAAAATAAACCGGTTTTTCACAGCCCACTTGTGTTGCACTGGGTCCTCCTTAAACTTCCTAGGACAGGACATTAAATATTCTGGTGTACTAGATACTTTTGGATTTATTATTTCTCTAAGTACAAGAAAAAAATCAAACATTTTTGCACCAACAGGGTTCATGGAATTTGTAGATTTTAAGTCCCTCTCGTAACTTTTTTTATTTCAACTCAAAAAATCCCTGAATTTAAGGAAAAATTCAAGAATAATGTGTGTTACAACATACGCATGCAAAAACATGTGCTTTAGGAAACCTACAGAATGGGAACTTATTCTGGGGCGAAATATCCTATCCTTCCAGATATGACGTTTCACCGAAACATCACTTTTTTGAATAACCAAAATCACTTTTCCACCAGTTCTGTTGAAATAACTGACATCATAAAAGCAATGAAAGCAGCAGAAACAAATGTAAAATACACATTGGTCTTGTCCGAGTAAGCTGTGTGCAGATAGCTGTAAAAACGTGCCTCACTGCATAAACGGACGATTCTGTATTGAGTTAATGTAACAGACGTCTCCATACTTATGTAGTACAGTCGTGGATGCCTAACATTTAATCATTGAAGGAACAGGCAGGGATACGGGTAGATGTTTTGCGGATTTTTGCAGCGTAATACACGACGAGTGCAGAGTAGAAACGAAAAGTACTTTACAGTTCTTTCGATGAAAAGCAAAACTAGTAACAGAAATGTTTTTCTTAGCTGGAGAAAAACATGTTAATCACAACACTCCTTTACGTGCGCGACGCAAATCTCCAGACTCAGACCCATTAAGGAAAAATGAGCTGGGCGCGGCCGTCATAAGTTGTAGGCGTGCTAATTGCTTTTTCGTCAAAGCTGGTCAGTTTGTAAGTTCGCCGTTTGAAGAATGCGGGTAAAGTTACTTAAAGAATCGAAGTAACCAAAGGCTTGGCCATGGAACAACGGCAGTCTACGACTCCGCCTATTTGATGTCAGGGAGTTTTCATAGTGCTGTTACATCATGGCAGCAGAATAGCCGTAACTATTAAAAATTCGCAATTCGACGAAATAGGTCAAGATGCAAATGTGGAGCCGACTTGAGGAAATAAGAATATGCGGATCTAATGAAGCATCGGTCGTCACATTTATATGTGCTCTCAAACAAGAGAGTGAAGTCAAATACTCTTTCAATACTCATCCGCATATAACAGAATTTAACGTCCATTCGTAACTTGTTCGAGCGTCTTTCCAGTCGCCTTTGGGAATAAAATGAACAAAGCGTGAGTTATTACTTAACTTACTGTATCATTTCTACGCCTGCATAGGTTTGATCGTATCGCTTTGAATGGCCGCACATAGCTTTTACATCTTCCAGTCATTTCGCAGAAAATTGCGTCCCTTCACTTTTGGTACCTAAGGGTGCGCATTTAGACGTTTGGAAATTTTTGATTCCGATATTTGTTGGTGGGCTCACAGAATTACCTTTGCAAACTAATTTCCGCATGTTTACTAATGCTGATTATGAAGTAAATAAAAAGACCCATATCCAGTGCAGTATTTTATAAGCAGCAGGTGGCCTCTCACAGAAATATGAAGGGGGATTAGTAAGGCCGAATTGCCCTCTCCCGCAACTGCGAAATCATCGGAGGGTGTAGTTCGTCACAAAATGACTATGGGCAATATTTGAGCATCCTTTCTTGGGACTCTGAGCTAAATGCATTCGCAAAACGGAAATAAGCGGAAAATATACACACCACCCGAGGTAGGAGTGTACACAGGTGGCTGGAAGAGCCAACCTGCATTAAGGCTCCATTACTCTCTGCGTTGATACAGTACATGACCTAACTCATGAAAAGTGATAATGGAAATTGAAATTATCAATTTTAAGCGTTTGAAACGTTGTGCACTTTATTTATTCGTCTAGCCCGTTCAGAAAACTGTCCCTTTTGCATGCGGAATGCGTTTATAAATTATTTTATCGGTCTAAATGTTTATAAATTTCAGCAGAAATATACGTTACTCTATATTTGGGAAATTTCCTGCGTTGGTAGCTGTCCTAGACTTAGTATACGCATATAAGCTTATTTTTCTTTCAGAGGAAACTAATTTAACTTCAAAAGTTTTAGCAAACAAGATTTTCCGCGTTTGAAAATTAATTTTTTATCCGAGGAAATTCGTTAGGAACTGGTTGCGAACATACAGGGCATTTTCTTGAAACCCAAAATTTTTGTCGATTTCTAGAAGTCAGACTTGTAAGTCTGCGTGATGACACGCCTCAAACTGCAGTAATGATTCCTACAGGCAATTCTCTGTTTAAACGCGCCGCTATTGTCCTGACACTTGTTAAAACGCCACGAGAAACTGCCAAAATAACCATCATCGAATGATCTTTCCGAATTTTTACCGTATGGGAGGGTACGTTTTTTACTGTCTAGTTCTTGCTTATATGTAATTTGGAAGTGGAACAGACGAAAAATTAGCAGTCTGAGCAATACGTCGGCACTTATATGTGCATTCTCCCTTGTATTAATAATCAGTAAGCGGGTTTAAAATTATGCAGATATAGCGAAAATGGCTGCAATTTAAGGAGAAAAGCAAGTTTTCCGTTTGCAACAGAAAAAGTATTAGTTTTTCTCAGGAAAATGAAGAATATGGCCAAAGTGCCAAATTTTTTTCTGGCTATAGCTTGTAGGTGGTTAAAGCATGCGGATATCCGACATTAGAATACCGCATAATTTTTAAATTTAACGGTGCCTATACCGTCCTGTTTAGTCTGCTTTTGCATGAATAAGCATTATGTACCTCCAAAACATGAGTCAATTTATATAAAACTAATGTTTACATCTTTAATATTTTCACTTTTCTTAAGAAAATCGTTCGTCCTACTCGACGAAATAGTACTTGAAATGCTTATTTTACGTTTTCAATTGCTCCAAGGTCGTTAATTACTAGTTTCGTGTTTTGGTGGATGCCTTCGGAGTGATTTCAGACTGGTTGCTTATTTTGCGTCAATTTATGCGCATCTCATGAGTTGAGTAACCTACTGTAAGTGATCTAACACTACACAAGCCACCTTTCATATCTGATGACGCATGCTGCATACCGTGGAGGGCAATTCATTGCCAAAATTTTAAAATAGTTCTAAAACGTGGGCTGACCAACGTACAGACATGGAATTCACTGAGAGGGCTATTTTTTCGTCAGTTTTGTCTGTTCATCCATCGTAATGAATGAGGATCCTCGCTGTTTGGACCAGTTAAAGTGAAGGAGTTCTACCTTTCTCTCTCTCCTCCCACACCACCATGTTTCAACAATAAGATGACGACAAGAAAGACGAGGATGGGTTGAAGCTACAGCAATGTCTGCGCGTACAACAATCCTGATCCCTACGCGTGCGCGGAACATACTTTAAGAAAAAAAATGTGTTTTCAGATGTCTAGAGGGTTGGACAAGGGAATAGGCGGCCGCCGTATCAAAAGTAACCTTGTGCTAAATTCCAGAGAGTACCTATTCCAGCATCCTAATTTAGGCCCTAACTCTCCTAACCCTAATCTTAACACCAGTCTCCAACCCTAACCATTGTAACCCTAACACCAACCTAAACCCTAATCCTCTGGAATTTAGCGTAAGGCCACCTGTAATACAGCGGGCACTTATTTTGTGCTCTGCTCCTCTAAAAGAGCCATTTTGGCCAAAACTCTGATTTAATAAGACAATTGGCCTAGGCCGCGCAAATCACCATTTTTGACGTGTAGTCTTAACTCAAAGGCGGTTCAGGTTGATTGCAGTAAGGTAACTGAGTGTTGAATCGACGTGAGGAAAGTTACCACGGGGCAGCCCTCCCTCTCTCCTCCCTCCCATAACGCATCAGTAGCCATCACAGGTCAAACCCATCGCAGACAACAAGATTTGCCGGGGTGATTGACCTGGCTAAAAACCATGCAATAGACGTCAGGCGCTCTCATTTAGGTTTAATACAGAGGCACAGCCCGTTTCGACGGTCCGTGTATGGGTTCTAAACACGGCCCCAAGATAGCAGACCCGAGGATGGCGAAATTATGTCGTTGGCGAACATTGAAACTGGATTCCCCAAATGCTCGCCCAAGTTCACAGAACAGATAGGAGACAGAAGTGGAGAAAGTTAAATCTTTGATAAAGGATAGTGGAGAGTATGCTTGTTAAAAGTTGAGATGACAGTCTGTTACAAGGCGGTGGTCACAGGGTACATGCCGCGCTCAAACAACCCCCCTAAGAACAGCTAAAATTTTCTCAATTTTCAAAACATAACTGGCCTGAGTGTACTTTTAAAGTCGATGTTCCTAACTGACAAATCACAAGTCCCCGAGTCTACATAGTTCCAGAAGTTTGTTTACTGAGGCTTTAAAGTATGTATTGGGCTCGAGCCGATAGAGTCAGATTCCAGTGTTTTATTTGACCTTTGACGACTGAAACTAGGATGGGCCTATGCTTTATAGGTGTCTACATCGTCAAGAAATGCGTTGGTAATATCTAACCAGCTGTCGTTCAGAAATATCTTCAGATTAAACTCCATTTTTTCCGCAGACCTTTTCAGTCGGCCACTCAGGACAGAGGTACCGATGCGGACGGAGGTACAAAGCGGTAGGGTCGCAAACAAGCTCATTCTGGGGCCGGAAGTATTCAACTTTGGGAAATGCTATACAGCGAGTCCAAGTTTGTTAAAAATTGGTCCAAGTTTAAAAATGTGCCTCCGCTAAAAGTGTATTTACGGTGTGCGTCAAACTTTATGTAACATTTAAGTGTGCTTTCAGTACTAAGTAGCATGATACATGATTGCAGCTGCAAGGGAAATGCCAGGAAATGCGGACCCAATTGTGCACTTCAATCGTAAACCTGACGAAAGCCATCAACATGGGAAATCGCGATGGGTTCGGGGAAATCGTGTAGAAGTTCGACTTTTCTGAGCGATTCATGCTCATGGCGCGCGCCATGGACAAGAGGAACGCCTCGGAAACGTTCACAGTGGCCAACGGGATGATGCAGTGCTGCGTACTCGCTAGTACCCCCGTCAGCCTCATTTACTCTGTCATGCTGATGGACGCCTACCGTGATAAGCATTGGCATGGGGATCCGCATCGCCTACAGGACCGACAGTCATCTTCATAATAGCCGGAACATGCCGACCCCAACGCGTCCCTGTACGACGATTGCTCAGCACCGTGTCAGAAGCTTACATGCAATGGATCGTGGACCTCTTCGCCTACAACTGAGTCGACTGCGAGCTGGCCATCAACGCGGACAAAACAGTGGTTATGTATCAAGCGCCATCCAACAGTGCGCACAGTGTTCCTTGCATCTTCATTAACGGCACCCGACTGAAGACCGTGGACAGCTTCGCCTATTTAGATAGCACACTTGTACACTGCATCAAAATTGACGACTAAGTGGTCGACTGGATCGCGAAATCTAGCTAGACCTTCGGTCGCTTGCGGAACGCATTTCGAAATCTTCACAATCTCCACCTCAACACCAAATTTAAGATGCACAAAGCTGTTATCTTGGCAAAGCTGATGCATGAAGCGGGGACCTGGACAGTCTGCAAGAAACAAGGGCGGAAACCCAATTACTTCCACCTCAGTTGTCTTCTGAAAACACTAATGCTGGAACGGCAAGACGGGATTTCGTATAGTGAAGTTCTGGAATGGACCGAAATCCTCGATATCCACGCCATGCTGAGACAACTGCAACTGGGATTGAGTGGCCACCTCGTATGAATGGGCAAGGGGGGGTTCAAACGCGCCGCTGCAAGGGCACCCTAAAGAATTCCTTGAGCGCTAACAAACCAACCAACATTCTGCGGCGGCCGCCCAATGGCACAGCAACATTATGCCGGCGTCGTCTTTGCCATTCGGAGCGACAACCCTGTCTGTCGCAAGGCACCAACGATCGTACCATGACCCTTCGCCTGGATCTTCGAAGAATCAAAATCGTAAGTGTCTGCGTTTTCCACCCCCACCCCATAATGCCCAGCTCCGACGGCGTGAAGAACAAGTGCTAACAAGACTTGCAGGCCCTCCTGACGACTGTAAAGACGGACAAGCTGATTCGCCTTGGTGACTAAATGACCGCGTGGGCACAGATCATTCTGCCTGGGAGTGCTGTGCACCCACGAGATCTGGAGCTGCCGCTGGACTACGTTTTCATCTGGAAACAAGACTGCCATGACGTGCCAGTAATAAGGGCGATCCGCGATACCAACGGCTGGGCGGATCACCATCTCATTGGCTCTAAGATGAAGTTCCGACTCCAACTCCTCAGACTACAAGGTAGGCAATTGCTCTGGTAAATGTGCTTGATCACCACAAACTTCAGGAATCAATTGACCCACCGCCTGGAAGAAATGCCCTCTGGAAGGCAACGTCACCATAGAGACATAGAAGTGCCAACTGCGGGGCGCAATCAATTTCATTTTCATGGGTGTTCTCAGTCGTGCACATTGCCAACATCAGGATTCGCTTGGCAAGGAAATAATCTGCAACCTACTCGCCGCGAATAGGCTACACGAAGTCTGCACCAACTGTCACAAAGAAAGCAGGTTTATTCCGCTTTCGGCGTCTAGCACAAGTACTGTAGAAAATACAAAGTGCTTGGATGGGTCGAAGGGTTGAGGAAATACAAGGCCACGCGGACAGCGACGGTATAAAGAATCTCGTCTACATCAAGGCGGTCTGCGGCTCCCGCTCCCAAGGAACTGCGCCGCTATTTACCTCCGACGGATAGAAGCTTCTTATTGAGAAATTCCAGATTTTTCGATGGCGGGCCGATCACTTCACAAGAGCCCTCAACCACCCATCCACAATCTCCGACGGTGCCATCAATAGACTATCCCGGGTGGAAACGAACAATGACCTTAACCTCCCATCTTTCGCAGAAGCAGAGGCGCGCACTAACTCTACAGCAGAAAGCGCCGGGATCTGACGCAATTCGGACCACAGTCTACAAGCTGGTGGAGACTTGCAACGTTGTTCCAGAAGCTGTGGCGTAGAGGACGAGTCGTCCGGGACTTCAGAGACGCTACCGTCGCGCACAGATACAAGCACAAAGGTGGCATCAATTCTATGACAATCAGAGAAGCCGCGCTGTCCACCATTGCCGGAGAGATGGTCGCTCGCATCCTTCTCAATCGTCTAAACAACCACCTGGAACACGGACTCCTCCCGGGAAACCAATGTTGACTCCGAAGAAGCCGGCGCGACCCGTCAACTGCAGGTGTTGTGAAGTACACACCAGCTTCTGCACTACCTTCGTGGATCTGACCAAAGCCTACGACGCAGTGAACCACCACGGACTTTAGGGAGTTATGCTAAAATTCGGATGTCCGGAGCGCCTCACTCACATGATGCGACCGCTCAGCAACGGGATGATCGCGCGCCACGTACAATAAGTCTCGGACACATTCAGTGGCCAACGGAGTGGTGCGACATGCTATGGGAGACAGGGTTTCGCAGTGGACTAAGCCACCTTTTGCTGAAACAGGCAGCCAGACGGCCCGACTTTATCCCAGACGGACATGAACAGGCTATCGCGAAGACGACCTTTGCTCGACGTCCGCGCAAACCATGCTAACTACTCGGTCACTACTAACTCGGTCAGAGGATAATGGTGCAGTCTTCACAACTAAGACGTGCAAACTGAGGTTTATAGACAAGTAGTCACCGTGCGACCGTAGGTTGCCGGAACAACTTGGGCTTCTTTACTGTAACGGTGGTTCCGAGAAGCTCAAAGACGCTTCAAAAGAGTCAAGCGAACATCGTGTGACAGGCCCTGGGAGTCGCCCTTAACCATTTAGACCAGTCGAATACCTTTAGTTGATTGTTCAACAGAACCCGACCTCGGGGCAATACTTGTGATAAATACAGAGTCCAAGTTCCGAAAGCACCTTAGCAGAAGCGATCCAATAAAGGTCCGCGACGAAATATAAAACGCAAACCATGCCCGGACGAGCTCTCAGGGGTGTTCAAAATACAAAAAAACACAAGCGAAAGACGTGATCACCGAAGCTCTTCGAACACGTGAA
>CACRXP010000781.1:24410-54459 GCA_902702965.1 Spirometra erinaceieuropaei
CGTTAAGAGGGGTAGGGTAAATTGTTTACAGGGACAGGGTGAGAGCATGGAAATGGTAGGTGGTGGCAAACCCAGGCTAGGACTAGCGTTGGGGCTAAGGGCTCGGAATCTCAGAGACCAGTACTGATTCATGATGAGGGTCGGTATTAGGCGAAACGGGGCCGGCGTAGAACGTGCACGTCATTGTGGCCCCGATACTTTTTGAGAGAATGTGTCAGGAGGGATATCGCGTTCTGTGAAGGACACAATGCATGACCAAAAAGTCGAAACTTCTCATGAGAGATCATAAAATAGAAACCACACATGGAGAGAGGAATGTGAGCAGGTACGATAATTCGGTGGTGGCGTTCTTGATCCAAGATGGTCCTTTCTCAAAGTCATAGAAGCAGCCCTAGAGAACAAATTTCGTGAGCTGCCTGCTCCAATGTCATCCAAGAACGACAAACTGGTGCACAACCTGTCGTCAAAGGAGCTGACGGAGGAACAAATGCAGGTTTTACGGCATGAGGCCTCATTCAACACAGCCGATGCCAAACCTGCCAACATGATCGCAGCAGTGGAATCAATCCTCAGCCAGACGGGAGCGACGGACGAAACGAAGAACCTCATTCGACACCAAGTGTCCTCCCTCCTCATGGCTCATAGGCCGCGCGACGTGCTTTCCAAGGTCGAGCGTGATGCACTTAAGGAACTCAGGGCCGACAACGACCTCGGTATCGTGCCTGAGGACAAGGGACGTTCAACGGTCGTATTGGACAGGACAGACTACAATCAAAAAGCCAAAAGCTTGTTGGAGGATCGTCAGTCCTATGTTCCATGCGAATCCAACCCCATGAAAACGCTGACACGCGAGATTAACGCGACGCTGTGGGCAATGGAGAACTCAAGTGCAATATCGCCAATCGACCGACGCATGGCGAGAGCACAAGAAACGGCCCTAGCCCGATTCTACGGTCTCCCAAAAGTGCACAAAGAGGGCGTTCCTCTCCGGCCTATCGTATCACTAAAGGGCACTCCAACCTACGGACTGGTAACGTGGCTGTTCCAACGTCTTAAGTTTCTGACCTTCGACTCGAACACCACAGTCAGCTCGTCAACGCAATTCTTGGAGAAGCTTAAAGGAGTAAGTCTCCTGCCAAGCGATATCATGGTTTCCTTTGATGTCACGTCCCTTTTTACTTCTATCCCGCAGGATCTGGCAGTCGAGACCATCGAACTACTCCTACGAGAGAAATACGACGAAACGGAGAATCGCCTCGGACACACCCAAATCATCCAGCTCCTGAAGTTCTGTCTCAAGACGTACTTTACGTTCGACGGAACAATCTACGAGCAGGTGAAGGGAACGCCAATGTGTTCGCCGATTTCGGGCCTCATAGCCGAGGCGGTCCTACAACGGCTGGAGTCGCTGGTTTTCCGACACCACAGACTGAAATTTTGGGCTCGGTATGTGGATGACACCTTCGTCGTCATCGGACGGGATCAGGTGCTGACGTTCAAAGAACAACTCAACGCCGTCTTCCCGGACATTCAATTTACGATGGAGGAGGAGAAAACAATCAGCTGGCCTTCCTGGATGTCCTCGTCTGCCGCAAAGATTGTGGTGGCCTAAAAACCAAAGTGTTCAGGAAAGCGACAAATACGACGCAAATACTGAACTTTTATAGCAACCACCCGATCAGTCACAAACGCAGTTGCGTAAAGGCGCTATACCGGCGCGTTGAGACGCACTGAAGTGAAATGGAAGACAAGGTTGCTGAACTACAATATCTTCGACGGGTAATGAGAGCCAATGGTTACCCGCGCAACTTTGTCAACCAGTGCGTACGAAAAGGACACCAGAGACCAGATCCAACCGGACCCAAATTTTGGCGGGCTCTTCCGAACGTGAAGAACGTCTCGGAATCCGACAGTAGTCTTCTCACTCCACTCGGAGTTGGGTTTGCACACAGGCCGGAAGCAACTATTAGGCGCCAAGCCATGAGGCCAAAAGACCCGCTGCCACGGCAGGAAACGTCTGGAGTCGTTTACCGGATCTGGTGTAGTTGCGGACAAAGCAATTATGTCGGAGAAACTGGGAGATTACTCCGTACGCGAATTGCCGAGCAAGCAGCAGCATTGAGGCGGGGAGACGCTAACTCTTAGGTGGCGGCACACTCGACGGGACCCGGCCATATTTTCAAATTTCAAGAGGTCGAAATCCTCGCAAGGAGTGACAACCGCGTGAGCCGCGAGCTGCTCGAGTCATGGTTCTCAGGCCCGCAATCCATCAACAAGCACAATGACCTCCCGGTACCCTATGGCGTACTGCGATTTTCCCTGGGCAGGAGAATCAGTCACGTGGGGAGGGCGCGGGCGAGCAATCATCCCGGGGACAGTGAGCCGGTTTGCCGAGCAATCGTCACACCAGCATCCAGCACGGATGACGAAATCGCGGCCATTAACAGCTCGGAGTCGGACCGACAAGCCACCACCGCATCAATTACGACCCCAGCGGTGATTGCGATAATTGTTAATTGCAGTGCACATACGGTCCAACGGCAGCCACGTACTATAAATACTGCATTCCTGGTGCCACCATCACCTTTATCTGCGAATTTTTCTGATGATGGATTCGAGTGAGGATCCGAAACGTCAGGCAAATAAATTTCTTGTTCCGGTGATCTCATCTTCATCTTCTGAACTGCTACCTGGAACTCGCCTGTTCGCTTCTATCAACTGTCAGGATCTTTGGTGAAAACGAGGTCCAGACAACTAGCCTGTTGCCCTCCACGTGCTCCAGTTGGAGATAGGACACGTTGCGTGAGAAGAGCCTCTAGGGTTGTCTTTAGTAGACGGCAATCTAAGGCATTCTTCGAGCACTTCGCATGCATATCGCTCCATTGAATGCAAGGTGCATTAAAATCCCCCATGAGAAAAACGTCTGGTCGACTGGCGATCTATTTTATGCTTTCTAGCAGACAATTATCTGAGTCAGGATCCGCCTGAGGGGGCCGGTAGATGGTTAGGACTTCGAGGGACTGAGACCCCCGTGCCTTTATAGTCAGCCAAATTGCCTCTGTGTCGTTAGAAATGTTATCCGTCCTCTCACACACTGTTAAGTTGCTCTTTACATACATGGCAACTCCTCCACCCCGGCGGCCTCTCCTGTCTCTCCTAAACAATTGGTATCCTGTTAGGGCTACCTCGCAATCCCCCACGTTCTCTGACAGCCACGTTCCTGTTATTGCTATAACATCAGGAGGATTATCGGCTACTTGTATTCTCAGTTCATCAAGCTTGGAAAACAGACTCTGAGCATTGGTGTAAAAGAATTTAAGTTAATAACATTCGACAGTACTTCGTTCGGTTTGTCTCGGGCTTGACAATATTATGTTGCTGCCGCCATCATGATGACTGGCTGGTTCCAAAGCAACATCGCATTCCTCTGTATTACTCGTCCCCTGAGAATTGCCAAGTTGCTTTCTCCTGTTGCATGTCTCCTCTTCAGCTCCGTCACTAAAACGCGGCGTTTTAGACGTTCCGCTGGTGAATAGTCCGGTTGAAAAAAACTTCCTTGTGACAGTTTTAGAGGCAGCTTTTCCTGGACAGAAGTAAGCTAGCCTCCTCTTTACTGCCCAGAACGATTTTCAGAGGTCGTGACCGCACAGTTTCCGATTATTCGCTCACCTTCTTTCTGATCATGAAGGCTGCGTGAATAGTTACCCTTTCATTCGAATTAAGCATTTTGTTCAGAAGGTGTTGAAGCATATCGAGGTCAGCGGAAATCCTCTCCTTAGGGGTAGGAGCATTCGACTCAGATAGGCCCTGAACGACTATGCAGTGCTGACGATCCAGGGGTTCATTTGTTCTGTTTCCGGCGGCCTTGTCAGCTGAAGGTCTCAGGAGATCCACCGGAATCATCTGGGATTTTATACTCTTGTTGTGGTGCTTACCCATTCCATCTTGCCACGAGCTTGTTTCCTCACTTCCAACCGAGGGTACTACTGAACACGCGGAATGGCTGTGTCAAGTTGATGGGTCGCTTCGGTTGTCTTCCGTAAAAACAGGAGACTACGTTGCTATTTATCATCGTCATTAGTATCAGCGTACTTGCACTGAGGTTTTCCACAAACCTTGTTCTTTGGCTGTTTTGGAGTTTTGCTCTTCCCCTTTGTCTTGCTGACTCTAGCGCTGTTAACCGCGTTTTGCCTACCATCGTTCGTTTGCACGAGTTCCTTTAAAGCAGCCAGCTCTTTTTCAAGTTTTTGGACTTTCAGAAGAATATAGGAGCACCCAATGCACGACTCGTCCTCGTAACTAACAGCTTTTGCTGTGGTTACGCTTTTAGCGCGCTTTGCGGGCCCCTGGTTGCAACTGTAAAGAAAGCGGGCGCTAATCCTGGGAAGTAAGGCCATGTCAATAGACTTTTCTTCATGCATAATGCCGGTCCTGGTCGTGGAACTACCAAAAAGTTGCTCTGTGTCCATGAATTTCGTGTGTTTGTAAGTTTATATTCGCTTTCGAGATTCAAACAGGTAATTACGACTGTATACGATGGAGTATGGCAAATATTCGAATCCAAATGGTCGAAAATACGCCTATTTTTAAAAAAGTCGATGTAGAGGAAAAATATGAACGGTATGAAATATGTGTAGGAGCGACTCAGCCGTCTTGAGAATATCGAAGGCCCTGAATAACTCCCGATCTTCCTGGGTGTCGACGATCTTGTTTTCCTAGGCCGATTTCTGCGCGCGAATCGACTTCGTAGCCCGTTGGATTTCGATGAAAATCAAATTCCGCTTAGAGACAGACTACTGATAAATTTCCACGCGAGAAAAAATTTCCAGAGACGCAGAAAGAAATTTGATAAGTACAGTTCCAGCGGCAACCTCAGAGATGGTAACTGTGAAGTGGTATCTACGTCAAAATAGTCCCAGTTGGAGCTCAGAAAATGTCGTTGTGCTCAGTTGGGCTCGGCCCAGATTTTTTGGCACCTTCATGCGCCCTCATCTTGAATACGACATATAGGCATGGAGACCAAGGACTGTCAACGACTATACGATCCTAGAGAAGGTCCAGAGACGGGCGACTAAAATGACAAAGGGTCTGAAAGCACTGCCCTATGAAACCAGACTGTTAACTGTTAACCTGTTTCCCCTTTCCTACAGGAAACTACGCGGTGACCTTATACTAATATTCCGCATTATAAGCGGCCTGGACAGTTGCTTAGATCCCAATGATTACTTCCCTCAAGCTAACATGCCAACTTTGCGCGGCCATCTCCTAAAATTATGTTCCGATAAAGTAAAAATCAGTGGACGAAAGTTCTTCGTCAATAACAAAGTGGTTGCAGCGTGGAACGCCCTGCCTACTGATGTTGGACTCTTCTCCTCTGTGGACTCGACGCGTATTAAGCTTCCCAATTACAAGTCATACAAGTCTGAAAGCTCAGGATAATAAACGAATTGTTCCGGTGCTCGATTCTTCTTCTTCTTCAAACAAGTCATACACTCAGTTACACGAGCCGCCACCCAACTCACATATGTTTGTACTACTTACAATGAGCGAGTAACAGTTAATGATTACAATTTATCGACAAGCTGACACCTGCCTGCCTTTCACATGCCATTATGCACAAAATCTCTTTTTCATCTTGCCACTTATCGGTGCTCTTTTTAAACGATTTGTAATCAATAGGGAGTTCAAAGTTGCTCGCCTATATTTCCCTTAATAAAACTGAATCGAGCTGAACCCACATATGTGGACTATCTGTTCAGTTCAGTTCGGTTTATTGATGGAAACTGGCATGAACCTTTGAGTAACCTGCCTGCAACGTAAAAATGGCTGCGGTGTGAAGAGAAAATATATGGGTCAAAATAATTCAACTGGGCCCATAATGATATGACGAATTCGGCTTGACTCTGAGTGGCTGAGCTCGGTCTCCCATCGCTCTTGCTCAGTTTGAGGCATAAATATGGCAAAGTTCCTTTTGAAGTTTATATCGATGGTGACACCACAACGTGTGCGGGTAGGGCATTCCATGGTATGACCACTAGAAAGGAGAAGGAGAACTTCCGCACATCCAGCTTTGCCTGCTGAGTACGCAGTTTTAACGGATGACCTCAGAGGTTGGTCGTGGTGGCGAATTCAAAAAGTCCTCTAAGGCCAGGCTGCAGTCCAATCCCTTCAAAATGCGAAACGTTTGTAAGAAATCCCTGCGCAGTTGCCTATAACTCGAAGGGAAGCGATTCAGATTTGTTACACGGCTTTCATAAGGAAATGAGCTTTGACCCTAAACCATTTTCGAGGTTCTCCTCTGAGCTCTTTCGAGGTAATGTTGATCTTGAATCGCCCACGGTCTCCAGACTTACATGCCGTATTCCAAGTGCGGCCACGTGAATGTTCCGAAAGTCTTTGAAAAGACGTCTACGTCAAGATCGATAAATGCACGTTTGATGGCGAACAGAACAAACATTGCGCTCTTGCCACTGTCGGAAAATGAGCGGATAATTCTAGAGAGTTCGTCGTCAGCACACTGGGGTCTTTTTGGCTTCGACGGCTCGTTGGGTTTCACTGTCAAGGAAATAGTTTCTTGTGCTGGCGGATCTGGATGGAAAGTCAACTGGCTAACATATGTTTTCGGTAAATGCCCATCAGGCCTGTACATTAATACCCTGTCGACAATCAGACTGATAATTTCCCCTGCAAATGTACAGGCCTGATGAGAATTTGCCGAAAACATATGTTAGCCAAATGATTTTTCAATCGTAATTTGGGAATTTTCGCAGGATCTGGATGGGTTGCCTAGGCGAAGTATAGTATACTTATCGACGTTTAACCGCATGAGTCAACGGTTTGGCCATTTTCCCAATAGATTTAGGTTCATCTGCAGTCTGTCTTTGTCGACATAGTCACGGATTATGTTCCATACTTTCTTGTCGGCAGCAAACATTGCTACTTCGCAGTACAAAGCTCTTGCGAATTCGTCCACGTATATTAGGAATAAAATGGGATCCCGTCGCTAAACCCTGGGGAACACCACTCACGAGCACACCACGATGTGATTCTACCTAGCTAATGAACACAATCTGGTGCTGACCCACAAGGAAGTTTTCGATACATTTGAAATAGTGACTGTTGGTCGCCATTCTTCTCAGCTTGTATAACAGTCTCTGGTGTGGCACGGCGTCAGATGCCTTCTGGAAGTTATTATAGGGGATGTGGACGGCGTGCCTGTCGTCGAGATCTGGAATCCTGGCCTGGTGAGATTGCAGCCAGTTTTTCGTACAGGATCTTTCTTTGCGGAACCCGCGTTGACCGTTCGATAGTAGGTCATGAGCTCCCAGGAGGTGCACCAATTCACTCTTCATGATACTCTCCATAACTTCTCAACGAATGCATAGCAAGCTTATGGGCCTGTAATTTGTCGTTGCTGCCCTGCAACCTCCTTTGTATACTGGAGTAATATACGCCAGCTTTCAATTTATAGGAAGTATCCCAATGTCAAATGACGTTTGAAAGAGTATCCACAGAGGCATGGAAAGTTTACTGGCAAGTCCTTTGAGAAATATGTATGCATATGTATGTATATTGAAGGGTTACAAGCAGAGCCCTTGATGACCCTATTTATGTACAGTGCTTTCGCAGATTCATACTCAAAAATAAAATAAATTTGCAGGCATTTAAAATGTGATTGGGTCACAGTTCAATCGTCATCATAAGGTAGTGCATGGGGTCACTGTAAATTAGTGCGGAAGATCGTATATGACAGATTTTACAAAACTGGCTGTGCATAGTCATGCTGTACAAGCCGATTTCTGTCGAAAACTAGGCGAGCAAGTTTTCTTTTAAACACACAAACTGTGTCAGCCGTCACCATCTCGCTTGGAAGCGAGTTCCACGGCCTGACAACCCGCTGGCTGAATGAAAATTTTCGTCGGTCTAAACGTGTGCGCTCATTCCCGACTTTGAATGCATGGCCGCGTAGTTGGTTTGCACGGGCGAACTCAAAGAAATCCTCTGCTCTTAATGAGCAACCCTGGCCGCGAACAATCCGGAACGTCCAGAGTAGACTGCAGTTTATTTGTCTATAAGAAAGAGGGAATAGGCCAAGCAAATTTAGCCTCTCCTGATAAGATAAATGTTTTAGACCGTCGACCATCTTTGTCGCTCTGGTTTGCACCTGTTCGAGTAAGTTGATATCCTTCCTCATCCATGGTGAAGCTGCTGGCATTCCATACTCTAGATGAGGTCTTACAAAGACACCAAAGAGTCTTTCGAAGAGTTCGGGAGGAAATATTTTAAATGCACGTCTGATCCAGTGTAGAGTACTAGTTGCCTTCTGGACCATCGTTCTGCAGTGTTCTGATGGCGATAGATTTGTGGTCGTCCATACACCCAGATCTCTGTGTCTTTCCACAGTTTCTAACCTCGTCCCGTCAATATAGTTCTGGTGTTTGGGAGAGGCATTGCGGCCGGTGTTCAGGTGCAAAACCACGAATTTGGACACGTTAAACTTCAAAAGCCATCTGTTCGACCAAGCACACAGTTTGTCGATGTTCGACTGCAACTTCTCTGCGTCATCATCACACTTGACTTCACTCCATATTTTAATGTCGTCCGCGAACATGAGAGCCTCGCAATTCACTTCGCTGATGCAGTCATTAACATAAATCAGGAAGAGTACTGGGCCTAAGACAGAACCCTGTGGGACACCACTTTCCACCTTTACCCATTCCGAGGTAGAATTACTAACGACGACTCTTTGTAGTCTGGAGGACAGAAAACTCCTGATCCACTTAAACATTCTCCCTTCAATCCCTACATCCCAGATCTTTTGCAAAAGAAGCCTGTGTGGGACACTGTCAAAGGCCTTCTTGAAGTCAAAAAATATGACATCTACTGGAAAACCCTTATCGGTAGCTCGTGTCCATTTCTCGTGTGAGTAAAGAACACTCGTTAGGCAGGAGCGCCCTGGACGAAAGCTGTGTTGGGCATCGTACAATATTTTGTTCTGTTCCAGGTATTTCATCAAGTGTCTTTTGATAATGCGTTCCATTATTTTACACGCGATGCAAGCAAGACTGACAGGACGATAATTTCCGCAGTCAAGTCTTGAGCCTCCTTTATGGATCGGAGTAATCAGTGCGCACTTCCATTCTTCCGGTAGCTCGCCGTCTTCAAATGACTTTTGAAATATTGCGGATAAGGGTTTACACAGTTCATTAGCAAGTTCGCGAAGTGCTAGGGCGGGAATTCTATCTGGGCCAGGCGATTTGGCAGGTTTCAGCCGGAGTAGCTCGGCCCTAACTATGGTAGATGAAAAGAGTGGTTCCTCGGTTAAGGAGGGTAGGGAGATGATAGGAGGGGGAAGGGTACTGGGAGGAGAGGTTGGTTGGCGGATGGATGGGCAAATATAGAACTAGGTTCTCGGGTAGAGACGGACTGAAAGAAGTCGGAAAGGAGGGACGCTTCAACCTGGTCATCAATCTCCACTTTTCCATCTGCAGACCTGAGGGCAGGGATTAGCTCCTGAGTCCTTTTAATACTTCGTATATAACCATATAGAATTTTCGGATGCTCCAACGAATTTCGGAGTATGTTTAGTTCAAACTTCTTTCGCAGCTTTGAGGCCTCAATTTTACAGACGTTTCGTTGCCGCTTATATTCCTGTAAGTGCTCGTCGGAGCCAGTTAGTCTGTAACGCCTCCACAGACGATTCCTTTTTCTGAAAGAGGCCTTCAAGTCGGGGTTTATCCATTTTGGGCGGTTTGTGATTGTCTTTCTTCTAAGAGGACAATTGGAATAAACAATCTCTTTCAGTAAGGAACTGAAAGTATTCCAGTTGTCGTTTGCTCGACCATGCAGTTCAGTCTCCCATGATATAGCTGCCGCTTCCCTCCTCATGAGAGAATAGTCACCTTTCCAAATGTTCCTCTCCCACCTCTCGGGTTGGACGGGTTTGGAAAACAGTGCGTACTCGAAGTAGAGCGTGATGTGGTCGCTTGACCCTAATGGCTGTCGGTCCTGCAGGTCTAACACGTTTTCCTCCTCTCGGGTAAAAATAAGATCAAGGCAGTTCGACTGCTGTCCTTCCCTGACCCGTGTTCCAAAGGTAACATTTTGGCAGAGAAGTTTGTCCGTTGCCCATTGTAGTAGTTTGTGATTAAAGCTGTCTTGCGGCCCTTGTGCAGTCCACGTTAGCCAATCGATGCAAGGAGCGTTAAAATCCCCAACGATAAGGACGTCTTTCTTCTCGCTAGCTTGGTACAGTTCGGATATGAGCATGAGATCTTGGTCAGAAGTATGGTTAGGTGAACGGTACACTACCGAAAGCGTCAATGATCGGACATTCTTAGTAGATATGGTAACGCTTAGCAGTTCCACATCCCGTACCGGTCTGTGTACATCAGCCATAGCGTTTAGCTTGCAAGTGACATAAATTATGACTCCTCCTCCTCGGCTTAGTCTATCTCTCCTGAATTGCTGATATCCTCTAAGTGATATTTCTGAATCTGCGATATCTTCAGTAAGCCACGTTTCTGTGAATACCATAATGTCTGGCTTAATTTCATCAACTAAGTCTCTTAGTTCATCTAGTTTGTTGAAGAGGCTTTGCACATTTGCGGATATAACCTTCAATGACTGATTCGTTGGAGAGGCCCGGCCTTCATTGTGACGGGTTCTGACCACAGGAAAGACCCCTTTGTTTGGACTATTTGTCCATTTTTGATCTTCAGCCCTTTCTCTCCTCTGCCAATTCTCTCCTTCAATTCTGATCTCAGTTCTCTCATTTTCAGTCTTTCCCTCGGTTCGTAGTCTGGTTGAAAAAACACTTCCTTGTGCGAATTGCGTAAGGTCGTTCTACTTTCTAACAAAAGCGCTGCTTGGGCTTCGTTTTCCAAAATAACTTTCAGGGGTCTTGGGGATGTTTCTAGGTCACGATTTGGGTCCGCTCTGCCTAGTCGGAAAGCTTTTTTAACGGTGAATATTTCCACATCCTGCAGGACGGCACTGGCGTACTGGTGAAGAAGGTATAGGTCGTGCGTCACTCGTTCCTTCGGAATGCAGGACGTGGACTCTGGGGCGCCCCTTATGACAATATTTTGCTTACGATTTATAGAAGAGCTCATTACTGTCCCGTCCGCGCTAGGACGATATAATGCTACTGTAGTATTCCCGACGGCTGTTGTCACTTCGACATTTGAATGATTTTCGGCCGGATTTCGGCATGGATTTTCATGTGACGTACTTGCTCTGGCAGTGGAGCTCTTACAATCATTACTCTGTTGCAATGTACTGCACGAAGGCTTATCGTGTCCTTTTCCATAAACGGAATGGTTAGGGCACTTTCCAGATGAGTTAGCCTTGTGAAGAAGTGGAGTAACAGCATTGCCTTCCAAGAATAACGGCGAGTCCTTGTAGTTTCTAACAGATCTTCTGAGGGTCATCCTGGCTTTCCCAACTTTATTGTTCGATGATTTGGCAGGTTTAGTTACTATAGCAGGTAATGGAACCTGACTTATTTTTAATGCATTAGTGTCGACTGCCACGTTATCCACCGGAACTGATTTGTCTAGAGCTTCCTCTGGAGACATAACTCGCTTCCTCTTCCTGACTGGCTTTGACTTTTCCGCGCTAGCGCCTTTATTAGTAGGATGTTCGTCGCCGATCGATCGGAAATTTGGCGTATTATTTGGCAACTCTATCTTACTGTGCTTAAGAATAGCCATGATGATGTCCGTCAGTAGGCCTTGCTTCTCTTCCAGTGTCTGGACCCGCTTTTCAAGTTCCTTACAGCCGACACGGCGACCGACAAGCGCAGAATCCGCCCCGTCTCTCATACAGTTTTCCAGGCCTCTTGGCAGTGCATCGGTTCTTATTTCCTGTCTTATCTCTTCGAGCCTATTGTGCGTAATCTCTCTGGAGTCTAATGATTCCAGCGGCATTTTATCGCAAGAGACTGCTAATGAATTAAAGACCGTTTTCAGCTGCTCTTCTGTAGTTGATAAGCATATCTGACTAGCGCCAAACCGTTCATCGATAGCGCAGTGGCTAAAACTGTGGCCTCCGAGACCGCAGGTACCGAGTTCAAATCCCGGTTGCACAACTTTTGTGAACGAGTTTTTTTTATAACAAATTGGCTCATTGCTGATGATTTTCAAACTCTTAAATCAGTTCTAGAGTAGTGCAGGATGTTTTCAACAATTGTTAGAATGAAGAATTTGCCAATTATGAAGTAAGATAGGAAACGACTCAGCCGTTTATAGTTTTCGACGTAGATCACGGAGAAAAGTTGTCAAGTAGGGAGACTTGTACAGATGGTCGGACGATTGCAAATATCTTTTGATGGAGAATTTGTGGTATACTTCACCGGTGCGAATGAGAAGACTAATCAGTGGTCCTGTTCCTTGAATAATTCGGGTAGAATCTTCCTCCTGATACCGTGGGAAATAACGTCGAGATCCGAAAATTCCAATAATGATAGAACTTTCGAGTTGGTGTACTTGTAATCCAAATCCAAAGGATACGTTGTCAGTTCGCAATTTATTTCCACGCGACGTTCAGTCTGCCCTATACTATCAAGTAAATTCGACGAAAACTCGGAGAGCTGGGGATACGACTCAAATTCGAAGGACGCGCCTAGCTTCGGGGTATCTCGTCTGGTCCTTGAGACTTCGATTCGTTCAATGTTTCTAATTTTTTTCGGATACGATACTCTGAAAAGAGTATCTAGTTTATGCTTGGAGTTGGCAATTATTCTGTGGAGAGAGGAAGGAGCCTTGTCTCGTTTGTATAGACTGATTGGAAAACTGAAAAATACGCACTTTATCCTTACTGCTAGCAATATAAATGCCATATGGAATACCAATATTGGTATTCCTTTTTAGGGGAATTTAATGCCTATTCCTCGTACTTCTTCAGAGACAGCTGTAAAGTAATTTTGGGTTCTAGATTACTTTTTGTTGCAAATTCCTCTCGAATCCCCGGTAGGTTTTTAAAACCATGCTTCTCTTGTTGAAATATTCAACTTGGACAGTGAGTGTTTTCTCCCCAATTTATGATTCCTGTTAATTTCTTCTTTTAGGCTGATATTTTGCTTGTTCTATCTTATACTAGTCAGTGGGCAGTGGTTGTGAATGGGATGCAGGGAATTCTTGAACAACTCCTCGTCATCATTAGCATTACGCGCAAACATAGAACTCCAGTCGAGACGGGATAATTCTGTCCCTACCTGATTGAAGTCATCCCGCCAAATATTGCGTCTTTTTGGACTGGAGTATGCAAAATAGAGAATGACGAACAACCCCACATGAGCAATATATGTTCGCTTCGGCCTAGGGGCGACGTGGAGGTGATCTCGTCTATGCTGTCTGATAATTTCGTAAAAACAAAATCCAGGTAGTTAGCCCTTTGGTTTTCACGTGTTGGCATTGGAAACATTAAACGTTGGGTGAGGAGCGCCTTTTATGTTTTGTGCGGCAAACATTTCTCAAATACCAATTTTGGTCCTGAACATTGGATGGTGTTGCAACCAATTCCTGGCGCGTTGAAGTCGCCCATGATCATTATATTAGATAAACTGGAGAATTTATCCAATTGCTGCAGTAGTAGAGTGTCGGTGATTTGGTCTATCCTAGGTGGTCGATAGATAGTGAGGATATCGAGACACGGGAACCAGTAGCTTTAATGTTTAACCAAATGGCTTCCGTGCTGCGCGCAAACTTGGTGTTTTTTTCGGTACCAAAAGGTCTTCTTTCACGTACACTATCCTGTCGATTTTTTCTGTCCATCCAGAATATTTGGTATCCAGTCAAGGGACTTTTGCTATCATTAATATTCCCCGGCAACCAGGTTTCGGTTACTGTTATGACATTCGGAAAAACTTTGGAAAAACAACGTTTTAGTTTATCAAGTGTCGATTAGAGGCTTTGGACAGTTATTTACAAGTACCTTACTAATAAAAGTGAAGGGGTGAGTTTCAGGAAGTAATCGCAAAGAATAAGGCACTATTCCTAGAACAAGAACTAATAAAGCTCTTGTTACAGCGATCGTGCCTCCATCTTCGCGAGGGCCTTAGTTTTGCGCCAGCCAAATTTCCGACTGCGTTTGTAACTATTGTGGGCACTTTTGCGTTGTCTCGGATGCCGTTTCTATTGGCCCGTTTCGTTGCTTAATACGTTCCAACAAGAGCGCACAGAACGCTCACACTTTGCCTTTACAATGGCCCTGACAAAAAAGACGAGGTATATTTTCAATTTCTGCTCCGGCTGATTGTTCAGAAGATATTTTTATGAAAGTACTGTTTACTTATCTGTACCGCATTCAGTAGGTGAAATAACATCCAATATTTGTATCGGGACAGATTTTCTGATGGAAGCAGAGGCACTGATCATGGTCTGAGACGATATATCCTCGGGCATGTCAACGGTTGTTGGAGTATTTGAAGGCAAATTGAGAAGCTTCGTTATTGGCCATTGACGGATTCAAATAATGGTTTTAATGAACGAGTCATGCACACAATAATAACTCCTTGTTTTTCGAAAGCCAACGTAATAACGGGTTCAAGGGCCATCATTTTTTGTTATAAAGGGAGAACTTAAAACTTGACCCTAAAGAAAATGAAGGTTTGTCCAGGACTCACTGCACCGTTGATGTGATCGATAAAGTTAATTTTGCAACCATCAACCAGAATGTGATGAAAAACGTTAAGATGTCTGAAAAAAACTTCGCTTCAGAGATCAATGTTTACAAGAACTCGTTCGTGCGCACTAACAGCAGGGTATAGTCCAGAGTGGGCAACTGCGCAACCGGATAACCACAGTTAGATAGGCAAACTAGATACTACCAAGGTAGGAAATCGTTAGCCATCGAGAAAGATGCCTATTCACACTCATTTCACTTCATCTGAATGTGGATAACTTATGTAGGGCGTTATAAAGTTTTTCAGTAGTTGAACAAAAGTGCACATACTGAGGCCCTATTCGAAAATCGTGTTTGATTTTTATAGATAACAGAACATCAGCGGACCTAGTCAGTCGATTATAAAACTGTAACATTTTACTGTCTGATGTGAGTAAGTGTTTTCGCCTTGTTTACGTTCACCATTAATCTGTGGCAGAAAATGCTGGACTCAGGGGTTCGTAGTGACTAACCAATGCCGACAGTTCGACCGTCGATGCCGACGATGTCCACCGTATACTCCAAAGCAAGGCGAGAGCAGGCACGGCGACTTTTTGGTCAGTATTTGTCATTATATTTTAAGGGTAATAGGCAACGCCTTTAAAAACCCTATTTTAAACGGTACATGCAATATCTAACTTTAACCAAACATGCTAGGAGCGTTCTTTCCTTAATTTGGTTTTTCATTATGCTCAGTGTTATCGGTTGTCTACAGAGGAATGAGCTCTGAACATTCACGATTTTCCCATTCAATATTCTTAGGTTTTTCTCACCGGAATTGTACCTTCTAAGGAATTCGGCCCTGAGTTCCCTCCATTTCGCCCGTTCGGCCGGTGAAAAATCCCGCAGAAAAAGCTGTTAGGTGGGCATCTTTCAGTGCTGGTTTCCTGTTTATCAGTAGTAGGGCTTGTTCCTCATTTTCTAGAATAAATTTAATGGTCTATGATGGCTCGACTCGCCCTTCGAATCCTTTATTGGCCCTATTCTGAAAGCTTCCGAGATGGTGATATTTTCGTTCTCTTGTAATAGGGATTTGAGGTATTGCTGGAATAATCCTATATCGTGGTTTATTCTGTTCTTTGGGATGTCTGAAGAAGACTCAGGCATACCTTTTACTATGATGCATTTACTGCGATCAAAATTAAGGTGCGTTCGTTTAAATTTATACACAGAATCTGCATCACGAAAATTTTTGTTGTCATGCATAAATTATTTTATAGTGAAAGCAGACATGTACAGTATCTTCCTCACGCTCCTTCCACACCTGGACCCAGCGTCAAGACACAGTCAAGAAGAAAGGAGGCGAAAGTACCGATGAAACTCTACGCTCCTTGTGCACATGGTTTATATTATAAAGGGGATGTCATGACAGTTTGTTTAAGTGAACTGAAGAGGGGTCAGTTTCCGGGAGACGCAGCCGTGCTTGGGGGATATCCATCGCTTTTATTGCATCGTAATATCCGTCATCGATTCATCAATCATTGCCTCAAAGAAAACCCCCAGTATTAATAGTCAAGACCGAATGGAATAAACCGTTACATTTGCTTTTTGATCGGCGTGTTGAGTGAACGTTTGTATTCCATCCTAATAATCTAGCTCATCATCATATTGCCTGTTTATCGTTCTATCAGTACCTCGTATAATGCAGAACAAACATTTCTCGAAGGCGAGAAAGACTGCTCAGACAGTGATACTGAAAAAGAGGAAGAATACATTGAAATCCGCTGGGACTTCCCTCTTGCTACATCAGCTATCCTTGGATGTTATAGTAGTTACAGCGACAGACATGAGCGCACCCCTACCGAGTTCGTGAGCATATTCACTATCAGTCTCTAGTCCACTAACTTATCAACATACGGTTAAAAGAGGGGATTCCAATCCTGACTTAGGCGCGCAAAATCTCACCTTGAGGAAATACCTGATACGTAGTGCAATCGTTGTATGACTTTATGGAGCATCTACTCGAAGCCACAATGTCTGTAGGGAGGCTATGGACTGTCTGGGGGAAAGACGGTACCAGTGGTCTGGAACACCTAAACACTTTGTGGAAGACGTTCTAGCCCACACAGAAGTCGTCTGTTCCATTCCGGCGACCGCAGACAGAGGTATCGTGGTGGGGCAGCATTTTATAAAATGGCTAGACTCACCTGATATAACTTATTGTCTTCTTGTCTAATCATCTGGTGATCTACAAGAACTCTGACACGCGCAGGTAGCTACCGTCAAGTGGCGAAGTCACGGTAATGTGGTCAAGCAGCAAAAAATTTGCGACGTTGGAATTATCGCCCATACTCGGATAAATTATGGCGAACTTTGCACGCATCAACTACGCACACGTATATCTACAACCCACGATTTCGACAGCCACATTATGCCAAAAATCAAACACTATGTTAGACGAAGAGGTCTCTATGGTACACGTGAGGCATGACCGACAGCACAGGGGCGACGAACGCACACGGACATTTTTCATATTAATACGGACCTATTCATACTCCACATATAACCTCATCAACAGGATGGTTCTGTACCTCTCGCATACCTCGCCAGTAGGACTGACTTATGTGGCCCCCCCAAATAGAACATGAGGACAGCAATCGCCTGCAATACGGGCGACTTTGAGCCAACCACCAGTGAAATAAGGATTAGGTTCAAGGTCAGAGTTAGGGTTGGATTAAGGATTAGGTTTAAGGTTAGATTTTAAGTTAACGATAAGGAAGTCAGGATAAAGTTTAGGGTCAAGGTAGGGGTTTGTGTTAACTACAAAGTTTAAGTTTAGGGTAGGCTTAGGGCCAAGATTAGGACAACGGTTTGGTTTTATACTAGGGTTATTAGTGGGGTTGGGACACAAAAATATTTTGCCCTTTCCGGTATTATGCCCAGACCCATCTTTATTACTTAGCTGGGGGACTGACGTCTCGACTCAGTCCACGCAGTCTGCTCAGCTGTGTATGTTTGCATGTAGTGGCGGACTGCAGGATTGAGAGACATGCTGTCACAGCTCCTTCTTAAAGCAACCTCTGACATTCTCACAGAAGTGAGGAGTGTGTACTTTATGGGTAGTGCCTCAGTCGACGACTGACTGGTTATCCAGTCTTCGAAGGATGATGGCCCAGGCTAAATGCAGGACAGTGTTTCCCGTCTGGGCCTCAAGGAATGTAAGCGCCTGCTTTACCATGATTGGCAAACCATGGTTCTCATGGTTCGGTGTGCTCTGGTAGTTCTCTGGACCCTGGTTCCCTGACGGTTGATGCGTTTGCCTATATAGGTCACGAGCACGGTTGCCCATTCGACCTACTTTTTCTTACTTGGGGTATTATTTTTGGTTAAAATACTGGGCATGTTTGTGGTGAGCCAGGGGGTGTGGTGGTACTCCTAGGTGCGGGTCCGGCCGTGCCAGTCATCTGGGCCCTCCCTCACTTCCGGTCTTCTTGACCATGTCTTGACACCAGGCCCACGTGGGGAGGGGAGAGTGCGATAGATGCCTCGCAAGTCTGCTCTTACTATAAACTAATTCACGTTTGAGCCACTGTGCCTGCCTCACATTGCTGTGGAGCATAGTGGACATCGTCGGGCACGACGCTCGAGCTGTTTAGGTAGAGCAGACGACCTGCTCTGTGCAGTGCCCTATCTTTCGCGTCAAGTCCCTTTTACAGCCTGCGACAGAGCGCTTTCCGGCCAATACAGTGGTCAAGTGCTCCACTGATTACTTGCTCCTTCACTACCTCTCACAATCCTATCGTCAGTCAAGTCAGGTATTTATGCCCTCCCAATAACGAATGCGCGCGGCTCCTCTTTATCGCCTGGAAACACACGAGAGAGCCCTCCCAACTGGCTAACAGTTTTAGTTGATGAAGATGTTTCCTCAGCATAAAACTGGCATTTCTGTTGATTCAGACCTAAAGATAGAACAAGGACGTTTGTGGCGGACGAACGAAAGGAACGGAGTGTCTGTTCAGCAGTTGCGGCCGATCAAATATTTGGTCGGCACGACTCAATTATGCCACAGGGACTAGATCAGAGGGGGCACCAAAATGGGCGCCCCTAAGCTATTACTGCGCCTTACATTTCCTGCCTTCAGAGGTTTTCAATTGGAGAGATAACTCAATTCGGGCGGGTGAGAGAACGGCCAAAGTAGTTCACAATTAATTCAGCCCTATGACAGTTCGAGTGCAGGAAGTTTTGTTTGAGAGATAAAGAGGGCTCACCGGGACAGTTTTAATGGCGTGACGATGTTTCGAAGAGCTTGGTCGACTCATCATTATCAAAACGCAAAAGTCACTTAACTGAACAAAAATAGGAGTAGTGTCCTGCGCTAGTCGGCTCCAAATTATCAGGTCGGATCTCTCCACTTTGCCAATCCGTGATAGCTGAGGAACCGGCACATGCATGGCGCTACTGACGAAGGCGAGTATCTGGTCACTCAATTTTCACAAGCCTGTCTCCATTTGTTCTAACCTAGTCCTGTGTCCGGAACGTGAAGGATACGGAAAGAATTAGAGGGAGAGATTCTACGCAAGCTCCACTCACTATAACTAAATGTTCGCACAAAGCACTCAGGCCTCAGCGCCTACGTAGCACCACCGGCACATATGTAAGTGGCTTTGGCCAGAATTCCGGGTCATCCGATCACCAAAAAAAAGAAGGAAGTGCGTTTCATCACCAAACGTCTAACCAACAGGGAACTTGAGAATAGTGAATTTTTGCTTACATCTACATTTATTTACCAAATTAGTCGCATACAGTTACCTAAAATTCCGAATGAAGCCTCGAAATGCAGTTGGGTCGCAAAAGAGGACTCATCTGGCGTTTTATTTCACCAAAGCTCCGCTCTAACTCCTGCTGATATTCCTCCTGATCTGGTCCAATTAAGCGCCGATTGACGTCTATGGCTTCTTCCGACCTATAAGTATAGAATATTGGTGATTCTCAGTGTTCGTAGCAATCACGGTAGTTGCCTAGCTCATTCCACTTTCTCACTAAAGGTACATAGTAAAAATACACACACAAGCGGCCATTCAGGGCTCATGACTCAAAGAATTTCTCTAATTCCTAAAAAACGTTTATGTTAACGGCTCGAGGTCTTGCGCTACCAGTAAAACAGGAGTGCTGTGAACCATAACATCGCCGAATCAAGATGGGTAAATCTGGACTGAGGTGGTCTGAACACGACTTCCTGGGTCAGTCTTAAATTTCGGAACGCAGGCATCTGAATTGCACATTATCAAGCTCGGCTGAATCACTGCCTAAGTTTCCTCCAGAAAATCGCGTTGCGCCTGCCTTTTAATTATGATGCAGCAGTTTTGTGCGCAGTGGCCGGCTGGTTTATAGCTAGTTCGAAACAATCAAAAAGGTGCCTAAAGGTACGAAAACCTACTTGCGTAGAAATTCTTTGAGAGAAATTCGTAGGCTGTTTTTTATGCGCAGTGTGTCCTCGCCGTCCGTGCCAGTCCTGGGGCTGGAATGTCCAAGAAAAAGTCTCGCGACTTCCAGCGGTCCCTGATTCACAGTCGTACTTACACAACCCTGCATAACAAAGATGAAAAGCCTTGAGATAAGCAATGCCAAAGTGCGACATGGGGAACAATACACAATCTCTAAGGTAGTCTGGGTGCATTCGGAGGCCAAATCACCCCGGTTTACCTAAACAAAAGGTAAGACTCAAAAGGCCAATTTACATGCAACACTTTGTGTGAGGAAATTACAACTTTACCTCGCCCATCCTGTACCCTTTGCTGTGTAAATTAGCAGAATGATTCCGAAAGCATCGCTCAGTCTAAAAAGTGTCGAAATCGATTAGTTGCCCGAATGTATAGATGTCGTAGGACTGCGCACATGCTGACAAGTGTCGTCGTCGTTTCCCCTTGAGTGATAATGCTTTTAGCACGCCCATGCACGCACCTTAGTGCGGTGGTAGGCCGCCATTTGGTAAGATCAGTAGCTTTGTTATATATCAAATTCTAGTATTGTTCGAACCATGGTTCGTGGGACTCTCTAGTGTACCTAACAACGGACGTGCCCATCGTCTCCACCCTCAGTGTGCTTTTCTGTATTCTGTGGGCGTCCTGGTGTGCTCGTAGGGAGACAGCATGAGGTAGACGTCCGAGGCTCAGCATGCTTACCGAATTTGTGTCACGTGAGGTGCACAGACAGTTTCCGGTTGTGAATCTCATCTGTTAGCCAGAAAATACTTTACGACAGGCAAAGAACAAGGGGAAATTCAGAAGTTTAATAAACAGGCTTCAGTCAAAGATGGTAAATTATCTCCGGGCTTATCTTGCCTACTGCGTGCATTGAAGGGTCTATATCTGAGTGTCTATGCAGCAAAAAAACCCACGTTTTTTGCGATATATTGGACTAAGTCTGTTGCTTACCTGTAGAACCATTTGCAGAAACTTTGCATCTGGCGGATGAACTGTCAGGGCCCGGGTTAACTGCCGATTTCGCTGAATAACATCCTGAAGGGCCACCTCCATTGGCGAAAGCACAACATCCTCGCGGGCGACAATTTCTACGCGGGTGGTGAGGTAGGGGAAAGTACGGGCTGTGGTGATTATTGTGTTTCGTTGGTACTGCTCCGTGAGACGGCCTCTTGCAGCGCCCGACATAGTGAACGGTGTGACAATCAAAAACTTCTCTGAAAAGAAGAGAGATCATAGATGAGAACGCATCACGCATGCCGAGGTCATTTCATCTGGTACCATGGACTACTTCAAGACATCAGCGGTATAGTGCAGCAGAGTCCGCTCTTCGGAAGGGTTTTTTATAGTGCGTGACAGATCTCATGAGATGTTGGCCGAAATTCTGAACTGCGTTTTCGACTACGAAGGATTACTTAGGTGGGGTTGTGATATTGGTTATCATGCGGCAAAGTCCTATTGTATTTCGGACTCGCCAGGGTGTCGGCTCTTGAGTGCACCTCTTTTCAACCTGCAAAAACCACACTCGGTAAAAATAGCTACTAAACTGTCATGCATTTTCACACTAATTTTCGATGGTCTTATGAATTCAAACATATTTTATAGAAAACATGCTCAAAATATGCTTTCTCTTACTCGTTTAGTAGAAAATCACATTTTTTTCAGATTTTATGCCCCAAGAAAGTGTGTATTTAGGTTTTGAAGAAGTTTTCCGATTCCCGAATAGGTTTAAGCTAGACCAGCCGTTGCATCAGCGTTTAGCGATTTCAGTCTCCAAGTTGCATTCTTTGCGCATAGGGACGATCATATATCCCTCTATGACTTTAAAAAGATGACATATAGAGTTCATAAAATTTTTCAGTGGACGCGGACTATGTTGTACATTTCATGAGGAGCATTGGTAAACGGACATGTGCGATGCTGCATGTGTGGACATCGCACCGTCTTAAAAATTTCATAATTGGAAACTTTGAAACCGAAAGGTAACCTTTCTTGGGGTATAAAATATAAATACAATATGATTTTCCACCAAACGAGTAAAATAAAACTTATTTTTGTGCACATTCTCTATAAAATTTATTTGAATCCATAAGACCGTCGAAAATCAGTGTGAAAAATGCATGACAGTTAAGTAGCTATTTTTACCGAGTGTGGTTTTTGCAGGTTGAAAAGAGGTGCACTCAAAAGCCGACATCCTGGCGAGTCCGAAATACTATAGGATTATGCCGCATGATAATGAATATTACAACCCCACCTAAGTAATCCTTCATAATCGAAAACGCATGTCAGAATTTCGGTCAATATTTAATGAGATCGAGCACTCACTGTACATTACAATTATGTCCTTGGGCTTAGCGATCATCCGACAGCTGCGACACTCAGCATTGCGTCTTTTAAAATTTGAACCTTTTTTCTGCGTGGTGAGTGCACAAAAAATTAAACTGAACTAGTCTTTTAAAAATGCCGTGCAGATGAGACGTTTTCCATAAAAGAGGATTTTTTGTAGCAGACCGTTCGGTGTGAGTTTGTTTAGAATGGTAGAGCTGAGAAGTTAGTATTGAGGCCACTATTGACTTTTATTTTCAGGACTATGGTAAATGATGAATGGAATTGAGGTTGTCAAAGCTGGGATTAAAACTCGTTTTGGCTGTGACGACCAGTCTACGAACTGCCTTTCGTCGTATCTTTGCTTGCTGCCTGAACGGATTTTTTCGGTATTCCATGCCGACAACAGGCCACCGATTTTTTTACTTGTTTTCTTTTCTTTCCCTCCAATTTTCAGCCGGATCTCCCGCTGGACTCCTTAACTTTAGGCCTACATTAGGGCTCCTTTTGACTTCTCGTTTATAACCATTTCTATATGCGCAGGCATGTTTGTGGATTAGGTCGGTCCGATGCATAACTCTCTGAGATACAACTATATCGGCTGCGGGCCACTAGTTTCAACTCCTCTCATTAGGACTCTATGTCCTCAAACCAGGCATCATCAGGACGAGCGTGATTTAAACTTACACGTCAAAGTGCGATGATAAAAAAACGGGCATCAACTTTGCCTTATGAGGTCAGTTAAGCAGAACCCACAAAGGAGTATTTTGCAGCCGACTGTCAGATTGTCAGAACCTTGCAAGAAGAGTGTTAATTGGAAGAAGTCTGCTCCAAAGTCGGCCGCGAACAGAAGCTCAATTTCATGTGGTGTGCCTAGGAGGATATTTTACAGGTTTGATGTAAATAAGAAGTGTTTTAGCTGAGCCAATGTGGGGTTGAAAGTCATTCCAAAAAGTATATTTTAACCCCTAACTCAGATGGACAAAGACATAAAATTGGCAGAAAGATAAGGTAGGTTATATTCCCCCGACTACAGAGAGTGGACAATAAAACGCATGTTGTCATCAGAATCCTTCGACTGTTTCCACGTGAGATAAGCTTCTTCGATAAGAATACGGTAGCATGGTGCCCAAGATGTGTCGGATCGTCCGTAAGTAGTTTGCGAAGAGTGAGCGACAGAAAAGAAAAAGTAGGAGATCAATTTCGGGGCCAACGACTTGGTTAGAGATGGGACTAAGAAAAGGACCAAAAGAAGGACAACGTTCCGGGAGCAGTCTGATTCGAATGCTCTCTTCTGCGTTCACTACCCTGGCTCTTTAAACGGCCAGACCGAAACAGGGACCATAAAGATGTGGGGCACGTGAGAGACGGGGCGCATATTATGCCAAGTCAGCTACCGCGCCTGAACTCACTTCCAGTCGAACAGGCTCAGCGTTCTTCCTGACACAGGAGGGCAGACTGAAGGGTGAGTGGGACTGATCCTGCCCGGTTCTTCTCATTATAACAAAGCTAACGCACAGTTCAGTTTTCAGGTCCTAAGATTTGTGGTCTGGGAGGTAACCAGTCGGTTGAATCATTCGGCCTCGGAAAGAACAAGTATGGTCCAACGCAAGTTTACCTCACCACAACGACTGTCTCTTAAAGGTGGCGGTAGTCTTTGCTGAGTGCGGCTGGGGAACTAACAAAGTCTTGTCCAATGTGCTGATGAAAGAAACCATCTCAAATTTGGGGATTTTATTCGAAAATAACTTGATTCAAAGCAATTCCCTGAACTGCCTCGTCTCATTAAATGACCTCTATGAGAAACCTACAGGTGCTTACGATTTAATCAGTTTTCCAGTTACAAATCCTGTCCGTTGTTTATCTGGCGCGGTTGCATGGCAACTGTTCTTAAATGCACTACGGCCCGTCAAGTCTCAGATTATCTCCCAAGGCATAAATCTTCCTTCCTTAAGGCTGGAAAGTAGATTCATGTAAGTAGATCCCAAAGCACATATAGCTTACTGATGCCATAGTTCCGCCCGAAGATAGTTGCTTTGCGACGAGCCTCAAACTGGGAGTAGTATGGTTCGACATAGGTTATTTGGATGTAGAGCTAGAAGATTGAAATGTCGTTGAGTAAAGCACCACAGACGGAAACCAGAAATTGGTTAACAAGTTCGATACCTTGCCTTCATCCAAGTCTTCGCTGTTCACCTTTTTAGAGTCTTTAAGAACAAAGACGTTTGAATTTCCGAACCTCTTGTCGTAATATTCCTAGAAAAAGAAAAACATTTTACTTCTTGGAAATGATTATTTAAAATAATTAGAATGCTTTAAAGACAAAATAAAGGAAGCGGGAACTGCAAAAAATACCTGAGGGAAAACTGAGCTCCTGGTCTACTATACCGTTAACGGACATCCCCTTATATTTCAATTTCGATGTAAAATTTTAGCTCTCGCCCGCCTTCTCAGTGTTAACCCGACTTGAATTATTGAACTTGCCGCTACCCCTGCAAACGCGATTTCACATCCCAACGAAAAACTGCTAATATGTATTCTGAAAGTTCGACGGTTTATGTGATTATGATGGCCTACTAAAGAAGCCCCTAAAGGGGATGTGCAGCAAATTGTGATTGGCCACGGGCGTTAATAAGTATTGGAAATAACACAGACCGTTGCGAACACCAAGAAACACATTAACGTACAGGAATTTACGAAAATGCAAAACAGAGAGCGAGAAGGAAATCAAACAAGATGGGCTGAATGGCAACGGGAAAGAAATAAAGGAAAAGTCAAGTCTAGGAATAGAAAGAGGCACGACTTGCATGTAGCTGCAGGGCTTTATGTATTGGAAATAAGTCATGGTACGTAACGGAGACTTCAGCGCGAAAGCAAATGCACAAGTTGAATGTAGAAGCACAGTAAAGCACTTGGTTCATATAGATTTAAATATTAAAATATGCAAGCAGTTACTAGTTTGAGTAGTAGGAAATAGCGACAAAGCGTAAATGATCAATTTTTTAAACGCAGACCGCTGGATGAAGGACCTGCAAAACGCAGGCGACCTCAGAGCGATATACCAACGGAAGGTAATGAGAGCGTGGAAGTACTAAACTCCAATAAGTTAGTCCAACATTGCCAAGACCAAGGACTGCCGCCGAAAAGTTGGCACTGTAAGTGACGGTGGACAATGTGGTAACAGATTCTCAGGAATTACACAGATGGTTTTGTCCTTAGATGTAACCGTTGCGTCAATACGAAGGTACTGCGACGGGTTCAGTGTTTGAAGGCAGTCACCTAACAGTCAAGGTTTTTAAAATCTGCCTGTCATTCATAAAAGGAGTCAGAGTGAAGCAATTTCAAAGGTAAGTGGGAGTCTGCCATGCAACCGCAGTGGAGTGGTACGGTATAAGAAGTTTGTGGATGCTACTACAGGCAGGCATACGAACGCAGTTGAAGCGCATTGGAGCCGTCTGAAAAGGAGATTGCACGAAGGAGGTCCTGTGCATGACCGAGCTGTCTGGGCCCACACAGACGAGATGCAATATTGTCTATGATTTGGATTAAACACCACCGGCCTAAAACAAGCGTGGGAATCCTTCCTATCCCACATCGCGGAAGCGCGACCCCTGCAGCACCCGGGGAACGGATAAGTCGGATGGAAGTGGTACGCAGCAGACGACGCTCTCAGCTATAAGAATTTTCATGTTTATAAAGTAATTCGAAAATACTCTGCCTCTGATATGTTTATACAGTGAACTTGGACCTAACTGACACAGGTGCAAGAGATAGCCGCGAAGGACTGCTAAAGACTATCTGAATCCGACAAATCTGTGAGCGGTGGAATGCGGATAATAGGTTACCGCAGGGACGCCGTTGATTGCGCACAAAACTTTCGCATTACATCTAACACGTCCGGGTGGGGAACAGAATAATGAGTCTATATGGACATCCTGCAACGACTGGTTTTCGGGGCGGTTGATTTCAAGATGAATAGCACAAGCCAGTGAAACACTTAGAGCAAGCCAAAGCTAAGGCCCGACTGGTGCACACTCAAAAACGTAATCGAATAGCACCTACTTAAATAGATACAGTAGCGAGCCTTGTGTATTATTAGGCCTACCCCGTTATTATTCCGGCTAAATAGAGTTCCCGATTCCCTCTCTTGGCAGTCAGCTCTGCAAGAAAATGCCTGTGATGATCATGGGTATAGTCGCCGTCATTGCTGGGCGAAGACCTATGAGAATCAGACAGAAAATACTGACAGTATACGTCGGAAGTTCAATAACTTCATTGTTAGCCAAGTCCTCGCTCACAGTTGATAGAGCATTGAGTTTCAGTTAACCTCGATTACGCGGCTTAAGTTCAAATACTATGCTTCCAGGCCTGAGGCTAAAACATGAGCGCCATATGATTTGAAGCAGGCCAGAAATGGTCCTTCCAATCCACAAGTCAATCTTACCAAGTGCAACCAATTGTTAATGGAGCGAGTTTTAGTCAAAAATAGTTCCCGGGGCATGTTTTAGCAATCTCTTGTGCAGGTTTTGGAACCCTTTTATGATGTAGTACACAACTGGAATCCCTCGATCAAGGACAGAAACGTCAAATCTGTGATGGTGAAGGAAGATGTGGAACCTCTCGCTAGTTGAGTAGCAGGACTGGTGAGTATTCTGGTCGCTGTTTTTCTATCTAAACGATTCCAACTTCAAAAAAAACATCATCTCGCTAGGCAACTTCGGGAAATAATCTTAGACAATCGCGAACAATTACTATTTACAGCAAATAAGTTTGCGATTCCATTGTAGTCAAGAAATAACATAAGCCAGCCGCGGAATAACAACTAAACCTTGAATCAAAGGACAATGACGAGTTGAAAACAAATTCCTACCGACCCTAGAACACGAAGACATAGGTTTTTGGGGTTTCATATAGTACCGAAAGGAGAAAAGTGAAGATGACTACTTGAAAAATGCACAGGCGGGCAATTTACTTTTAATCTGGCGGTAACTTCAGAAAGTTTTGTCAGAGGCGTTTCCTTGTAGACGAATTCTCGGCCGTCTAGTTCGTCAAACTTTCGACCATAGAAGCCGACTCTGAAATAGGAGCTACAGAGGCGTCTTTCCTCCTACAATTAGATAAAGATTCAATCGACTTATCAATAATTTTAGTTAACAATGCCTACAATAATTAAGGCATGATCAAATAGCCTCTAAACTAAAAGCTAAGGACAAAACGGGAAGATCATGTTCCGTGTTGCAATCAGGTCAGTTAAAGCCCCTTCTATGTCAGAAGGAGAGTGTTAGCATCCGCACTTTAAACTGCACTTTCCACGGCGAAATTCCAAATGGGTTATGGTGGTTGAAACAACTGTCAATATTCTGCAGAAGGCGACGGAAATATAATCTTGGGGTCTATCTATTTATTAATCTCCGCTTCCCGGCTCGTGGAAGAGTCACTTATTACTGCACTCTCGTGAGCAGTCAGTTGGCTGCAGTATTTGCCTTTTCAACATTATAAGTCAACCGATAAGACTAGTTTTGTCGTCATTTGTGAGATGCAGGATTCCGAAACACGTTTGAGCGCAGCTGCAAAATGCGAAATCGTCTGAGGAATGCACTAAACCCGACAAAGGATGATCTGGCACAAGCAAGCAGTAAGTACTAGTGGAATTTTGCACCCTTTCCTAAACGTCGGATCTTCCTTGGGCTGCGGGTAACTTCAGGCCAGAGGCGTAGTCGTGCTTTTGTAATGCATTCACCGAGTAACCAATCTTTTTAATGCCTTTGTCTGTAGTTATGAGATCCGGAGATCGAACCTCCAACGGGGCCGGCCGAAACGCACTGACAGAAGCATGCATCTTCTTACTTTTTATTAATTAGTCCAACTTCTACAAAATTATGAAAATTTCTTTCTTTGCTCCGGACGACGACGGTACAAGTTGCTGACCCAGTAAGACTCACCGCAGATGCAGCCGCGGCCGAGTGTGTGGCGCTGACCAACTCGTGGATCTTCGACAGGCGCTCATGCTGTCCCATCGAAGCGAGGATTGGCATCAGCCAGTGACACAGCAACGTCACAATTTCAAACTGATCTGCAGCTATCAGACAGTCGACCGCCTTCTCAACCAGCTCATGTAGTTGACCAATGAGGCCGGTGAGAGATTGCTGGCTGTCCGGAGCCCTCTCCTCCCTCTCTCTACTGCCCAGGCTGGTGCGGAGAAGGAAGCGCGAACAGGGCGGCACAGTGGGCAGGCCGACGGCCGCCTCGACAGAGCACTCCTCCAGGAGGTTGACGCTCATCACTTGGTCCGCGATCGTGCTCGCACCGCCTGTTTGGAGGAATTGGGGCCAGATATTGCGATTGACCAACTGCTCTACCACGGAGGCAAGAATGTGGAGTAGGCATTGAGCCGCCTCAGCCGGTTGGTTCAGCTAGTTGGAAAACAGAAGCGAGGGAGGGGGTGGGAAACTAATTTTAGAAAACATCAGATAATGTAGATGAGCTACCTACTTCTATCCCAATACATGCTTTAGATGGTAATACCTAGTGAGATAAAGAAATAATGATAGACAGCAGTAGTAGAGTGGATTTCTCATAGGTAGACCGCGAGGCTGAGGAATACTAACCTACGGCTTTTAAATCCGTAAGAGTCATTTTCGAATTTTATGAACTGTTTCAGCGTCTCTGTCAAACAAGCGCCGAGGTGTCACCTAATTCCTGATTAGGTTTGTAAGAAGCCTGCGTCATAGTTCTTAAGGAGTGTGATGGGAATGCGGTCGTCTCTACTGTATGTCGTGACAGGGACCTGCAACAGTGCCATAATTACGATTAAATCTAAATCGGCTAGGCTTAAGACGCTTCAGAAGACTTATGTGTAAAAATATTAGGTTCAAAAATAATAGTCTGTTGCGCCCTTCATCTTCAAAGGATTGACAGAATGAAGCATGAAATGAAGCCTCTCTCTGGGATACAGTGTGAAAACCTGCCACAAAAATTAAAAATACGTTTGAGGTTAATGAGTTTAGAATGTAATATTTCTGAGATAGCCCTGGGTGTTTCTGTAAGTTAGGCATTTATGAAGAAAATACTTGAGCAGTCACCATAGCAGAACAAAACCAGTTTGGAGAGAACTGGGAGTAAACTTAAAACCGTAATGAAATGAAATTTTTTTTCGCAAAACGACTCTCCACAGCAAGCGCAGAAGACTTACAAGAAGGTTTATTTCTGCCAGTCGAAGTAACCAGTTCTGGCGGAGTTCAGGAACCAGTCGACTAGCCGTGGCCATTCGAAGGATGGTCTCAGACAAATTCAAGGCGTGCTCTCGCTCAGTCGCTGCAGCCGAAATCTTTTCGGTCTGAAATCGCTGCAGGTGGTGAAAACAGGCCACAATTTCCATCCAGATCTCAAGTGAGATTGACAACTGCGCGTAGAATCCCCCCGCGGCGTGAAACTGGGAGGTTAGGACTGCGTACTGCATTCCGCTGCTGCACGACGAGTGGAAAATACGTCGCTGGTGAGCAAGAATCGTTTCCAACTGGCGCTGTTCAACGTCAATTACCATATCCGATTTTGCATAGACTTTTAGGGCGTCAAAAGCGGCCTGCAGGTAGAGACTCTGGAGGGCTGTGCGATGCTCAAACAAGTGGTAAAAGGAGGTC
>CACRXP010000781.1:161860-186792 GCA_902702965.1 Spirometra erinaceieuropaei
TGAGTACTTGTCAAACCGCAGTAGGTGCAAGGATGGCAAGTCCTTGCCCTAAGGGCCCCGTCTTAGTCGGTACGATATTTGTTTCACACGCACACAATCTCCCCGTCCCGTCTGAGGTTTCACACACCAACCTCTCCCCCTCCCCCTCCCCCAAAAAATCGCCCTCCCTAATCATGCTCCATGGGTTTCTGAAGATCCCGCCAGTCACTGTATACACGCACGCCGGACACAAAAAGAGATTTGCTGAACAGATGGGCAGACTGTAAAATATGACACTTCGTGTGGAACCTCACCAACCACGGGTCGTCGTGCTCAGTCCACTGAGGGGGTGTTCCAAGTCTCAGGGTGACTGTTGAGGCGGGGGTGCCGCTCTAAGGGATGACCTAGATGACATACAGATTATGTGGACTTCGAAACAAAAGAATTGTGAATTATTTAAAAACCGAAGCCACATAGCCAATAGTCCATACGTGTTGGTTTTGGTTGTCAAGCTAGGAAACTGTGTGCGCTGGGGAAAGCCGAAACTAATCGTTGGTCAGAAATCTCTCGAATCACCATAGAAAACTCAAAGCGAACGACAGAAAAAACAACAAAACTAATCACGTAGGTTCAAACTGGAGTTAGCCAGATGGTTAGGCATGATATGGGTTACTCGACTTGCTCTGGATTTCGGTCTGAGATTTCGCTCTGCTAATGGAGCGTTAAAACCAGTGACAAACCGGGTCGACATACAAAATCTATTTTTTTCTGGGCTTTGATTGAGATATAGCTGGCTCAGAAGACGAAGATGCGATCACTGGAACAAGAAATTTATTGACCTGACGTTTCGGATTCTCACTCGAATCCATCATCAGAGACGATGATGACGGCAAAAAATACTGAACATGACCTTTCAAATCTGTATTGTCCTTGCTGGTAAAAGGTTTTGACTATAGAATGGAAAGTGAACAGTCGAGGGCTTATGGATCAGGGAATAGGTTCTCATTTCAGCACGAGAGTCAGAAAGTCGGTGGAAAGATGCATTGTAGAAGATTTGGTGTCTTGTGCTTTTAAAATCTAATTTGGCGCTGCAGGGTTTCGGAATGGGCGGTTGTTCAAGCCTTTTCTCGGAATGAAGTGAAGATGCGAGGTCCTAAACTGTTAAGTGCTGGAAAAATCTGGGCAGAATAGAAGCTTTCATCTGGAGGTGAAAGCGCACGTAAACATGCACCTAATACCAAAGAGGACAAAGGGTCGAGAGGTGCAGAACAAAGGTCTCTTTGCAAAGCTGAACGAGAGCACAAACAAACCACCCCAGGTTAGGCTAGTGACCTCTGACCAATGAAACATTAGCTAGTTAGTACCTTGCACGGAATTAAACGCAGACTCCATCCAATAGGCTCATATCCAAAATAAGAGACAGAAGGAATTTTAAAAGCAGTGGCGGGTTGGGTTGAAAGTAAGTGAGCATCTTAGAGAAAAGCATCGTGAGCTTGTAGTTGGCAGTGGCGCAGAACCCCACTCGACAAAGTGACACTTTTTCGGAATCAGAAAGTATACTTCTCCTCATTGGATTTTCTCGAAGGTTTAGGACTTTTACAGACACGGGACACCGTGCACTGCCAGTCAAAAACAAAAAGAGATGACTGTTAATCACGTGGGTGCATTTAGGTATACCAACGGCGCGCTGTCATGTACATCTCCGGTAGCACACGACGATGTCCACCGTGTGCTCCACAACAAGGTGGAGCAGGGACGGTGACTTCTGAATGAATTAGTTTATGGTGGCAGTGGACTTACACAGAATTTACCACACCCCTACCTCTTCACCCACCTGGACCCGATGTCAAGACCTAGTCAAGAAGACCGGAGGCGGGGAAGGTGGAGGAGGATGGCACGGTCGAGCCCGCACTTTGACGTTCCACTCCCTACTCCATGGTCCACACGACAAATGACTAGGATTATAAATAACAACAACAATAACAACAAAAGGGGCCGGCGCGGCCGGAGACGGGCCTAGACCTGCCGTCACGTCCGGGTCGGGCCCCATGGAGTGGGAGTACCAAAAAAGCCATATTAAGAAGGAACCATTGCAGCCTGATTCCTAGAACACCAGACGGCCGCTCAACACAAACACACAAAACTGGACTGACTGCGAGGTCCAAGTTATCCTGTCAGTTGGCTACTTTGCAAGCCCCGTGTTTAAGCGCACCGTGATAGCTTTAAGCGCGTCAGATGGTTTATAGTGAGGAAATGCACTGGGCCATCGACCTCACTCTCCATTCCCATTCCCAGGCCCCAGTCAATGTCCGAGCGGGTCAGTTGACAGGTACGGGGAATGGGCTCGGTGGCTGAGATATCTAGTGACCTTGTCTGCGCGCGCCGCATGCACTACCAGGCCCCCCAAACACAAGCAGCATGCTTTCACACAACGGGAGTTGCGCGGCGAACATCTCACATACGTTAGAGTGCCGTAGGTTACGTTTAGAAGGAGCCACTTCAGCCTGGCTCTCAGCCCCCAGCCCGCCACTCCACACATACACACACACACACACACAAGTGGGCAGACTGTGGCACACACCGCACACACGAAAAGAGAGAGCAGAGTGGTGATGCGGGAGAGAGAGAGAGAGAGATAGAAAGAGGGAGTGGAGAGAGCAAGGAGCGATCGGACAGAACGCTTGGTGTGATTGTTGGCTTACCATCAACAGATTGAGGCGGCTGGTGACCGCCATCCACTCACGTGCCGTCAAGTCGCTCAAAGGGGGTGGTATAGCTCCATCCACAGACACGCCTGCCTTCGGACGGTGGCGTCGTCAGGTCTACGGGGAGAGCAACGCAAAGTCAGCTGCTGTTGTTGGCGCCACGACCTTGTGGTGAGGGAATTCTCGCCCCCACCCCCCGAACACCCTCGGACAGACCGTTTTCCTCCTTCATCTCTTGTCCGCGCTAGCCCTCAAGCCCAAATGATGACCAAGAAGTGTGGGTGTATGTGTGCGACACGACGCTGGCTAAGATAACCTCGATGTCAAACACACGTTTGTGCGCCCACGCATGCGCAATAATGAATCGCGTACACAGGCGTGAACAGACGTGCGCTAATAAGGTTGTGCCCCGGGGTGGGTCGACACTGGGTGAAACGGTGGTTTGACCAGACTACAACAGTCTCCCGATGCCTTGGCCTCGCCAAGGAGGCGCCAAGAAGTCTAACAACAGGTGACGACGACGGCGGTTTCTGGTAGGCCGCTAATGCGGGAAGTCGAAACGGTCATCCGTATGCACGTTCCTCTGTATGGCCTCCGTTGCAGCCAAAAGTGAGTCAGCCGAAAGTAGTTCGACCACTGCTACCGCTAGCGCCAAAATCGGGCCCCACAGCTCCAAGCCAGCGGACAACTGTGGGGGTCTAGGCAATCGTGTAGAAGACGGAAGCGGCCGCACTGACTTATAACTACCTACCCTCCCTTAGGATGGCACCTCATGCGTTGAGCCAAAAGAAAGCGACATTAGCTGCCGGCATGCGCCGATCGAGCTGTAGTAAGCTTACGTGAGTCCTTCGTGCATGACACACGTGGACTTAGCCTCATGACAGCATGCCCGGTGCGTGGGAGGGGAGGGTTAAGCCGAGCTTATCATGCGCTTAGACATGAATTTGTCACTTTTTAAACAAGCCGGAACATTACGAGCGGGTAGTGAGGGGTGAAGGAAGAATGCCTGATTGTACAAAAAGTCAGGTCAAAGGTTGAATGGTTGAATGCGGGAATGGGCGTGGAACGTAATACATCATTTTACAATTCATACATAAAGGGGGTTCAGTGTGAATTAACCAGACAAGTTGGAATGGTAGGTACCAGCAAGATACCGGATAATAGCCCGTATTATAAGTAGTCCGCAGGAGGGCTTAAGAGACGTAGCCATTTATAAACCCAAAAGCGAAAATATTCGGATTTTAGTTCACTAGATATCCATCTGACTTACCGAGCTATACCACCCGAAAAAAGTCTACCAAAACATGAAACCGCATTTGCCGTTGTTGGGTAGTCCTCGTCTGTCTTCTGATCTAAACGTCCGGTTACCTTAAGCGACAACATCGAACTTTAAAGAAAAGACGGCTTTTATTTTGTAGTGATTGGGAGTATTCACAAGGCCAAGACAGCGGTCCATTGGCTTAGATTGTTGGATAGATTTCGTTCACTTAGAGGGCCGACTGACCAAGACTGTTAAATGCTTCTTCAGATGGACTTCAAAAACTCAAATCACCGATGTTGCCTATGACTGACTCTGCGGTAAGCTAGCTAAAAGCCATTTTGGTGTCTGCCCTCTATTGCTGTCGGCAGAATTCCATTGGAAAGCAACTGGCCAGTTAGGCGGCAATAGTCCCATTTTGAGAGCTCAAGTGATCGTGTAGTCTGATTTTGATTGTTGAAACCTGCTAATGCTTTTCGCCATTTGAAGATATTGCAGTTGCAAAATCGTTCATGTCACTCGGTACTTCTCATGATCAGCTGGATCCCACTTTCTTGATTCCATTCAGCTTATATGAAACTATCCCCAGCGGACGAATCCCAGAGCCCCGGAACAACAGACAGCTGTTTGGTGCTAAAACAAGGACAGAACTCATTTGCTATAGACAGCATACAGAACCGATGCGAAACCGTAATCCTGCATATGATTTGGCTTGCCTGAAGTTAATAAGGACGTTATTTATTTACTTAGTTTTACCCTAACTTAAATTTGACGTACCTTGATTAAATGTAAAGTGAGTCGGTGAAGTAATCCGGCCAATATTTTTGTTAGTCGTACGCCATTTCAACTGTAGTCTAGAAGTAGCAAATGACACCACGTCGAAAGACACATTCATTTTGTCAGTTTCAAGCCAAACAACAATTTACTTGCGTAAGAATTTCTCTGTTGAGTAAACGGGTGCCTAAGAGAATGGGATTAAGAACCCTAGAGAATGAAATAACAAATGTAGGAAGCCCTCTCTCGGATGCGATTAGATGCAATGGCATTTCTGGCGGCCGAACCTCCGGAAGGCGACAACATTCTCGATCTCGGCGTTCTTGGACTTACTCTTTTCCCGGACTGTCTTTGTTATTGTCCATGCTGTCGGCCGACGAATCGTCGCCAGACTCACGTACCATAGAGCACAGAACAGGTCCTCTAAAAGGGTAGGAAAAGGCACTTCAAACAATGAAGGCCGACAAGAGTATTGTCATATTACCAGCCGACAAATAACTGTCGACAGTGAAGGCAAACAAAGAAAAATACGTAAATAAGACCCGGACGCTTCACAGCGACTGTGAAGATAATTTAACGAAGTGCTAGTAAATAGCATTCACCTATTAAATTAACAGTCACCTAGTAGGACCTCGGAACGCAAGGGTAATAACAAGGACAGCCCAGCAAACGACGACGTTCAAAGATGCCAAGATGGAATAATTTTGTCGCCTTCCAGAGGTTTACAAGCCAGCTACATCATCGCATCACAAGTCACATGTATCTCCTTCTGAAACTGACAAGATGAATGTGTCTTGCGAAAAGATGACACGTTCCACCTCGAGCCTACAGTATTTACCGGTCAAAACCGTAAAAATTATATTGGAGGAACATTAGAACGAACAAGACAACAAACTTAAGTCTTATGTTGGAAGTGCGTTTATCAGTCGATCTGCGGGACATGCTCGCTCGTTGAACCCTGAAGCTCAAATTAGGACCCTCGCAGACAGTCCCATAGCGACCAATTGGCTCCCAGTGGGGCTTCGTAGCTCAGGTGGCTAGAGGATCGGCTGTAATTTAGTCTTCTCCTTGTTGTTATGGCTTCGAATCTCACCGGGTTCACCGAGTTTTCACAGTTGGGTCAAAAAAGAAGGGATTTCCGACAAAGACAAAAGAGACTTGGAAGGCCATTTCTAACTTATTAGCCGTCGTCGGCCAGTCCTATCAAAACTTAACCTTTGCTGCACCTGAGCCTCGAACTCACGTTCTTTGGTCACCAGGATTATGCAGTCTAACTCTCTAACCATTAAGCCACGAATCCGTTGTCCTGCCGGTTGGTAACGGGAATATTAACTTATGTTGGAAGTGCATTCATCGATCGGGTTGCGGGACATTACCGTTCCGTTTTGTTTCGGGTTCGATCTGGAGCTCTGCGGTTAGCCGCCCAGCAACTGGTAGTATAGACTGCATTTAAAGACGAGGGAGATTTGGATGTCCGTTTCTGGCTTGTTAGTCGTTGCCAGGCAGCCTTTTATAGGCCCTGGTTTTGCGGCACCTGGGGATTGTTCTCGCATTCTTTGATCATCGAGTGTTGGGCTTGATGGTGCTCGATGACCAGGGGACGCGAGATCGACAGCCGGGTACCAAAAAATATGGACTTAGGTAAGGCTGGTTGATGACAGCCAATACATCAGAAAGGGCCACCAATGCCTCTTTTGTCCTTGTCGGAACTGCTCCTAGAAAACCGAAAACTATGTACTTCCCCGGGGTCTATAAGTGTTTCTTGAAGACTCTTTCCACGTTCGGCGAATTTATGCATGAAGTCAGAGCTACGCCAAGGGGGCCGCAGTTTTCCTTTTTTATTGGTAATGCGGCATTGCAACGACCAGGGGTACCGGCTTTTGACTATTATCTACCGGTGTTATGAATTCAGTATATCGAAGACACATTTGTCGTCATCAAAATCAAAATGTGTGGTAGCCTTACTTAACATCTGCATTCAGTCCTTCTAAATGTCCAGGTCACTAAAGTGAAAGAAAAGGACAGAAGGCGTCCGTTCTTAAACTTGCGTTGTGAAATTTTTAAACGAATCATTTTATTACACCCAGTTACTGAGGAATGGGCCCTGTCCTAGAATGAGAAAGCTTTCCAAAATCTTGATAGACATTGCTTGCAAACAGGAGAGTTCCAAGGTGTTGATCGTGGGGAATCTCAAGAAATGATTTGTGACTTTCGATGAGACTTGCTTTTGTGTTTGTGTACTTTGCTGGGCCTAATCATGAAAATATAGATGGATTCGACCGTTAACAATGACGGAGGCCAATGATTTAGATATTACTGGGAAACAGCATAAATTAATCATTCCTGGGCGTCTTTATCTATAAACAGGATAACTGACTAATCGGAAGTCGTCCTCCGTAAATATAGTTGGAATGATCAATATCCACAATTCCCGGGTTTGTGTCGATATAACAAAATCGAACCCTTATCTCGACGTTTTTAAAGAGTAAGAAAAAAGTTGCTTCGGCAAAACACCGAACGCAGGGCTCGCCCGTCCCAAAGAAACACTGAACGCTTGTCGCCATTGGGTCCATTACGTTCACGATTATGAGAGAAAAACTGGCCAGTAAGACAGTTTCGGTTAAACCCGTCATATTAATTTTTCAGGTGTTTCAATCAAGATCAAGCGAATTTACTTTGGACCATCGCGGTATCTTGCGAGGTAACTCACTTAGATATGGTCAAAGCGATGAATGGTAACTTATCCATGCACGCCAACTCAAGTTTCGTTTGGGCATCGACATGGAATTGGGAGAACAAGTATATTTCTGGGAGGATGCCAAGGCTATTCAAAAAAATCCTGCTGAACACTTGCCTATGTGGCTTTAAGAATCATAAAACAATACCATCCACCATTCTATCAGGATGTATCTGCCAAACAGTTAGTACACTGCTGATCCAAAGCTAGTCTTCAAACTCCATCTGGTGTACGAATAGTTCGAACGCCGGGTCATTTGCAGGTAGGCTACATGCGGAGGGAGAGACCTGTCTTCTGCAGTTAGTTCATTATGAAAACTTAACTCCGCCTTTGTTATCCTTAGTTCTTTACTTCGCAGAGACATTTTATTCGAGGATGTCGCCTCTTCTGGCTTTTCTGACTTGTTTCAGGGGATTTTTTGATTTATTAAAATGTATACGATGAACTACGACGTTGTCGTTGGCTTATTAATTTGTTGGACAAATCCAAACTACTTACTACCTATTATGAACTTGTGAACCATGTTACGAAGGGAGAGAAATCAGCTAAACAAAGCCCCCTTAAAATTTTTTGTCGCCAATGAAATCTGTTGCATATGCTTGCCTTGTGTTTCTATTGTGAACAGCATGCCCTACATCCCAAATGTTTGTCTGCCACTCTCGATTATGTGGATAATTCTCAAGTGTTGCTTTGCCCCGCAGTTGATGGAACATCACTATGGAAAAATATTCTGCGATGTGAACCCAGTTTTGGTAGTTTTCAGCCACGTTATGCTCATATAACTGTTTTGACGGCACTGCAATCCTAGCCGCCACTTACTCCGGCTGCCGCTCTGAGTGATCTTTTTTGTGTATTCTATAAGGGTGCACTTTGACCACTAACCCCGGTTGTGCTGTGGACCTCGAGCCAGTAAACTGGATCTTTAAACAGCTACCATTAGTCCTATCTATGCAGAGAGCGACCAATAGAGATAAAACCGTAGTTTGACTGCCGACGGTAACCTCATAACTAAACCGAGTTAGACCTCAAGTGTTTGTAGTTCAGGCTTCAGCCGTCAATATGATCTCGAGGAACCTATAGTTAACCTAGTGATATTCGACGACATTCAAAAACCTATCTTGAAAGCAGTATAAAACATCACAAATCTTTGCAGTCCTTGTTGCAAATCTCCTTGTCAATTCTCAAAAAATTGTGAATTGAAGAGAACTTGAAAACAGCTATTGCTCGGTCCCCTAACCCAATGTCTGCTGACCTTCGGAAACATAGCTCACACAAATAAACAAATGATTCCGGTGCCCAATCAGTCTTCTTCTTTTTCTTCTTCTTCTTCTTCTTCTTCTTCTTCTTCTTCTCCTCTTTCTTCTTTTTCTTCTTCTTCTTCTTCTTCTTCTTCTTCTTCCACACTGACTCATACATTTGGAATTCGAACATTCGCCTCCATTCGTGAGAGTCCTAACTCTTCTGCAGGCCTTACCTCATTCAAGAAAACCGGGCACCAATTTTTTGGGGCTACCGCGGACTGGGCAGGACGTAGTGAGGCTACGTGGACTATGCCAAACTCGCTTTCAGAACAAAAAATTCAAACACACTAGTTTGAACAGCTGACGAGTATATCCGCCGTAGTCCATTGACTGGGAGAGCTAAAGTCAGACCCTGTCTGGCAACACAAGTCTTTTATTTGTACGAAATTCTCATTACCACCAACCGCAACGAGAAACGTTCAAACAGCCTGAAAAGTTTATCTGCTCTCGCTAGTGGGAGTAAGTCTCACAGCCACTAAGCACGGTAAAATTTGGTAAGGAGAATTCAGCTCTTTTTTCCTATTTGTCGACGGGTGAACCAAGACTCCTGATGCTTCACTGCAAACGAAGGCGGCTATCGAATGCAGATCTGTTGTTTACATGTGACGGTCTACCCTCTCAAAGTCCAAACAATTTCTACAGTTCGTGATTTTTTCTTTTTTGACGCAGGTTATGTGTCTGCTGTGTCATAAGATAATGACGCAAAGGAAACTCGACACGATAAAGCGGCACACTATTCGGCGCCACACGGAACTCTTGTCAATGTCAGAACTTGAACGCCAGCGCCTGTACTATGAGCTTACCACCCATCGCCTTCATCGACTTGGCGATAAGCCTGGTCGAGAGGGTCTCCCTACCGAGGAGTGCGGAGAAGCGAACGCTTTGCCGTTTGGCGGCCACTTTTCTCCCTTGGCACCGATGCTAAGGACGCCCATGATGGGGCCCAAGTTGGGAAGCCATTGCAGACAAGCCTGCGGTTCTCGCACTCGGCTCTCCCTGACCGGCAGCCGACCCAGTATTCAGAAGGCTAGGTCGTTCTGTCAAGGGGCTCGTGGTCGCTCCACACGTATTGGTCATCGCACTGCAGGAGCGCCCAAGGTTATCCCCGCTGCTTGCCAGTTTTCGCCCAGGGACCCCTCTGGCCTGTCGGCGTTTCCTTGTGCCCCAGACGCCCATCTAATTGCACAGCAAAAAAGACCGCTAGCTGACGAAATTCGGTTGAAAGAGCAACCCCCTGACAGTCAGTCGCATTCAGGCATGCAGTTGCAGGGCACTGCATCCTTTGAGAGCAAGACTGACGTTCAGACTGCCCCTTTTCCGTCTAGAGCTGACATCACCAGGCAGCACCAACTAAGAGCTCTCATTCAGCCCCCCATAAGCAGCGAAAATCCTTCTATGGTGGGTGTACGGAATGTACACATTCCGACTAGTAGTACTGCCTGCAAAGCGCAGACACATCCAGCCAAGGTTTCCGACGAAGAACCATTAACAACTGTACCTCGTCCAACAGCAAAATTCTCCAACACTTCTGGTCTCCAACCTGGTACAGAAGTGGGCCGCAAGCCACCGTTTCTTTCCTTCATTGAAAACGCGTTTTTGCGTCGCTCGCTTGCTCGTGGATTGGAAGGCATTGAGACGAAGCTTCCCACCGGCATACCCAGTTTGAACACGTTTTCACCCTGTTCCCCGGACATGGCTGTCGTGATGAAGTGCTTCATGGATCTCCAGAAGGCAAGTGTTCATTAGCAGCTTGATGTACTATATTTTTAGTCGTCTCTCGGCTTCAGGGAACACTCATTTATTAAGAAAAAATAATCTCCACCCTGAACAAGATCAAGCTTAGTACAGGGAAAATCATAAATGTATTTTTCCACTGCAAGCCGATTTTATTGATTAAAAACGGTGATGGAGTACCACGTAAACGCTGTAATGGTGCGGTACAATGTAATTACCCTCCCTATCAGAAAATGCCTAGGTACATGAAGAGACATTTTATTATCCGGTCATGGTGATGTTAATCTTAAATAAAAAAAGAATACTGAATGTTCGGGATTCATAGATTTCACGAAATGTCCGACAAAAGTAGGCAATAAGGGATACATCGTCCGTTGGGAAGGCGACCTACTATAAGATTAGAAAATTGATGACTGACTAAAAGCTCATTAAAATGTTTTCAAACGCAAGCGTCTAAATGCCGAATGTTACATTTTTCCATTGAAGAATAATCCTCCAACTTTTCTCAAACATTCAACTTTCCTTTTGACCTGATCTAGGGATTGTCGGCCAAACCAAGTAGCACATATCAACCGAAGCCCACAGCGTCATCTTATTTCAGGCCGAATAATCATAAGCGTGAGATCGAACTACCTTTCGTTCATCATGCTACAAAGGCGCCGCCGTCTCGTTTCTGCAGCATGACAGCTCCAACCGTCGCCGTCAGCAACGCGGCTCCTTCTGGTCGATATACTGGGAGACTACCTGCATCGACATCGAAGCTTCGACGCGATCAGACGCCGACCCCTGACAGTCTCCTCACGGAGCTACAGGCTTACGGTCTGCTAAGACCTACCAAAACACCTTTGACCCAGGTCATGAACAGCAACCGGAGCTGTCCTTACTGGGAACGTGAGGAGCTCCTTGAACGTACGAAACCAACTTCTCGCGCTACTTTTGCTGGCAACGGCAGCAGCGGCTGCTGTCGGGTACAGGCGGGGACTGCCAGTGGCGTCGACCCGCGTTCCTTCTTCCCTCCTGAACATAGTTTGGAGTCGCACCCTCGAACTGACATGGTCTTCGAACCTGGCAGGGCAGTTGGTAGAATCCACAGCCACAAACACTTACCCGAATGCACAACAGCGCAACCGCCAACAGCACTGGATCGTCCACTGAATCTTAACCAGTCGCCTAACAAGAATCCTCTTTATCTCCCCCCTTTCGGACATCCTACTGAGAATACCAGCCTGAGGAGTCAGTTTGTCAGTCCCACTTGCATTGCTCGCTTACTGCAGTCGATGGCGGGCGGTCAAACTCCCCTTCTCGCTACATCGCACGCTCTCAATCGCCCTCCAGCATCCACAGAGACTCCCAGGGAGGACTCGAGTTGCGGGGATGGTGGTGCCCGCAACAACACTGAAGGCAATTCTCTAACTGAGAGGCTAAATCGTCTCGTGACTGCATGGGACATCGCTGCGGTTGATGGTCGACAAAAGAGACTCTAGTATGTCTACCTCTTCACTTCCCTGCCTTCTGTCATTGCACTGAGAGGCTGAATGAGGCCGAGTTTTATAAGTGGGGACCACCGGAACTCATCATCTGGATGGCAACAGTATAAACAGTGAGCAAAAGCGCTCCCACAGTCAAACGCATAAAGCAAACTCAGTCAATACAAGAGTATTCCTTTGAAAGTATCTAGTGCAGGATGGCAAAAACGTCGGCCGAAGAAAAACGAGCAATTATAGTGTTCTCCGACAAAGTGTAAGTCTTTCCAAAACCAACGTCTTTCAGGACTTCAGACATCATCAGCCAACCTCCCCCCCGACTTCATTAAAAGTAAACGCTGTTATCACATATGCACACTGCATGCACCGTCTAACTTGAAATTGCCGTCCCTGTGTACATATGTTGTCCTCAGAAGATGTAACTGACATGTTGAATTACTACTCTGTCCAGTCTGCTCTTGGTTAAAGCATTTAATCTCAGATGGTCTGAACTCTGGCGGTCCACACTGTTTGACTTATGTTAAGTCAACGATGCCGATCGGTTTCGGTTTCAGATAAAAGTAGTTAATAGCAAACTATCAGAACTTTTGAGGTGTACACAGTCAAAGAGTATTATTCGCTAGACGGGTCCTAACTGATGACCTCCCTCATCTGGCCATTGAGAGCTCTACTTTGGAGTTGTTACGGCGATTTTCGTCAATCATGAAAACTAGTAAACTTTCAGAGTCACTTCCACGTGGCTTCCAATGAGATGCTATGCTTACGGAGCGGAAAATGAGTTTTGGTACACAGTGGGGTGCAAGTAGGCTCTCCTATGCCTGCGTACCGCAACTAATCAAAAAGCCCTACAGGCAGAGTTAGGAAAGGCTAAACGAGTATTTCTGGCTTACCTAAAGTCTTCAGTAAATCATATACCAGCACCAGACTAGGAAGAACCGGAGCTCCGTGGTCATTGAGCAGCGAGTCAAGCGCCCTACCTGTGGGTCACTGGCTCAGAATCTTTGGGCCGCGATCGGGCAGACCGAAAGTCATGCCAGAAGGTCGAGTAACAACCTGATCTCGCCAAAGAACGGAAATTGGGACAACAGCTCAGCTTGATCAAGGACCAACCTAACATAAGTCAAAATTTGGCTCTTATGGGCCCCAGGCTATGATTCGACTGAGAGACGACGTCAAACAAGCCAAAAAGGGTAATTTCATAGGATACAATGACTGCTAATAATGACTGAGGGGAATCACCGGTCACGTTAAGGGACACGCTTGTCCCCTTGTGTCTTGGGACCCAGTTTTGAGTTCCCCCAGAAGGCTTTCAGCGGCTAGTACTATGGATAAAATAACATTACCCACAATGACAACAGACGCTGGCATGGCTATTTGTAGCCTAGTAGCTTTCATCAGTCGTACCCAACCCCAGGCCTTTGAAACCCCTGGACCTCAGATCCGCGAGCTTCCGGTCGGAAGTCCAACGTTGAACTACTGGCTCGTTGTCCTGTCGGCTGCGACCGGGTATAATAACTACGCTAGGGGGCGATCACCGATCGCGATATGGCTTGCAACTCAATCTAAAGTCCCGCCAGCGGCGGATCAGCGGATGGTATTATGGGCAGAATACCATGACCGAGCCTTGAGATTTCAGATGCCTGGGGTTGTGCATGGCTGACTGATGAGGACTAATGGGCCAGAAGCGGCCATTCTAGTCTATTTATCCTTATCATCAGTGCCAATCTGTCAACGTGAGTCAAGCAGGTAGTGACTCATACGCCTGCCACCACTTGGGAGAATGTAAGCTCTGCCGAACCTGAAAATGTGACCGGATCCCGTCGAGTGATCACGACTTGAGAGTTGGCATCGTCTCCCCCCAGCTGTTCTTGCATGACTGGCCATCCCCATCGGAGCAGCCTCACAGTTTCTCTGTCTGAGTTTCTCTCCCGGCAAATACACCAAATACGGTAAGCAACTCCAGACGTTTCCTGTCGTGGCAGTGGATCTACTGACCCATTAACCTGGAGCCGGATTGCTGCCTCCGGTCTGCGTGCAGGCACAAACCCCGATTGGCGTTGGAAGACGGTTAATGGTTTTGGAGAAGTTACTGATGTACGAAAGTGCTGGCCAAAATTAGGGTCCGATGCGGCGTTTTCGCTCGTTTCCTTTTTCACATATTTTCCCACAACATTGGGCCGATGTAATAACTGAAATCTTAGAAAATCCTTCGGTTTCTTTATGCGTAAATGAGTTCTTAAGAATGGCAGACCCATATTAAACAATGAGGCTCAGGTTCATTCAAATGCAACAAAATTATTTTCAAGAAAATGAAACCCCAAGACATGTTCATCGACGGCAATTATATGGTCTTTGATGCACGATCTTGTTAGGATTTGCAGTCCAACGGAAAACTGACCTTACTTTTTAAGGCCTCAGTGAAATAACTTTAAGCTTTAATGGTGAACGATGTGAGTCAGTGAATGAAAACATTCAAGTGTCACACTTAACAAGCACTCTGGGGATGTGCCTTTAGCAAAGCAGAGCTACAGCTCATAATGTTAAACAGGCTGTATTACTCCTGTTAGTTTTTTTTAACAAAGAACAATTTCCAGAGACTCATATCTTCCAGAACTTCCTTAGTTACCCTACCTGTCCATGATACTTCATGCGGGACTATCTATTGGAATGTGAACAAGCCAGCGTCCACGTAAGAACTAAGTAAAGGTTGAGGCAGTAGTGCGAGAAACTTTGTGCTGTGTTATGTGTAAGTCCCCCGAAAGATTGGGGATTTGGCAAACAGTTAGAAAGACACAATTTTAGCTGATCTCAAATCCAAGATTGTCTAAACTGGCAAATTTCAATGCGGTCTTTACAGTTAACGCCATTTAAGGAATACCTGAGTGCCTAACCTCCGTGCAACTTATGGCTAACCTGTGTAAGATACAAATTGTAAACAAGAAGTGAAGGTGAACATATAATCTTGGCTGGTCGTATGGGTGCGGTGTAGAGTGCTTGAATTCATTACATTACCCCTTTTTGAACGGAAAATCTGGCGAGATTTGGTCCTTCAGCCCCACCTGAATGATACCACATGGTTAGCTTTCTAAAAAACTTTTGTAGATGTGAATATGCTGACTTTACAAATATCAAGCATTTGCAGGTTCCATATCATTTTAATCCAGCGAGTGACTGTGCCACGGGGGAGGAGTGCTTATACGCCAGCCTCGGTTACTTCAGGTATCAGTTCACACGCGCTTCCCTGCTTGAGCCCTCTTTATTATCTGAATCCAGCGAGTGGCTAAATAGACTTGCTAATGGAATCGCTCGGACGGTGTGGAACTCCGTCGGTTGCACCACAGTGGCCATGCACTGCGAATTACCACACGGTTCGCTCCGCGGCTTTCCAGTCGTGATTGCGCCCTCCTTATCCCCTTAATCCAGGAAGTGGCTTTGTCAGGATGAATGTGTATATGCCACCTTCATTAGCTTCCTTGCACGTGTTTGGAGCTCTGCTTGCACTCTCCTTCCCTCCCTTATCCAGAGAGGGCCTAAGTTATGTATGTTATCTAATATTGTTTTATTATTACAGTATCCATCAAGTGGGGCTATAGGACCAAACCTTGCCGAAAATGTTGTCTGCATCCCTTCCAGTTAGGGATAAAGATACAGGATATCCGAAATTCCATCCCACCAATAACACAATATTCATGTGTCAGTGGCCAAAGCGTCTGTAAAAATGCAAGGGCATTTGATAAGAAACGAATTCGGTGCCTTGAACTTTCACCAAGATTAAACGGAGCATTCCAAGCCGTCATACATCTGGACAATTGGTAACGTTCAGTTGCAAGCATTTTTTAAAGGCCCACATGCAGTAACTGGGACTTATACGTCGCTGACGCAGTAGGTCTGTCTTCGCGTGACATGGGCTCAAATCAGTGTAGATAATTATGCGGTCACCTGCTTGAATAATTAATTTCTTCCTGTTAAAACCACTCCCGAAGATCTTAAACAGATGATTGATATCGACCTCCTAGCAAAAGAACCGTTGTGTAAGTGTCACTGGATTTCAATGAAATATGCTGTGACATAGAAACACTCTTCAGATAATTGTTCAGTCCATTGCACAAGCATATTTTCTACAAAGAGTCTTGTTAACAAAATCGCTCCGACTCTGCCCACTTTTTGTAGACAGCGTTACACTATCGAAAGCTGCTTTGCTGCTTTGATTTATGCTTTAATTTAGTACCACACTGGTAACAATAGACAACACTGATAGGGTAACTGAGATAAAGTCGCCACACATAATTCAATCCGAAATTATCAAGCGAAATCTTAAAAAAATTTCTTTTGACAAAACGTAAGGTCACACCAGACCTCCCAAAATACGGACAAAACGGAAATACGGAATGTTAGCCTATATGCGCACCAAAAGTGTGATGAAGTAAAGTTCGAATAACGAATTATGCCACTAGTAGTTGGCATTAACAATTTGGAGCGTCCGAAGTTGAACGCCTTAGAAGTCAACGCCTAACAGAAAATTAAGGTTGAGCCCAATTCGTCCTATCTTGACGGCTCCAATCCCGTCCAATTAATAATTCCGGATCGATTTATTAGTAGTGACTTGATGAGTGATATTATTAGAAAAGCCATCTGTAAAACTCTGGGGACAAACCGAATTCCTTGTGGCTGCTTTATACAGACTCTTGGAACAATTAGTTTATCTGTCGGGCTTCGAAAACTTTACCAATCTGAAGAAACTCTGTAGCTGTTTGATGTTTTTATTTTCAAATTTTTGATATAGTTCACTTCCTTGTAACAAATAGGGAGTTCAAAGGTTCAACACCTATATTTCCCTCAAATAAACTGAACTAAATTGAACAGACTCCGCTAATCGATTAACCATGTATATGAGTTTTTAGCTAATAGCTGCCTATTGTCGACGGTCAGGTATTGGAATGTTTAATTACTGAACGAGAGATGGGGATTAGTTGGGCTCCAAAACCGCGTGACCATTTTCGTGAGCTTTCCTAGCCATAAATGAGTACATCGTCAGGAATGATATTAGAAACGAAGTAAGCGCGATCATAGGACAGAATAAATGATCAGCAGCCGATGCTAATATTTTAGTATAACTGCGCAAATTAACGTGGACGGATCTGAGATCAGTGCGCCTGTTTAGCAAGATTTACGCAAGATTCATATTCAACTATTTCATGGCAAGTCTCACTTTCAGTTTAAAACCTAATTTCTACTGCTGCAAAATTAGAGCAGGGACTCCTTTCGAAGACGTAGGCGGCAAATTTAGATAATTACACCCACGATCGCACGGTCCTTTAGTTTTCGTACATGCAGTTTAATGGCTTTGTCTGGCCAGGATTATGCGGCAATATAAGCATTAGATGCAATAAAAAACGGCGAATTTGTCATTTCTAATAGTGAACTAATGTTCGAGTTCAATGGGTACCATCCACAGGTAGTTTATCGGTAATCGGCCACTCAACCTCACTCACAGTCAAACAAGTACATGGAACTTATATATTCGGCCTCAATTGATTCTCCATTATCGAATTGTTTTCCTAAAAGATCGCTTACGTTCGGTTAGACTTAACACACCGTAAACCTGAACCAACGATTTCACTCTGCAGCACCGAGTACAAATAACATGCTAAAGTCGCCGCAAATAGCTGAACACAACTAAAATAACCTTAAAAGTCTTAATAGTCGCTTTACTACCTCTCGCGTAATTGTAAGACACTGAGTATGACTGTTTTGCAATCTATGTCATACACAGACCAACATTTAGCGAAGAAGATACGAGACATCAATTTGAACTTGGAAAACCGACTAACCTATGTTACTTGATGCGTTGATGATGTATTTATTAGAAGGCGGTAGATACTACAGGAACGATCAAATAGAGAGGAACCTATAAGTTTAGTTCATTCGCGCGCGCATCGAAGCATCCTTTATAAAAACAACACCAGGCAAGAGGGGCTTCACATATTTATAATAAGAAGGATCAGAGTAAGATACGGTGAATTACATTAGCTAATACAACTCGCTTGTGGGAAGGGTAGGACCATATCACTTTCAAGATTTTTCAATAAATTTATTCTTAATTCAGCGGAAACGGGTAGAGTGCAAATGACAGTCTTCTTTATGGTCTCATCATATGCACCCGCGTGGAAAACTTTCCTCATCTAAAAGACGCCGCGGAGCCTCCAGGTAACCAGTCTGTTAAATTTTGGACTGCCTTACCGGTGGTAGAGTGGATGTTGTTTGCGTAGGCATTGACAATGAAGGTGAAAACTCAGAGCAAAGCAAAATCTCGCACTTTTCAAATTGTAGACAAGAATGTTCTGTTAGCGCATATTCAGAAGGTGGCCTTTGGATTGCCAGTCCGTGTATCGGAAACTAATAATTCAGAAGAGAGAGCTAGCAAGGCATTATTATGAAGGATATAAAACCATAGTGGCCAGACATGACATGTGTCGGTAGAAATCACCCCTTAACTTTAATCGGGTGTCCAATCAGCGCAATATCTCGAAAAACTGAAGTTAAAATGACTCAACAGTACGCATACGCCAGGAGTAAAGCATGAGCATAATCCCCAAAGAAAGAAATGAAAACAACAAAAGATGCTTTTGCATCGGTATAGTCAGAGACTGTATAAGAGTTTTTTTCTGGACATCGTGGCAAACTGTGTCGAAACCGAACAAGGTGTTATCAACTGACAGAAGTTAGTCGTGATAAAACATGATAATAACTATAATTATAACAGTTATGTAATAATAATAATAACTGACATAGGTCAAGCATCATTATGAGACCTTCTGGTCTTTTCCAGGCGAAAATCCGAATGTACAGCTAAATCTGGAAATTATGGAAAGTGGAAATTTCACCGAGAGTGATGCAGAATTCACACCTTGACGGACGAAGAATCCTCATTGCCCCTATGTAAAGATTTGATAGATACGTTTCATTTTGATGACTTTCACCGGAAAAACGCTTCTTAAAAGATGAAAGAAAAGTCGATTGATGTAGTACCGGACCTACTAGAGCGATTATTCAAACGCTTCGACTCAGGAAACCGCAAAATTTATTTTCGACCCAGGAGGGCCTGCATCTCTACGTTGAACAGTTTTCTGGGTGTATAAGTCTCTCCTGTTAGGACCCGTTTGCAGTAGATCAGTATGGAACCACACACCACTAAGTCTGCCCCCCTGAATTCCACCAAGCGCATGTGAAGTGGAGCGAATGAGATTCTGATTGATGGAATGACCTCCACTTTCGGACGCAGGGTCAGGCGATCACAGGAGCTGAAGCCAAACAATCTAAAGCCCACTGTTTTCGACGCCTTTTGTTCTACTAAGCCAACGTAATGCTCACACGCATATTTCCACCCAGTGTTTTTTCAAAGATAACTGGATTTTATAAGCATAAAAACAGCGACTTTACTTAATTTGCGGATAAAAATAGCTTTTGCTGAGTGACTTTTGTCGCTCAGCGGTTGCAAAGTTTTCACCTGCTGACGACTACTGAGCAACTCCTGCATCTCCCCCCGTTCCTCTAACCTTCTCCCCCAGTGATGAGCGTTAGTGGCCCAGAAATGATGAATGGGGGTGGCAGTGGCGGCGTTGGCTATGGTTATGGCACACCTGTTTGCCTTGTCAGTAGCCCGGCTCCAAAGTGTAACGTTCTGACAACGGCTCACACCTTAACTGTCAAATTTGACAAGACTATGATATCGTTACCATGGTGAGATCCAAAGACAGAGGACGCTATAAAAGAACTTACGGGGATGCTACATGAGGCTGGAAGTGAATGGGAACGATAGGTGGGAGGAAAAGAGGAAGAGGGAAGTTGGTCGTCACCAACGCAGCCAAGCACTGGGACTACTGAGACCAGGGACTGTCCGACCTCAGCGTATAAGTGCGGTGAGGCGTTAAAAAGGTTATGGAAGCAAACTTATACCTATACATCTAGTCGCAGGTGGGAGGAAGATAGTGGGATTCAGGGTCTTACGAGACTACACGGCTGGTCCTGGTACTTACTCCCCAATAGCTGTGACGTGCTAATTAAGGTCTAGTGAGACACGCTACTGTTATCATTACCACTATGACATCTTGATCTTCGGTCTAATGGAATCCTTTAAGGAATCGGCGAACTCGGGCTCTTGCGACACAGACCACAATATAGCCATTTGTTCAGCGCTACAAAAATCTTCTCTCCTGAAGTAAGTCAACAGGGTTTCTATTAAAGACTCAACTAATGCAGAACACTGAGAGGTTTCGTCAGACCCTTCTGATGTCGATAAACATATAACTAACGGCAGCGATTGCAACACTAAAAACAATGCTGCACAAGCTATGTCGGTATCCGACCTATATCTATATGAATATTACAACACACACACTGAGCAATAAGGTAAAGAATCCCTTAAGAAAAAAGAAAATTTGGCTTGTTTCATGTGATCGAGTATTATCAACCGGGAAACACGAGGACTTTTCGGTCGTTCTTTTAAAATTGACTTGGAAATTTGCAGATGGTTTCATTCCCGTGTGGCAGAAGGCCTATATACAAATATTTCTATTGCTGGTTCGACCTAAAGAACAGTCATTTATTCAGTCGCTTTTTGCAGGGCATGCTGATAGAGAGCCGTATGTAATTATAAAAGTTGCTGGTTGATTCGTGCGGAGTAGAGATCTCCTAAAGTAACTGAACAGTTTGTTTTAAAAATATGGTCAGAGTTACGAAAATTGTCATGGAAGGATTCAGAAAATCAGTTGGCGAGCATTCATGTGCGCTCGATACATTCTCATCGGGTCATTACACGTGTGATAAGAGAAATCGACTACAAGTCCTCTTTTCCTGCAAGTGAGGTATAGGAATAAGGGCAGGGGGTTACAAGATACAGTGAGTCAGGAGGCAGTGGAGGTTAGGGGGAAGAGGAGTTCCTCCGTAATATTCTCTGCAATAAATCTGTCGGGAAACCCGTTCTCCACAAACAGGTCCTAGATCTTTTAAGTTACTCATCGGCAGTGTCTGCCGAGCCGTTCGTTCTAGACTTTTGCGGCAAACAACGGACTAGATTGTGTTTCTCTTGAAGGGGTACAAAACTGTAGAAATTTTTATATCGTCCAGATCAAGTTTTCTGCCGATAGGCGCTCCTTCAAACGCTACCGTCAGCTCTTCTGCTTAAAAGGACATCCACGAAAGAGATCGAATTTGCCCTTTTTCCCATCCCCCGTGGATTTTATCGATGGGTGTGCCTGATTTACAGCATCTAAGAGGGAAAGCATGTTGATTTTCACAGTGGCGATTACGAAGACGTCATCAACATAGCAACTGTAATGTCTTAGCTTATTGATCTGACTATTTAGTAAGAATTACTTCAACTTCCCCATAAAGACATCGGCTGATAGAGGACCGAGAGGATAAGCCCATAAAAACGTCTTTTATTTGTCTATATAGTTGGCTGTCACAGAACAACTGCACACGTAGTGCACATCTTAGTACTATTTCCCGCAAGTGCGTTCGTCAGTATTCCTTTTGCCTGCTGAGTGGCCGGTTGGTGTTCGCAGACAGAATCAAGTACCTCTGTGACTGGAACGTTTGTAAAGAGTGATGAGACGTTTAGCGAAAACGTCACCATTCTGTTCAGTTTCAAGTCTTTGACATCGTCAATGAATCCGTAAGAATCTTGTTAGCTACGCGGTGTTAGTTAGTGCCGTACTGACTTGATTTCCCCTGCTAACCACTTAACTGTAGAATGATACAGAGAGTTATGCATGTCCGAAATTGGACAGACCGGCAGGCCATTCTTGTGGATCTTAGGCAGACCGAGGGGTGTGTGTCAACTGGTCAGGTGTGTTCGAGGTTATGATCGCTTATGAAACCCCTGCGTGGGGTTTTCTTGAGCAGTCAGTTAATTATGCCTCTACTTCACTCGTGCAGTCCTTTACCTTGTCCATTTCCCCGAATTTTTTTCCGGTCCGACAACATGAACTGCATCTTCATTACGCAGACTAAATTTACAACGGCAGCATTTCTTGATACTTTTGGTGTCTCTGTGTAGTCGAAAGATCTACTCAATCGTTCAATGACTGCCATATTTCATTTCATGACACTTGACAACAATTTTTACTGCCTAAAAGAACGACTGCTTCAGTATTTTTACATACCAGTCATGCATAGCTTGAAGCAACCAGGAAGTACATATACCAAAGTTTTTGAATTCCTAGAATTGTGGACCTCGTAGAAGGCAGCTCTAAGTTTACCGAAATGTGTCTAATAAAAACCTCCGGTAATCACAGAACTATCAAGATGCGCAGTATTTTAACACAGTAGACGAATGATCTGAGTGCTCCACCAAAACTATCATTCTAGGCTTTACTTATGCCGTCAGAAGATGGGGGAAGAGAAGACGAAGTACCGCAAGTTCATGGACGAGAACGGTACAAAACTGCTTCGGCAGATGGTGGCCGAACGAATCCGTGAACAGAGAGCGCTTCGTGAAGTAACACTGCAGAGCAAGTTCCGCAAACTACCTGGTTCAACGTCGTTCAAAAGCAATAACTGAAAACAACAAGAACTGACAAAAGAGTAAATGCAGGTGTTAAGACACGAGACCTCACTTTGCACGGCTGATGCCAAGCCTGCCAATATGATCGCGGAGGTGGAGTCAGTCCTCGACTAGATGGTAGTGATAGAGGGGACGAAGAACCTTATTCGGCAGCCAGCGTCTTCCCTTCTCATGACTTCTACTCCGCGAGAAATGCGTCCTAATGTCGAGCATGATACACTAAGGAAACTCAAGGTCGACAAAGACATCGCTGTCGTGCCTGCGGACAGGGGCCGTTCAAATGTCGTATTCCGCAGGACAGACTACCTTCAAAAATCCCAAAGCTTGCTAGAGGATCGTTAGATCTCTGTTCAATGCCAATCCAACCCTATAAAAACGCTGACATACGAAATTAATGCGGCAATATTGGCTTTGGTTAAATCGGGTGCAATATCACCGACCGACTGACGTATGGCAACTGCAAGAAACGGCCTTCGCCCGCTTCTGTGGTCTCCCAAAAGTGCACAAAGAGGGTGCTCCTCTCCGACCCTCCTCAAAGGCACTCTAACCTACGGACTGGCAAGGCGGTTAAATCGCTGACCGCTTATTTAGACATCACAGTCAACTTGTTAACACAATTCTCGAAGAAAATTAGCAACGGTAGGGTTTAATTTAGGACCCCAACTACAGTGAGTGACCGATCTCATGAAATGTTGGCTGAAATTCTGAAATGCGTTTTCGATTAGGAAGGATTACTTTGTCGCGGTTGTAATACTGATTATCTTAAGGCATACTCTTATAACATTTCGGACTCGGCAGGATGTCGGCTTTTAAATGCACTTCTTTTCAATCTCCTGTAGAAAGCGTGCTCGGTAAAAAAATGGCTACTTAATTAGCATGCATTTTTCCCATTGATTTTCGATGGTCTTGCATATTCAAATATCATTTATAGAAACCATAAGCAAAAATAAGCTTTCTTTTAGTCAATTACGTCTTCTTTATATTTTATACTTGAGGAAGGAGTATAATTAGGTTTTAAAAAACGTGTCTAATTATGAGAATTTTTAAGACCGCGAAATGTCCATTCACATAGCATCGTACCTGGCCGTCTACCACTGCTCCTCATGAAATGTACAACATGGTCCGCATCCATTGCAAAATTTTATGGACTCTGTATGATATCTCTTTAATGGCATAGAAAAATATGTGATTTTCTTTACGCGGAACGCATGCACCATATAGAGTGAAATCACTAAGCGCTAATGCAACAAATGATCAGGCTGCAAATTATTCGGCAATTAGAAAACTTTTTTAAAACCTAATTATACTCCTTCCTCAAGTATAAAATATAAAGAAGACGTAATTGACTAAAAGAAAGCTTATTTTTGCTTATGGTTTCTATAAATGATATTTGAATATGCAAGACCATCGAAAATCAATGGGAAAAATGCATGCTAATTAAGTAGCCATTTTTTTACCGAGCACGCTTTCTACAGGAGATTGAAAAGAAGTGCATTTAAAAGCCGACATCCTGCCGAGTCCGAAATGTTATAAGAGTATGCCTTAAGATAATCAGTATTACAACCGCGACAAAGTAATCCTTCCTAATCGAAAACGCATTTCAGAATTTCAGCCAACATTTTATGAGATCGGTCACTCACTGTAGCTTGAGCTAGCCTGTGAACGGTGTCATATGTCAAATGGTGGTAGAGGGGTTTTACGGCGGGGTAACACGCAGGGCGGAGAGCAAGAAGGTAGAAAATAAATCAATCCCCCCGAAAGTCTTATACTACGCTGTCCTCTGGCAAAGGAGGTGAGCACAATAATTAAAAAGTAGGCAAAAACAATTTTCAAAAATTAACGATTTTGGATGAACTGCCGTTGGGGAGTTTACATTTATTTAGGAAGGCGAGGAAATTTCGACCAATGGGAGCGGCAAATAATGAGTGATGTTCACAGTCACACTAAATTTTGGTATACATGTTGCAGTTGTCAGCTGCGTGGGGTCTTGCATCCTGTAGTTACCGAAAATTAAAGGGGTTAGTCCCCTGCCAAGCAATGTTATGCCATCTTTTGATATATGTCCCTTTTTACTTTTACTCCGCAGGATTTGGCAGTTGAAACCGTCGAATTACTCTATCAGAACTAGTACGATAAACGGAGAATCGCCTCAGGCACGCCCAAATCCTCCAATTCCCGAAGGTCCTTCCCAAGACATACTTCACGTTCGACGAGGCAGTATACTGGCAGGTGAAAGGCACGCCATTGGGTCCACTGATTTGGGAACTCATAATTGAGACTGTCCTACAGCGGTTGGAGTCGCTGGTCTTCCGACACCACAAACTAGAATTCTGGGCTCGGTATGTGGGTGATACCTCCGTCCTAAACGAACGAGTTCAGTGCAGACATTCAAA